>JABSTQ010011508.1:0-428525 GCA_013358835.2 Ixodes persulcatus
TGAATACGGCACTTCCGTCGCTTCGCGTAAAGCAGACGACGTTTTCGCTAACGGGGCTTCAGCCAGCAAAAAGCAAGATGTCCCGCGTCCCGATTGAAGAACGTCATCACATCGTCGTTCTGTGCAAAGAGGGAGTCTCCCAAAGAGAGATTGCAGGTCGCACTCGTCGACCCTTGTCGACTGTGAACAGAATTATCCAGGCTTACAGGGACGAGAATCGCCTGGCTGACGCCGTCCGTGCACCTCGTTCAAGGGTCACCGACGAGAACGACGACCTCCGCATCGTAGGGGCAGCGAGCGATGATGCCTTTCAAAGCTCGTCTGAGATAAGGAAGGAACTTGGCCTTCTTGTGTCCACGAAGACCATCCAGCGACGACTTCGCGAGGCCGGTCTTCATAGCCACATCGCCGCGCAGAAGCCATTATTAACGGCGAGGCACAAGCAGCAGCGGCTGGAGTTTGCTCAGGACCACGAGGCCTGGGAAAGTCGCTGGGACCAGGTCGCGTTTAGTGATGAAAGTACTTTTTCGACACGATGGGACCAGCAAAAGCGGGTCTGGCGGCCTTGCCACACCCGGTATGTCAGATTTTCGAGCGTCTTGGCGCGACGTTTAAAGAATTTTTTTTTTTTTTTTTTTTGGGGGGGGGGGGGGGGGGTAGAGCATAAGGTCTAGACGCAGAGAAACACACACACGAGGGTGGGTTCGAAAAAAAAAAAAGCCGGCGTTCTGAGAGCTGACTGCTGCACTGCTCAGTCATTTTGCTCCTATATGGCTGCACGGAGCAGGCTTCTCGTGCACGGAACGCGTCAGGGGTTTAAATCGAGGACGCCAAGAATAATTTTAACCATTGAACACGGAACAAAACTTTATTTTAGAATAATATCGATTTATTATAAAAAGTTACCGTGTATTTCTGCATTTCCCGGTGTTGGATCTTATTGGGTTATTTCGTTGGTCGATTTGGCGCAAATTCGAAGCGTTTTTTGTTGGTATTTGTCTGGGCATGTAAGCGCGAGGTAGCATTTTCCGTTCCAAGGCGCGAGCGTGGATTATACTATTGAATTGCTTGAAAACGGCGAGAGCGGTATTACGCTTTGAACTGCGATCGGCAAAAGACACTCTATTGGTGTAGATAAGAGTGCACATTCATGATTACTGTCTAGATTCTGAAATGAAAGGACGGTATTTCTCGTACAGCCACAATGGTTGTGCCCAGTGAAATGTTCTAAACAAGCATGACCGCAAAATATGCTGAGATCGACGAGTGTACAGCGTAGCTGCGCGTAAGACAATGGCGCGCGTCGTGCTTTGACTTGAAAAAGAAAATTAAAAAGTTTTTTATATTTGTTTATTAGGCTCCCAGTTCACGGGGATATTTAAGCATTATAGGAGAGGTAGGGTGCGCCAACATAATGAAACACCGCTACAACTACTGAATGAGGCTTTGCTCTTTGCAGGTACGGTAATCTTATAAGAAGCATTTCGTAGACCGAGACGTAGAAATGTATAGCTTCCGGTGCGAGTTCCGCGTTGTCTGCGATTTGTAGTGGTCTCTACCTTGTGTTGTCGTCCTGACTTCTCAACTCAGTGTGACCATGAAACATTCCTCTATTTGCAGGCACAACCCCGAATACGTGCAGCACGTGGCTGCGAGTGGGCGCTGCGCCGTTAACGTTTGGGGTGTGCTAACCCGTCAGGGACTAGGTCCCCTTGTGAGGATAGACGGGACCCTGACGTCTCGGGCCTACGCAGAGATCATCGATCAAGTCCTGCTCCCGTATATCCTCGGAGGACCTTTCCCTGACGGGTGCTTCACCTTTCAGCAGGACCGGAGCCCCATACACACGTCTCGGGTTGTTCGAGAACTTCTGGAGGACAGATGTATAATGGAGCTGGACTGGCCGCCTAAAGGGGCCGACATGAACCCCATAGAAAATGTCTGGGGAATAATGAAAAAAGAAATGGCCAATCAGACCTTCCACAGCGCCAGCGCGGACTGTCTGTGGGAAGCTGTGCTCCGTGAGTGGGAACACTTAAAATCCACAACAATAGCGGACGCTCTTTACGCGTCGATGCCACAAAGGATGTCCGAGGTCGTCTCCGCCCGAGGCGAGTTCACTCGCTACTAGAGGGCAGCATTCGGGCGCGATCCCTAAATTGTAGGGGGGAACTCGCCTTACATTGCCGTTTTGTATAACATTCCATTTATGGACGCCGCTCCCACTATATGGTGAAGAAGTTGTGAATTTGTTGTTTTTTTTTGCTCCTGGACGTCGATGAGGCTGGTTGTCTTGAATTTTGTTCTCTTTTCGAGGATGCAAATTGTAATTGACGACTTCGAATTATTTTCGTTATGCACTTGTTTTATTTATTGACGCTGCTGACGATGTATGGGCAGTCGATTGTGTATTTAATGTATTTCTTGGCGTCGCCGACGTTACAAGAGCTGAAAGGGGAGGGGGGGCACCAAGTTTTGTTGTAATTGGTTATTGTATTGCTTTTGTTTTTCTTCTTTTCTGTAAATAAAAAGTTATCCTCTTTATTTGTCTGTCTTTCTTGGACTTACCACCGACTCACAATCCGACGATGGCTACCACCGCATCACCTGTGCCGTGCACGTCCAAACCCTCGTATTATCCTCAACAGGCAATGCAAATTACTATGCATGTTTTAGGAGCTTTGATGAAGGAGTCGGAAAAATCTGGGGCACGAGGAGCGTCATTCAAAATACGTTAGAGCTAACAGGTGTGCGTAGACCAGCGGGGGGGGGGGGGGGGGGGGGGCGACGGGAGCGGCCGCCCCCACCCCTACAAAATCGATCCCCCCCCCCCTCCCCCCTTCTCGGAGGGCAATTTGACATGGGTGCACCTCCCGGTGCATAAGAAAGAATGGGAGAATACTATCCTTACAAATTGTCCCCCCCCCCCCTTAAAACGGAGTTCTGGATCCTCATATGGCGTAGACGCTGCAATTCCAAGACTGTGTGTGCGGGTTGCGCAAGCAGACGACAACGCGCGGAGGAAAACAATATCGGGGACTGAAGTTGACTAAACTTGACGTCTGGGGTAATTGGTATTTCATGGCTAAAAAATTAAAAACTGCTCAAAGACACGGAAAATAACGAGAAGGTAGACGAACAACAGCGCTGACATACAACTAAAGTTTATTTGTGGAGTGATCGAGTGTAAATAATGCAACGTACACGAAAAATAGCGCGAAAAGTGTCGGTGCGCTGTTTTAAATTTTTTAATATAGGGAACGCCTTCCTTATCGGTATAGGACATTTGTAGCTTCCATGACGGTGCACGCAACTTCTGAGATGGATCAAAATAAAGAGCACAGGAGTTGAAACAGTTATGTATTTGTATTTAGCCACGCACTCTGCGCTAATACGGGATCAGCTTTGTATCTAGTGTATTTAATGACGTTGCTAACTACTGCGTGAGTGAAACATCCAGTTTCACGCGTGTGTTTATTATGTAAAGGAACCAGATGACGATCTACCCATGCATTTTTTTTTTCACGTTTATTGAATACATTTGACGAGCGTTTCTAAACCTTTCTCGCAATTTCTTTGAGTTCTTACATTTCACATGTCTTGTCGGGAGGGACAAGGCTGCCAGCCGAACGCAAACACAATGGCGGGGAACAAAGACAGCACGAGCACGTTGACGACATTCGCCTAGGGAGGAAAAGACGTCAAGATATACAGCGCCAGCAACCCGAAAACGCCGAAGCGGACTTCACGAAGACCACTTCAACCGCTAGGCAATGCGAGCACTTCGACGACATTCACCTCGGAGGGAAGCGACGTCAAGAAACACACCGACGAGCCGAAAACGCCGAAGCAGACGTGACGAAGACCAGAACTTCAACGGCATTCCACTTGGAGAGACGCGACGTAAACAAACATAGCACCGACAAGCCGGAAACTCCGAAGTGGACGCCAAAAAGTCCCCTACGACCACTAGCCGACGCCAGCACTGATGGCATCCCCCTCGCAGATACGCGACATCAAGAAACAACGCCGATTAGCTGCAAACGCCGAAGCGGACAGCAAAAAATCCGGTGAGACCGCTAGCCGACGCGATTACTTCGATGACATTTCCGTCCGAGAGACGCGACGTCAAGAAACTGCGCCGACAAGACGAAAACACCGAAGCGGACGCCAAAAAAGTCCTTACGACCGTAGCCGTACAGCGAGCCAATTCGACGACATTCCCCTCGAGAGACGCGCGTCAAGAAACAGCGCCGACAAGCTGAAAACGCCAAAGCGACGCAAAATGTCCCTTACGACCGCTAGCCGACGCGAGCACTTCGACGACATTCCCTCGGAGAGACGCGACGTCAAGAAACAGCGCCGACAACCCGAAAACGCCAAAGCGGACGCAAAAGTCCCCTACGACCGGTACCGACGCGAGACTCCGACCACATTGGACCACAGAAAACCCCCAACTTCCCCTACACCAGCCACCACCGACGTCCAGGAGACGCGACCAAGACAAGCCGAAAACGCCAAAGCGGACGTCAAAACGTCCCTTACGACCGCTAGCCGACGCGAGCACTTCGACGACATTCCCCTCGGAGAGACGCGACGTCAAGAAACAGCGCCGACAAGCCGAAAACGCCAAAGCGGACGTCAAAACGTCCCTTACGACCGCTAGCCGACGCGAGCACTTCGACGACATTCCCCTCGGAGAGACGCGACGTCAAGAAACAGCGCCGACAACCCGAAAACGCCAAAGCGGACGCTAAAATGTCCCCTACGACCGCTAGCCGACGCGGGCACCTCAACGAAATTTACCTCGGAGTAACACGAAGCAGACGTTGGTAAGGTCACACAGAACGGAAACACCGACCGCGCAGTCGTGGTGGGCGCGCGGACGAAGAACGTCAAAGCAGACGAGACAGATGCAGATGGCGCGCCGCTATAAAAATACAAAATCGCGAGAAAAACAAACCCGAGCTCCTCAAATGAGCCGGTATGAACATTGTTTTGGAGTAGGTCGTTGTACTCTCGAACCCTATGACGTTTCTGCGCATGCGCGAGGTTCGCCATCAGAAGCCGCTAGGTGGCGGCACCGGTACGAATTTGACGCCTGTCGACTGTTCGCGCTAACAGTGTCGCGATGTGTACCTCACATGAGGGACATGGGATTCTTAGCTTCTTGTCTTCTGTAACATCGGGGTTGGCGGGGGTGCTCGATCAGGCCCAAAACATCATCCACGAAGGCGGTGACGCTCTCGTTGGGGCCGCATCCTGGACAGAATATAAAATTCGGCTCTCTCTGGTCATTGTTGGCTGATGAACGTGCACTTCAGCTCGATCTTGCAAACTTCCCACGACGTTAAGGAGGATTTGTGGTTCTCAAACCAGTGTCTGGCAGTTTCTTCACGAGAAGTATAGGTTCTGCAGGAGCTGGTTGTCCGTCTACCCACTGTGGCGGGCGACACGGCCATATATTTCAATCCAGCCCTCCACGTCTTCACACACCTTGCGTGAATGGGCATCGGAGTGTGACGTGCAACGGGCATGCAAACGATGGAGGGAGCGGACACGGTTTGCTGCTACAGGTTTGTCATTGTTGGCTTAGTCAGCTTCGGTTTTTCTGGCAACAGATCGAATTCCGGTGATTCTTGCTGGTAGCAGCGACTGGCTCGGATTTCAGGTTCTTTGTAGTGTATTTCCGAGGTTCGTCCTGGTGGTACTCGCTTGTCTTGCGGTCTTTCTGCAGGGCTTGGAATAGAACTTGGTTCACGGCTCGCCGGGCGTTTAAGACGCGGGATAATCCGCCACCCGTGTCTTAATTGTTATCGGGCAACTCGGCTGAGGAGCCGCCAGGGTCCACACAGAGTGAAGGGCTATGGGCAAAGTGCGCAGCACCTCTACCAGAACATGAGATGACAGCTGAGCATGGCCTGGAACTTTCCAGAATAGTAAATATTGATAAAAAAGTACTGGAGCAAGCATCCGTGACAATATAACAAAACAGACAGAACAAAGTCTATCCTGACTACTAAAAAAGCTGCATTGCTTTAGTCGCATTCTGTCCGAATAAATCCTCTCCTTCGGGGTTTGGTGACTGCCGTGGACGAGCTGAACTGAAATGTATGTGGGACCACTTTTCTGGTAATAAGCCGCTGCAGACTGTCATCGCAAAGCGGCGTGAACGGATGGACTGGGTAGGTTACACGCGCGATGAAATGTCCGTACAGCTTGAAATTCGCGCAACGAGTGTTGATGAAACTTTTGTGCCGACGAAACGTGCAACAGACCAGCGGAATCAATACCAACTGCAACACCTGTGCTCTGTGAAAGTGCACGTCCACGCCAGAACAATTTAGGAAGCAGCACAGCATCACCTAAAGCACGGCACAGGAACTACCAGCTTGAAGGCTGGGGGGCTATGTTGCGCTTTTTGGACTCCCAGGAGACTAGGGAGAAGGAAGTGACGTCAACAACGCAGCAAATGCAGATTGGATGTTGATTTTGTTTTCTTCTGTCAACATCCAATCTGCGTTTGCTCTAGTCGTTGACGTCACTTCCTTCTTCCAAGTCTCCTGGGAGTCCAAAAAGCGCAACATAGCACCCCAGCTCTTCGGTGCGCCGCGCACCAGTGCTCCGTGAAAGTGCACGTCTACGCCGGAACAATTTGGGAAGCAGCACAGTATCATTTAGCACGGCATGGGAATTACAAGCTTCAATGCAGCTCTCCGGTGGACCGCACAACCAAAGTGAACCTTCGGTCATTTGAACGAAGCGGCACCATGATTGCACTGTGCACACTGCCAAGCACGACTCACGCAATTTCCGTCACCAAACTGTGTATCCAAATATATTGCACACGCTTCACTGCAGACCTCGAAGATCCCGATGGTCAGCGAGAGCACAGAAACGTCACCTTAAAATTTATCCTAGCGGTATCCGAATCAATCCGAGGTCCGAGCAACGTAGGGCCGATTGTCTCTTTCGTGGCAATATTCCCCGTCGGTCACCAGCGAAATGCACACCGTTCCTCCGTATTTTCACGTTATACCTACGTCAGACACCACGCTAAACTCTGAAGTCGCTTTCGAACGGCCTCATATGACGACTTTCGCGTCTGAAATCAACTCGCCGAGACGAACAACGAACAAATCATCCGACACTGTGCGCTGCCAATGCTCCGGCCCAGCTGGGGCCAGCCGCTGCCTGGGCGCTGCCATCTTTCATGTGACGTCACGTATTTGGTTTGATCACGTGACGAGTGGTAAAATTTGCGTACAATGGCAGCCGCCTTATGGGGGTCACTTTCGAGTGCAGACCGCAACCCCGGTTTATCGCTCTAAGCCCCTCTACCTCGTTGGTATTATGTTGACTATTCATGCCGCGAGTCAACGTTGGCTCAGGTACGCTTTAAAGTCGAGTAGAGTCAAGCGTCTGCATGCTCCTCTTCGTGACTCTGTTAGCCGAGTTGAGGTTGTGCACAGAGTCCCATGCTGTTCTAGGTTTTCTATGTCAAACCAACCGCGGAAACGGTCAAGAAAGAAGCACTTGGAGCCTAATGAAGCTTTCATCGTTCCGTCGTCAACACGGCATTTCCGAAGTAGGCTGGCCCGTACACCTGACGAGACTGCGGAAGAACATCAAGCCTCAACTACAGATTGCGAAACGGAGAGCACAATAAATTTGATTGGTGCAGTAGCTGCAGAAGCAACGGAAGACGGTGCAGGTTCGTCTGAAGGTGGACCCCAGTTAGGCGAGGTAGGCAGCAACGGCACGCAGCCTGACAACTGGGACGATGGCCTGCTCGACGACACACCTCAGGAAGAATCCGCTGTCGATGCCGCGGAGATTGTGGCATGCTGCTTCGAAAGCTTGCAGCATGTGATTCTGCCGATATCTAACATCAGCAAGGCAGAGGTACTAGCCATGGTGATGACTTTTGTGACGTCCGAAAACCTGACGTGGAGCGGCTTAGATAAGCTGCTCCTAATGATGAACCGTATATGAGGAATGGAGGTGATTCCCCGAACGAAGTACCAGTTCCGGAAGCTGTTGGCCTCTAAACTGAAGCGTTCAACAGACTACTACTACTGTGAGCTTTGCGAAGGCTTCCTTCTGACACCGGAGAATGGGACTTCCACGATTATCTGCACAACGTGTGAGAAGCGTACCACAATCTCGGAGCTTCGCAGTAAAGGGAACTTCTTTACAATCCTCGAGGTGTCGGACCAAGTGCGTTAAGTCGTCAGCAAGACGTCAGATGAGCTGTACAGCAACTTGGAGAGGCTGAATAGCAATCCCAAAGACACGAAGTCAGACATAACCGATGGGAGTGTTTGCAGAAAAATGAAAGCCAGCTGAGCATTGCAGTTCAATACAGATGGAAGCCCAATTTTCAAGTCTTCAAAGGCCTCTGTCTGGCCACTACAGTTTGTCATCAACGAAGTGCCTGCTCCGGACCGTTTCTCAGCCAGTGGTGTCGCTGGCATCTGGTTCGGAGCGAAGCACCCAGACATGTCTCTTTTTGTGGGCAAGTTTGTGGAGCATCTGTCAAGCGTGGATCCCATCATTTGGGAAGCAAAATCACAAATGGTGTCATCCAAAGTTTATGCTGTCTGTTGTTGCCTCGATGCTCCAGCCCGTGCCGCACTACAAAATCAAGTGCAGTTCAACGGGTACTTCGGCTGCCCATGGTGCATGGTTACTGGGGAACACTTGGAAGGTAAATATTTAATTATGCATGTCACATTAAGAGCTTTGCGCCCAGCATGTTTTACTTTTGCTTTAACCCAGTCTGCTTGCTTACTTGCTCTTACTATTGTGGTATATTTCTTAACAGGTGCCATGCGGTTTCCAGAGGCACATCAGATCAAAGAACGCACCCACGAGCTTGTTCTGCGGGACATGAAGTATGCAGTCACCTACGAAACAACGGTGAACGGCTTCACGGGACCTTCTCCATTGATTAACCTGGAGAACCACGACATGGTGTCCGGCCAAGCATGCGAATATATGCACTCGGTTCTTCTTAGCGTCACCAAGCAGCTGACGGAGCACTTGCTGGATTCCTCCAACACTGCCGAAAGGTTTTACATTGGTAAGAGTTGGGATGTCTATGTAGGCCTCATATTTACATTCAGTTTGTAATGCAAATGACGAAATTATAAGACACATTAACTAAGAGAAATCTAAATTCTTTAAAGCAATCACCTCACAAGTACTATTAATCAAGGCATCTTTTTATTTTCAGGGTTCAATGCTAGAAGTAGGGTTCTGCGTTTTCAAACAAATCCGATAAAAAAAAACCCAAAAAAAACTCTTGCTTGTAAATATTTTGCCGGTTCGGATTTATCCGAAAGATTCAGCATTTTCGGGACTGCTGGCTGTCATGAACCCTACCGGTAATTATATGTTCCCGGAATCTTATAACAAGTTTTGTGCTTTCTTTTTACAGTGATAGCTGTATTATAGACGCTTTATGGGGTTTGCGATATCTGTTGTTGGTTGTAATCACTATCAACCTCGCAGGCTTCCCTGCCTTCTCACACGGAGTTCTCCTGCACGCATGCTTCCCCACTCACGCTCCTCCACTTCCCCGCTCCTCGTATGCTGCAGATCACCCTCCTCACCTGTAATATGGCCACTGTGCGTCTGCACATGTGTACAAAACGCCGCCCACATTGACCCTTGCTAGGAGACGTTCCAGCTAGGAAGCTCATTCCAGCATGCGGCACACCAGAGGACTCTCGAAATGGCATTGTCACGTAAAGTGCGCATCGTGTCGCATAATAGAGAGCTCAGGGCGCGCCACGTCACCGTGGCTCGCCAAAGCCATTGTGTGCAAATCACACAACAATGAGGAGCCGCCTGTGCCACCCATAGACAGCAACGATGCACTGCAGCGCAAGGCCGAGACCTCCTGCCACAGCTGCGGAGACTCTGATGTGCGCCAGCGTGACATTGAGAGCTGCTGCTCTTTACACTTTCCGTAAACAGTTGGCCTGCAATGTCGCTGTAACCTGTTCGCACGTTGTGGGCGGAAGGGAGCCATTTTTAATTTAAGCAATTGTTTGTGGGCTTTACAAAAGAATGCCATGTAGCTCCTTATAAAAATCAGGGAGCCTCCCTATGACCATAATCTAAGAATAAAGCTATAAGCACTCCGGAGTGCATTTCGGTCGAAATGGCTATACCCATTGCCATGGGACTTTTGATATTGTCCCATTGCCATGGGACAATACCAAATGTCGCATGTCTGGATGGTCGTATGTGCGACTTCCCTCGCGAAAAACAAGCTCGTAGCCTGCGAAGAGGTAAAGGTGAAAGGACGCAAATGCCTCGTCGTAGATCCAGAATCAAAAGAAGTGAAACTCAGGCTTCTGTTGCTACCCCCACACTTGGAAAACCGGAGAGATGCCGAAGCGCTGGAACCCTTCGGTACCATGCGGTCTATCGTACGAGAAAAGTGGAAATGCGAAGGAATGGAAGATATGGATACCCTCAACAGAGAGGTGCAACCGACACTTCGAGACGACGTAACCGTGAGCAAGATTCCTCACCTACTGACTATTTATGGGTGCCAGAGCTTGCAACTGATCCCCGGCCGACCTCCTTTGTGCCTGCGATGTAACCGCGTGGGCCACATCCGCCGCCACTGCCAGACTCCGAGGTGCACGGAGTGCCAAAGGTACGGACACAGCCTTGTTGACTGCGTCCTCACCTACGCCGACAGGCTTAGGATCGGAACAGCAGATGACTCAACCACAGAACACCTGATGGATGCAAGCGAGGTTGTTGAACAGAGTGGGGACATTCCCATGATGACTAAGCCTCCAGGTTCAACATCTCAGCCACCCCCGACCGAACCCACTCTCCCAGAAGGAGCCCTTCCCTCTCCTGATGTGAGTGCAGATCAACCCGCCAGCCCCCCTACCATCCAAGAAAGAACGACAACTTCCCATACGACAGAATACGGACACACTTCTACAGATGATCAAAAAAACACAGCAACCACCGAGGTTGGGGAGAAAGGTAACTCAACGCAAGGAATCGACGATGCGGATGACCCCATTCTTGCAATTGAGGCACTTACCAATGCGACATTGAGCGACGGCACCATAACTAGATCAAAACTGTCCGACAGAAGACAGGCTGGAACACGGCACAAGCCGTATTTGAAGCCATCTTCTGGCCCTAAACTTGTCGAAGACAAGCCACTGAGCGATAATGCTCAACCATAAACGATTGCATGTCTAGCGCCCCTCAGCTCCGTGTAGCTACCTTAAACGTGAGACGTCCTAAATCTAAGCGAAAGCAGTGCCAGCTCCTTCAGCTTATATCACTACAGCAAGTAGATGCATTGGCATTTACAAGAAATAAAATTGTCTGGCGAGGAAGAAACCGAAATCGCGTTGAAACCTTTTCTAAATGATTTCGATGTGTGTGTCACCCATGCAACGGGCACATCGGCCGGTTGTTTTTGTTACTGAAAAGGAGAACGGGTCTAACTGCTAATGCACTCACCACCGATCGAGAGGGGCGCTTCATTGTATGCGATCTTACTTATGGCATTGACGAATGGCGCATAATGTGTGTGTACGCTCCCAACGCTGTGAATGCACGCAACGACTTCTTTTTACTCATAGAACCATATATTAGAACCAATAGAAAATTACTTCTACTGGGAGATTTCAACTGTGTGTTAAATATGAAAGATCATTCTCAATTTACGGCCAGATTTGACTCAAGTGCAGCTTTACTGCAGTCCTTCATTACCGAAAACAACTTAGCGGACATTGGAGAACACAAAGGAAGCAGAGTACATTACACACATTTCCAACGCTCATCTCACGCACGACTGGATCAAATATACGTATCTGGAGAACTCTACAAGGTTATTTCAGATTACACGGTTAAACCTGTATTTTTCTCAGACCACTGTCTTGTGTCAATTACCATTGGCGAAAAGAAAAGGCGTTCATTGCGTCCTGAATGGAGCCTATGGAAACTGAACACAACCCTTCTAGCTGACGAGATATTTGCCGATCTTATCCCCGAAATTCTTTTACACGTACAGCAGATACCCTCACTACACTTATTTTGCAAATGGGACATGTTCAAACAAGAGGTTAAAAATTGGGCAATCGAACGCGCGAGCACTATCACATTCGAAAAAAGGCGAGAACTGAAGAACCTCTTGAATACGCTATCAACACTTTACGAAATTTAAAGTAACAATCCTGGTGAATACACAGAAGAAATAAACATGACCAAAACACAACTCCAGCGATACGATGCCGACAAATATCGAGGCGCAGTGATTCGATCGCGCTCACAAAAATTTCTACTTGGAGAGACACCCGGCGGGAGATTCTTGGAAGATGAGCGAAGGTATGCTTTAACAAAGGAAATTGTTCAAATCGAACATAAAGAAAGTACGAGAATAGATACGCCAAATATTTCAGAGGCCTTTGTGGATTATTACACTAATCGTTTGGGGAAATGCATAATTCGGATGTAAAACACCTTGTAAACCTCTTGCCTTCCTTATCAGATGAGGAGAAAGAAATAGTCGAGGGTCCCCTGACCTTGCAGGAAATTCAAAATGTCATAAAAGCACTTCCTTCAAATAAGACACCTGGACCTGATGGCCTAAGTGCTGAATTATACAAGAAATTTTCTGATCTGCTGAGTTCATTACTACTTGATGTTCTAAAAGCCGCTTATGAACACCAAACACTACCGCCAACTTCTAATTATGGTTATACTGTACTAATTCCTAAAACATAAGACACAATAACTTTAAAAAAGGTTGAAGCTTATCGGCCTATAAAACTTTGTAATTTGGACTATAAAATATTCGCAAAAGTTTTAAACTAACGCTTACACCTAGTAATACATAATCTAATAGGAGAACACCAAACCTGTGGTATACGAGAGCGAAACATTCAAACTAACATACACGTAGCAAGATCTGTGATAGACTCTGTATCCGATGAGCAAGATCAAGTAGCTATAGTTCAACTTGATTTGTCCAAAGCATTCGATAGAGTAAGCCATTCCTTTTAATTCAAAATACGTTCTCATGCAAACGTAGGAACCATGCTATTCGAGGGCATTCAGCTCTGTTACAAAAACAGCAGCACAAGGCTAATTGTAAACAACTCCCTTTCTGAATCTATTCTTATCAAATCTTCAGTAAGGCAAGGTTGCCCACTATCCCCGCTTCTTTTTGCTTTATACCTTGAACCCCTCTGCCTCAGCATTATTACCAATGAAAATATCCGAGGTTATACTATTTGCTTCACAGAGGTAAAGTTACTGGCATATGCTGATGACGTGGCACTGTTCTGTTCGAATAAGAAGGGTGTGGAAAAAGGCCTTCGTATAACAGAAAAGTATTGCGACCTAACGGGAGCGAGGTTGAACACTGAAAAATCCAATGGTTTTTGGAGGCGCGTGGGCAACCATGCCAGGACAATTTGCTGGGCTATCGTGGAACTGCTGTCCCTTCAAATATCTTGGCGTTCCTCTAGATCAAACAAGATCCAATAATCTATATTGGAATTCTGTTGTAACTCAGATTAAGCAAAATCATTAGCATGGAGGGCACGAGACCTTTCAATCTTCGCAAAAGCAGCAGTGCGCAACATTTTTTTAATATCTAAACTAATGTATGTCTTACAAGTATTACATTGTGGCCGTTCAAAAGTACAAGCCTTCCACAGAACCTTTGCGACCTTTCTTTGGAGCTCATCTTGGGAACGGATGAGACGCGATAACTTGTTCCTTCCGTTGGAAGCTGGCGGCTTTGGTCTTGCACATTTATTCGTCCGCCAACTCGTTTCGCGACTATTTGTTTTTTTTTAAATTTATCCCATCCTTTTCTGCTTACCATCGTTCAAAGAAAGTTGGCACATCACTTGCCCTTTTTGGTCATATCAACAACGAATTCTACCCAAGGCAAACTATGGGGCTTTTAGAAAGAAGTAGTCGATACCTTTATGTTTCTAAAAGTCCGTTTCTCATTAGAATATTTATTTGAAGTACCAAGAAAACGACTATCACAGGTCTTGATTGAAAGTCTCTTTCCTATTCCACTATATAGGACACGATTTAGTGACTGTGATCGACGAGATGTTCTAAAACGTGTAAAGCGAATGTGCATATTTCCAAGTGCTAAAACATTTTCCTTTAAGCTACACACATCAACGCTTCCAGTAAAATCGTGGCTGCAAGAACGTGGGTTTTTTTTTTTGTACCGTGGTCAACTGACTGTCGATTATGCCACCGACCGGAAACAATAGAACACTGCTTCATCTACTGTACAGATGCCGTTTTCTTCTGGGATGTCCTCCAACGAACTCTTAAAAAGGACATAGACTTTACCGATCATAGTATTCGTTTTTTTCACATACCTAGCGAGACAAGCATTCCCTATGATTTATTTATGCTGATAGGCCTCCACAGCCTCTGGAGATGCCGGATCATTGACAGGAACGCCGACGCACCACGCACCACAAAATTAATTTTTCTATAAGAAATTTCAAAAGTAAGAAGT
This sequence comes from Ixodes persulcatus, assembly GCA_013358835.2. Taxonomy (NCBI): domain Eukaryota; kingdom Metazoa; phylum Arthropoda; class Arachnida; order Ixodida; family Ixodidae; genus Ixodes; species Ixodes persulcatus. Next base: position 14,549 of record JABSTQ010011508.1, read on the forward strand.
GTTTACGAATCTCACCCACCAGTACCTGAATGGTTTCACCTTTTTGATGCGTGTTTGAGACTTCCAGATTTCTAATATCTGGAATGATCGAGATTATAGCCGGCTTAAAAACGCTGTGTTCGTTTGTGTGTAAGATGTGCCGGGAGTGAAATAGTGCGATAGGAGTGCGGCTTACGCAGACATTCCTCTCAACTTTTGACCTGATATCCATCACTGTGTACATAATCATCATTTCACCTTGTAACCATGTAACCTGAATTTTGAACAAACTTCCATGTAATAAAGAAAAAAAAACGATGGCATAGCATAGGGTCCAAGGAGTCCGCTTTGTACGCAAGTGGACGCGGGTTCGATCCGCGGTAGGCCTAATCTTTTTTTTTTATTTTTTTTTTCTCAAAACATTTTGTTTTGTCGAGGCATTGGCGATATTTACGACATTCCTATTTCGCGATGATGTTGTCGACGAAACTTCGCAGAACTAAATGGTATACGGGACTTCCTTTCCGGAGGTGCGATCGGGGACAGCGGGGCTTGGGTTGCCGGCTGGACGCCGCGAAGCGGCGTTTTACTGGTTAAGTTTTGTAATTAGCAGCCGATACTGTCGCCGCGAAGCGGCGTGAACGCAGGCGGGGTGCTGTGTTAACGAGCTCCCCAGTGATACACGCGCCGTTCGAAAAGGGTGGCCCGAGCGGCATGAGCTCTGCGCGGCGTGCGTATAGCCATTTCGTCCGAAATGCACTCCGGAATGCGTATAGCTTTACTCATAATCTAATGCGTCGCCCATTGAAGAGGATGTTTTACTAAATTTACAAAGCGCTGTTTTCTACCCTTTATTTGCTTCACTGAAAAAGTCAAAAAACTTTATGTACTATTAAAGCAAGCTGCAAAGAACTCCGAATTTATGATAAAAACCAACTAAAAACAAAATTCAGTTCTGCTTAGAAATAAATTTGAAAAATGCATAACCATAGCTACAAAGTACTTGTATAGTGATCTCACTCACGGTTTCTTACACAATAGTGAAAGCGTGGTCTCGCTTCTCCTTTCCCCTTTTTTATACCAAAATAAGCAGGGAAGCCAGATTGACAAACCTGAATATGAGTGCATTGATGTTTGTTTGCTGCGCAAATGTTGGGTGGTCAACCTGCACGGACATGCAGTAGGAAGGATGCAACAAGACAGTGCCACTGCAGTATGATTCATTGGGGGAGTATCTGGCGTTCACGATAACCACCGATGGCCAGTGTGACGTGCATATTCAGTGAGGAAATGTTGAGAATTGTTCAGGAAAAGCGTACATATCCACACTCCCTCTAAATTGAACTGGCATTGTTTTCACGAGGCGCAGAGAGCTAAAGACAAGACGAGCTGTGTTTCTTGTTTGAACCAGGTGTGCACCATGTGTGTAATGGTGGCTCCCAACACAGCCCATGTCTTCAAACACAAGCATAGACATACTCACCCTATTGAGGCGAGCAGCGAGCACTTTGTCGAATTCTATTCCAGTAATGTCTCTCACCGCAAACAAATGGGAGTAAAGAGTTAACATGTCAGGATATTCTCTTCCGGCGAGCCAAATCACATTAAAGGGATACTACAACCACATTTCGGCGCTTATTTTTTGGTCTATATGCGTTCAAAGAACCAGTATCTCATCGGACGCACCAATATCTTGTTGAAAAAGACACGAGAAGGAACTTTAAAACGAATTAAACGATTATCAAAGAGCTTCTGGTGGATGTTGCTAACGCCTCGTTTGTAACGCCAGTCTAGGAACCTTGGCAGGTTATGACGTTAACTGTCTCGCCTTCGGTCACCACGAGAGTAGAGTAAAAGGAGGGACTGCCCTCTCCCCGAGAACCTCTTTTGTGAGTCCCAGAAGTTGCTATTGTCCCTCTACAAGATTATAGAAGATTAACCCGTCACTCAAAATTCGTACAAAAGCTGCCGCTTCGGTGGCTGGAACGACTAGGCCATCCTCTCGACGTCAGCCTCGCCGCAGCTTTACTAGTCCCGAGACGAACTACGTCACGATTGCGGGGGATGTCACGTGCTCTCCCCTGGCTGCTCTCCAAGCGCTTGCCAAATTTGCCGTTTATAACGAAAAATACAGGCACCAGGTTCAAAATACAAACGTGCGATTGCCATTTACTGATATTGTGGACCATATTCAACCTATTTTTGAACACAACGGGTATATTTTTAATTTCATTGAAGTATCCCTTTAAAGGGCAACTCCGCTCAATTGCAGAAAAATTGGGATTATGTCTGATCCCCCCCTTGAAAGCACTAATAAACGGCCGTTTGCTATGGCGAAATCTGAAATATTTTTTATGCAATTTTGCTTTTAACATGTGCCGGAATTGACCAGAATTGAAAGTGAAACATCGAATCCGACGGGCAACGTTGACAAATCGCATAGTGCAAACAATCACCTGATACTCTACAAGGGGAGGAGTCAGCTGCACGGACTACGCTTAATTGGAAGCATAGCCAAGTATTCCCAAAAGAATATCCCGTAATCATTAGCAGATGATTAATTCTGTTAAATATCACACAAATAAGTTGCAGAGTATGCGCACATAGCACCAACAAAATGTCAGTATCGCAACAAAGGTTAAGCAGACGACGCTGAGAAGCTTCGGGGGCGTCGGGCATCCGGGTTGGCACTGCTCGCGTGGACGCCGCTGAGCCAACGCCGGGAGGAAACGCTGCTGACGTCACTAGCTAGGTTTGCCCGGAGAAGTAAAAACAAACAAAACATGTACATGACTGATGTTATGTGCATCCTGTGGTCCTGAACCTGAAATAGTGACTCAATGTTGGGTGCGCCAACTCTATTGTATTGACTGTGCTGTTGATTGCACCTCCGTCATCCGCTAGAGTTAGCAGATTTTGGTGATAGGGCTCGTATCAAAGTTTACTGGCCTTTTTTTAATAGATTTAGACGGAATTGTATCGTAATACTTTATGTGTGGTCTTCTCAGATGATACTAAAAAGGTCTACAGTGTTTTTTTCTGTAGCGAAAATGAAGCGAAGTTGCCCCTTAAAGCATATTGTTCGAGGCGTGGTTTAAGCCGCACGTCCGGAGGCCTCCTGGCTCGTGACGACGACCATTCCCCGAAGTGAAGAACCCAGGAGTCCAGTGGAGGTGGGAGAAGTGGTAACGTAACGAACGGTTTAATTACATGGTTGCGATACAGTCGTCAAATCCGAGAGAACAACGGAGCAGCCTCACGCTCCGCCTTATATAGGGTCCGTTTTCTCCCTCACTCCCCGCCAGGGCAGCAGGTGCGACGTAGCAAACCGCCGCCAAGTGCGTTGCAGCAAAGTCCGCCGCGTCGTAGCCAGAAGTGCGTCTTAGCCGTGGTTCTCCGCAGTTAGGCCATGCCTCTCTCCCCTTCCGGAGCGCACGAACCCACACGCACACACACACACACGTCCCGTTGACGTCACGGACGCGTGGAGACTCGTTTTGGGCAGGCACCGAGAGGTGGGCGACAGTCCCGGACAGATCGTGACTCGTTTCCGCAGCGTTGAAAGAAGGAAGAAGGTCGCCGAAGGTTCCATTCTTAACAGCCCCTCCGGGGCCAGGGAAACCTCGAATGGCCGGTGGTACAATCGCTGGCCTGAAGAGGTGGGCTTGGAGTAGGCCTTGAGAAGACTCTGCAAGCACTAAACAACTCCCAAACCTCTTACAACGGAGGCATCAGCGGAAACGTCCCCCACAACACCACGCCACACCGCAGTCAAAAGCTCGGAATCCGCCAGAGACCCGCCAAACTGGATAACGGATTACCAAAATTTGGTACAATTCCGGGTATCGAGACCCCCCTGTCTCCAAAATAACTCATTTTTACAACGAGGTCACTATGAACAAAATACAAAAGACAAATCCCTTCGCAATTTGTGAGGTCATTTTGGGCAAAGTGCCCCCACTTTGATCCTCATTCCCGTGGATGACGAAAACCTCTGAGATCATCCCTACTGTTTTTGGTGATATCAGAAAAATCTGCTCAACCCATCGGCATTGCCGTTAAATTTGCCTTTCCTTTTTCTTACGCGGAAGTCATAGTAATCGATTTTCACGTGATTTCTAGACGTGAAAATGCGGTCCTTATAGCGCCGATAAAACAATCCGCCTTTTTCATGCCCCGTCACATTGGTCCTAGCAATCTCCTGAGCTGTACCGCGAAACCCTGACACACTAGGGTCGCTCTTCTGCTCGACTGTCAGACACTCTGCCTACTCGTAGCAGAGGGCCAAAATTACGTGACGCCGGAGCTACGAGAGATATTTCACTGATCCCGTCTTCCTCCGCCTTTTTCGCCGGCGCGTTGGGACGGCGTACGCTTTCTAGTGCTACGAGGTCAGGCTGTTCTACAACCTAGTCCCTCTCATCCCGGTTTTCTGCCTCCAACTCTGGGAGTGCTTGCTCCCCGTCAACTGCCTCTGGCTCTGGATCACTCGTCAACAAAGGGGCGACCTGACGCGATTTGGACCTCGTACACGACTGAACTAGCCCTTCTCCCAGTTGTTGACCCCTTTCGCGCAGCAGGAAATCTGACCGGTTAGAAAACAAATAAGGATACTCCAACGGGACTGTTTGCGAGACAGCCGCCTCTGTCACTAGCTCTCGGAACGGGCCAGTTATCTTTACTGTCGCCATAGGGAGACAGACACTGTGCTTTTCGAGCAGCTGCTTGATCCAAACTACCTTTCCAGTAAAATCGGATGGCGTTACATACGACGGATGAACAACGTCCATCGTCGCTGCACTGTCCCGAAGCACCCTGCACGGCTTTCCGTTTACTTGGAGCTCGTGAAGATAGGGACGAAGAAGCTTCAGGTCCTTGTCACTACCGTTCACGTACGAGAACAGAACCCGCGGTTTCTTACATCTGGCCGCTGTGTGTCCCGGCTCCTGACAGTTGTAGCACAGGAACGGCTTCCTTGCCTTGAACTGCCCTGTTGGGCTTTTCCGCGCCTCGTCTCCGTTCGAGTGTTCTGCGCTCTTTTCTGAGACCTTTTGTCCTGCTTCGGGCTTCTCGGGCCCGTTTTTTCGCGAGCCGTTTCCCTGTCGGAAGGTCTTGCGCTGATCGCTCCGGCCGGGTTCGCTTTCCTCTCCGCTCAGCTTTCTACGCGTTGCGTACTCTTCGGCTAGCTCAGCGGCCCCTTTGACAGAGTCGACTCCCACCCTATCCTGCACCCAGAGTTTGACTGACTGCGGAATGCTACGAAAGAACTGTTCGAGGCACACACACTCGACTACCTTGTCTCGGCTTTCGTACACTTCCTCGCTCTTCAACCATTCTATCAAATTGGTTTTAAGCCCGTACGCGAATTCCGAGTAGCCCTCCCTGCTCTTTTTGGATGCGTTTCTAAACCTTTGACGGAACGCCTCGGCAGAAAGGCGGTACCGCTTCAAAAGGCTGGACTTCACCTTGTCGTAGTCGTCCGCGTCTTCAGCACTAAGGCGCGCGACAACCTCTGCAACCTCACAGGGCAACAAAGTCAAAAGTCGTTGCGGCCACGTTTCTGGGGCGAAGCTCAACTTCTCACATGTCCTCTCAAAGTTAACTAAGAACAGGCCCACGTCTTCCCCAACTTTAAACGGCTGCAGGAGCTTCTTCATTTGATACGACTCGGTCTCACTTGCTCGTACCGGAGCCCCAACTCTACTGTTCTGCGAGTTTAATCGCTGTTGTTCAATTTCGAGCTAAGCCTTTTCAGCGCTCGCTCCTCTGTCGCAGCAGTCTGCGCTCGTTCCTCTCTCGCTGCAGTCTGCGCTCTTTCCTCTCTCGCTGCAGCCTGCTCTCGTTCTCGTTCCTCTCTCGCTGCAGCCTGCTCTCGTTCTCGTTCCTCTCTTGCTGCAGCCTGCGCTCGTTCCTCTCTCGCTGCAGCCTGCGCTTGTTCCTCTCTCGCTGCAGCCTGCTCCTGCTCTCGTTCTCGTTCCTCTCTCGCAGCATCCTGCTCTCGTTCTCGTTCCTCTCTCGCTGCAGCCTGCTCTCGTTCTCGTTCCTCTCTCGCTGCAGCCTCGCTCTTAGCGTTCTGAAGCAGTTCCCACGCAATTTCAATTTCCTCTGCTTCCGCGCTCTCTGAACTCGCTTTACTGATCTCAGATTTCTTCATCTATTGCTCCACCTCCACACCCAATTATTCACATAAACAGAGTAAATCTGTTCTCAGTAACCTCATTAGATCCATGATCGCTGCTCTTTAGCTTTGGCTTTGTTCTAAAACTTGTCGCGAGGTTGTACCAAAACCTAGCGCACGAGTCAAACACTAAGGATTCCCAGCAGTTCAAAATTAAATACCCATTATCTGAAGCCTGGCGAATCTCAAAGCAAAGTCCAAACGCTCACCCACAGATGTAGCACGATGTCGCATGGTCCGATCCCAACCGCTGCCAACCAGTTGTTCGAGGCGTGGTTTCAGCCGCACGTCCGGAGGCCTCCTGGCTCGTGACGACGACCATTCCCCGATGTGAAGAACCCAGGAGTCCAGTGGAGGTGGGAGAATTGGTAACGTAACGGACGGTTTAATTACATGGTTGCGATACAGTCGTCAAATCCGAGAGAACAACGGAGCAGCCTCACGCTCCGCCTTATATAGGGTCCGTTTTCTCCCTCACTCCCCGCCAGGGCAGCAGGTGCGACGTAGCAAACCGCCGCCAAGTGCGTTGCTGCAAAGTCCGCCGCGTCGTAGCCAGAAGTGCGTCGTAGCCATGGTTCTCCGCAGTTAGGCCATGCCTCTCTCCCCTTCCGGAGCGCACGAACCCACACGCACACACACACACACGTCCCGTTGACGTCACGGACGCGTTGAGACTCGTTTTGGGCAGGCTCCGACAGGTGGGCGACAGTCCCGGACAGATCGTGACTCGTTTCCGCAGCGTTGAAACTCGGAAGAAGGTCGCCGAAGGTTCCATTCTTAACAATATGAAGAGCAGCGCTGGACACGTGTAGGTTTTCGAATGCTAAGGGATGACACCTTTACTCTTTAGTGAGTTTGAGTAAATTTGGGAACACGGTGACACAGTCACGGGTGCATACAAAAGCGCAGGGAGTGGGAGGTGCGTCACAACACCTTGTAACATCGATGCGGCCATTGGTGGCGCCGCCACAGCAGAACTGGGTACTCAATTTAGGAGTTGCACAGTCCCCATAGCCGAAAACTTGTAACACACTTGTATCGATTTTGGATACTAAAACGGCTCTCGAACTGTCTTCAATAAAAGTCTTGATTATTGTTGCATTACTGCGAAAAATGAATAGCATGCCGCCTCTAAATCTTTTTTGAGGCTTTACAGCTTGAACCTGTCATACGAGTTTGGCTGATCTTTTTAGTTGTTTTTAATAAGGCTTGGTTTGGTTTCCTTCAAGAACAAGTTACGAGTTAATGGGTCACTGGTTAATTTTGCAGTGCCATACTACTCACATAATTGGTGAGGCCCGATATGCCAAATACTCATGGCCACATTTTTGGAAAAAGGCAGTGAAGTCAAACTTTGCAATACCTTTGAGGGCAAGTATGTTATAAATGAGGCAAATATACAATAGTGTAGCACCTCACTCTGTTGCATATCCCTTCAGTTACTCACAATGCTCTGAAAAACCTGCCATTAATTTAATTTGTCAAGGGAAACATATGTTCATCTCTCCCTTGACAAATCACTTGTAGCTTGTAAATGAAAACCTAAAGTAATAGCTGATAACGTTAGTAATCAGGCGAGCTGGTTTAGGTTGCACATTGTTAAAACCGGAGCCGACGGAAATAGGGGGACAGGACACGCGTCTCAACTTAGACATGTGTCCGTCCCCCTTATTTCCGTCGTCTCCGGTTTTAATGATGAAACAGTACTCACATCGCTATTGCTTAAGCACATTAAGTGCTAATGGCACATCTCTTGTGTTTGTATTAATTTCAGGAAGTCCCCAGTCTCTGGAATTTACAAACAAGCTCCTGATGTCCATCCGGCCACCTCACTGCATCACTCGCCTGCCACGCTCTCTCTGTGAGCGGAGCTATTGGAAAGCCAATGAGTGGCGGAACTGACTGCGCTACTACAGTGTGCCTTGTATGGAGAACCTGCTACCTCACCACTACTGGAAGCATTGGTGCTTGCTTGCGGAGGCGATATGGATACTGCTGTCGACAAGGATATCGCAAAAAAATGATCAGCCATGCCGGTAGGACAGTTTTTCCCCGTACCAAGTATTATTTGTTCTCTTGTAGACCTTGCGTTGGTACAGCACTAATGTTAGAAAATACGGCCATCTGACCTGAAAGCCTGAAAGTATGTAACGCGTGGCGACCAAAGCAGCGTAATTATCATCTTCTCTGAATCGGTGGTGTCACGCACGTTGCTCACTTTTCGCAGCTTAGAATGTGCATACCAACGCGGCGCTGCTCTCTCCCTGTGATTCATGGGTAAGGGGTATACTTTATTAGCCATGCAATTTTTACAATCCGGGAGTGTTTCTCTGTTACCGTGCACTCCTTCGCATCAAGTGAAGCGTTAGCACTTCATTAAAAAATACTTCTTTTAGTTCGAACTCCGCATTATTGAACAAAGCTTTGGTCCCCCTAGAGTTCGAATTAACGAGCTGAAACTGTAATTGGCTGAGAGAGTCGTGTGAATCTGTTAGAGGGGCGTACCTCGCTGTACTTTTTATTTGTCACCAACTACAGTTAGGTATGTTTCAGAAGACTGAATATGTGCTTGTCATTAAGGTTCAGGGTGGTAGCACCCTGGCCAATACAGCCAAAGTGGTGTTTAACTAAATCTAGAAACATGCTTTAAACTTTGATTGGGAAGTTATGAGCGTCGTCCTTATAAACCGCGTTTATGACCATGGTTTTTTATGTCCTAATAGTTTTGCCACATTACTGCATTACTGCGTGCACCGCTAAGCTGACATGGCAGGACGGAAGAACCTACATGCTTGCCGAACCAATCAATCGCCTGCCTTTCATCACCTGACCCCGCAGTGTGTGCATGAGTGCACATGGAGAGCATGACCTTGTGGTGCGAGACCAACCGTTGACTGGCCCAAAATGTAACTTGCTTCTTCCGTCCTGTCCGCTTAGCCTTGAACGGAGTATAGTAGCAGCAGCACTTTCAGTTTTATAATAATTTCGTGCCTTTTCAGTTGGAATATTTGAATTTGGTACCCATCAAATATTGCTTTTTGAAGATCTGCGCTAGCTTTTGTGCTTTTCAACCATAAATTCTTAATTGAATTCTCTCTATTTTAGAATCACTCCTCAAGAGGTTCGTGGACAAGGTGCTACGACTATACAACACGAAAATGATGACATTCAACATGCATCAGCTCTTGCATCTAGCAAAGTCAGTGCGTGACCTGGGACCGCTGTGGGCACACTCTGCGTTTGTTTCTGAGACGGGCAACGGTAAGCTTGTCAAATGTGTAACAGCTGCTAAGGGCGTACCCCTGCAGATCTTGGAGCGTGTGTGCATGGCACAGGAAGTAGAGTTGTTGCCCATAACATTAAGCATTTAATCGCCTGTGAAAGCTGTATGTGACAAGATGCTCAAGCATCGGCTTGTCCAGACGGCATGTGAGGTTGACGGTGCAACTCTGCTGGATCAGGCAAGAAATGTTACCAACCTTTCAGCCAGTGAGCAAAAAGCTCTCCTTCAAGCTGGGTACCCTCAGACAGTTTCGGTAGGAGAGTACTTCCGGTTTGTTTTTGAGGGCAACATCATCAGAAGCAGGCAGTACACCCGTGAAAAAAAGAGTGACAGTTCTGTAATTACGGGGTCAGACTCTTTGTTTTATGTAATTAATAGAATCGTAGAGCTCCCTGCTCCATCGAAGCCATGCCTTCTCCTTTGTAAAGAAATAGTGACCGTTGACGGAGATTATCCAGGTCATATGCAAGAGTGTTTTATCTCTCCAAGCAACATCATTCAAGCACTTCCCCTATCTCTGATATCTTCTGTGTGTGTGTTTGTAGATATTGGTAACAAGGCTTTTGTTTGTAAGCTCCCAAACAATTGAAAGGGATTTAGATGACATGCGTTGCTGATGTTTTCTGCTCAAATGAGGAGTGTCAACACAGACATATGCAGTGATGGAAGTGCTGCGCCTTTTGCACCAAATTGCGCCATGATGGGAAGTCTGCCACACCTTGTGCCAAAATGAAAATTTTTGCTAAGAATTGCGCAACACTTGCCCCAAGATAGGCTTAAAGCAAAAAAAAAAAAGATTATTATTGGGGCCACTCTACTCTTTAGAGAGGTGGAAGGAAAGAAACATTTTACAATTATTAATTTCACAGCATCTACGTGTATAGTTTGTTTAATCTTAGTTTAGAGTACAGCCGAAGGCTCGAACACATACTAGTGAGTTTTAGAATAGCGCACGCTAAAGCTTTGCGTACGCAAAAAATAGCGTCGTCGCCACTGCGCATGCTCCGAACGCAAACCAGGATTTGCGCGTTGCGTGCACAATTTTAGCGTGCGCTATTTCTCGGAAATAGCGTGCGTACGCAAACAGTCTTTGTGCTTTTCCAAGGAGGATTCGTGATGAGAAGTTGGCTAAAGCCAAGACGAGCAGAGTTAAAACAATAGCGGCTTCCAGGATTATGTTGGCGGCTGCTTTGGCGGCGTCATGAGTGCGACGTCCGCGGCATTCTCACGACTGAGATTTTCAATACGGGATGACATTGTACTCAGTTTCGCAACAATCACCGGTAACTTGATGCCTACGATGCGCGAACATTTCTCGGCGAAGGTACGATGGGCGAAGGTCAGTACACGAGACCTCTCTTGCCGAAGCCATGCAAGCAACACGACCGGTCAACCGCTCGCGTCGCATTCTCATGTTTAAACAAATCTAAAATAATACTTTGAACCAAAAACTTTTTTTTTTTTTTTTTCTAAAGTTAGTGCGTTTCGTGTGTGAAATAAAAATTGTGACTGTGTCTTGGTGGCGTCGCAAGCACGAGCTGCTTGGGCTTTTGCATCGCGACGGAGAAACGCTATTCTAAAACTCCCTTGCGTCGCGTGCGCTAAAATTTAGCGCTAGCGTGCGCTAAAATTGCGTACGTTATTCTAAAACTCCCTACTACCACAAGCACACATGCTAAAGGCGCAAGTTACGGTACATTCGCTGCATTTGATTGGTTTAACCAATGAAAGAACGTGTACAAGGAGATGAAGAATGTCATGATGTCGCGCTTTGATGCCGCGAATCAACTGGGCAGAGCCGTTGATGCTGGGCATCAACCGCTCTGGCCGGTTGATTTGATCGTCGACATCGACTAAATTTCCAGACAATGTCGTTGACGTCAGTAACTAAGAGTTCTCGAGAAAACTTTGCTAAATTGTAGGATTGCTGATTGTGGCCACTGTGATAAGACAGAACCAGGGTCTTTTATTCCTGATAAGATCGCTTGATTATCATGTCTGCCACAGGACTTCGTTCCGTGGCTGCAGAGTACCGTGACACTTGCGCCGCTCGCCTCAACCTTCACCGCCTCTCACTAGAGTGCGCGCGCCGAGCTTCACCGCTTTGCACCAAAGTGCTAGGAGCAGCGGCTTACCTGGGGGAGCGCCTGGCTTAGCGCAATAGGCACGCAAATTGTGTTCAGAATTATTACGTGTCGACCTTCTTTGTCCTAATTGTAAGTTAGTCTCTAATTTAAAAAGAAAAGAGAAGAAAGCACGAGTCTATATATATATTTGAATGAATACGACAGTGCGTGCAGCTGTCGATCGAAAGTGCAGAAAATAAAGCTTCGCTTTCAGAGTACCAAAACTCCCAAACTACGCGCCTGAAGCGCGTCAGGCGCCGCCATCTTGGGTCCGCGCGCAGATGGAGGAGCGACTGTAGCTGAGCCAAGCCGAGATCTAGCCGTCGCCTGCGCCAGCTGCCGTAGCCGCAACTGTGGCAGCGAAATAAAGCGTGTTGTTCGTATCTCGTCGTAAGAAGGAAAAAGTGCATGCTGAGCGACAGACTTCAGCGTGCGCGCGCGGTAAACAGTAAAACAGCAGCAGGCAGCGGATCGCTGGACCCAAGATGGTGCCGTTGAAAAACGCTATGATGATGATAGCGACTCACGTGACTGCCGGTGTCCAATGATGCCGCAGCGAACCAGAATATTGTTGGATAGAGCGACTGTATCGTCGGCAAAATGCCAAAGAAAAGGAATGTGGTACTCCGAAAGCGTAGCTTATTTAGTGACTCTAGGCAGGCCCTATTCCAATCTTGACAACATAGCAGAGCTCTTCTCTTACCACTTTTCTCAGGCTGCAGCATTACTCGACCCTACCGCACCTAACCTTTGTCTCACCCAACCCACAACTCTGCCAGTCGAGGCCACACCAGCAACCACACTCTCTTCCATAGTCATTCTTCAAAGTGAAACCTACGAAGCCCTTGCCTGTGTGAACTCCTCTCAACGCCCTAGACCAGACAGCCTCCACCCCGCATTGCTTAAATCAACGATTTTGTCTCCCGCAGCTCTGTTCCTAAATCATAGAAAGTTGCGTCAGTAACACCTCTCGAAAAGGGACACGGTGCCCCCGCAAGTCGGACATCCACACATACCGACCAATCTCCATAACCTCCATCATTTTCCAAACAAATGGAGAGTCATTAACAAGCGACTCTTAGCCCACCTTGAGCTATCGAACTTCCTTAGCCCCCACCAATACGGTTTCAGCCCCGGCAGGAGCTGCGAATCGGCCCTTGCAGCTTTCACCCATGCACTCAGCACCAGCCTCGACAACTGAACTCCGTGCGAGATCGTCCAGTTAGACTTCAGAAAGGCTTTTAACAGCGCAGACCACAGCTTGCTCTTATCCAAACTCCAACAGATGGGAATCTCCGGTATCAGGAATTAAAAATTTACTTTTTTCACAGCACTACCTTATTCTTCAAGGGCTCTTTTTGTGATTTAGCACAAACTGGAAACACTACTAACAGGTAGGGTGTTCACTGAGCTAGGTTATGTGGGCCATTGCGTGTAAAAGGGGCTTTTAGAAAACTAATTAAAGAACACTTTGTCCAAGCTAAAGAGAGAAAAGGTCTTGTTCTTGACCACTGGCTAACACAACATGATGGAAGCAACTGGTTATTGTTGTTTTCTTCCGGTAACTTCAGAACGAGGTCTACTGGCACGACAACCAGCAATGGTTGTCGTGCTGATGGGAACATTTCCAGTATTCAGGAGCTTGAAGTTAAAATTGCCAGAACTACTCCACAGCTTGCATGCCAAATGCTGCGACCACTCGTACAAAGCAGGACTTGATCTAAGTCGATTTCACAGTTTGCAACCTGGTTCGCAGGTTGCAACTGCGTAAGGTTTTTCTTCTCAACTGTCTCAGAGATGCCGGAAATTACTGTGCGTCAGCGGTATCCCAGAAACTCTCTTTCAGACTAATGACTTGAAAGGGGTTTTCAAGACAGCCCTCCATGAGACAGACGGTGATGAGGAAGAGAGCCCTCCCAGCCACTGTTTTTCCCCAGATATGCAGAACTGCCGCTACTGCACTTACCCAACCATTTACGCAGTTTGTCATATGACGAGTTGCGATTATTGTCAAGTGATCACTTGTGGCTGCGACATTCATAATTGCATAAGAGATAACAGGATAGATGCTAGAACCCTCATGAGAAATCTTATGCCACAATGTCCATTTCGGTGGCCACATTACAGCTATAATCTGTTTCAGCCTAATTTTACAAAGAAAAAACGCTGCCGCCCTTTGGAGCTAATCAGAGCAACGAAGCAAATTTTGTGAGAGCTCTCCGTAGGAGGAGTATACTCCCACAATATGTTGTCCCGTCCCTCAGCCAAATGTTCCGGTTGTCTCACTGGTGCCGTAGCTTTGGTAACGCCCTGTAAGCTGCAGAAGGATGAGTCGACCTAGTACCAGTAACACTTCACCTCAAGTACGAATATGACCAGAAAATGCTCATGCCACCCAAGGATGAGGGTCGACAATTTTCCCAGCATACGGTCTCCGATTTTCTTCTTGTGGCCCAGATGATGAGCTGCTTCTTGAGTTTCCTCACTTTATCCCGCTGGTTACTGATGGTCCTTGTCTCTGGTGTCCGGCCCTTGCAGCTTGCCTCCACACGTCTGTCGCCCTCGTGGTATTCTCTTTGATTCTCCGAGGAACCATCGTACTGGAACAAGAGAGTAACAGCATACAGTGAATGGACGAAGTGAGACACACCTTATACTCAGGGGCGGATCTAGAACTCCGTTTAGGGGGGGGGGGGGCAGAAAATGTGTAAGGGTACTATTCTCCCATTCTGTTGTGTGCACCGGGGGTCCACCCATGTCAAATTGCCCTCCGAGAAGGGGGGAAGGGGGGGGGGGGGTTCGACTTTGTTTGGGGGGGGGGGCCGCCGCCCCCGTCGCCCCCCCCTTGGATTCCCCCCTTGGATCTCCCCCTTGGATCCGTCCCTGCTTATACTTCTAAGTTAGATAAGTACTGTGGGTCTTACTGCATGACGTGCCAAGCGGAGATAAATTATGTCTGGAGCTTGACGAGGGGGGCGGTCTCGACGCATGCTGAACAACAGGTGCCAGATGCTGCCATACCCACAGGGTATCCTGAGGAGAGAGAGAAGGCAGGTGTGAGTCCAGGAAACTGGCATGTTTGAGCAACGCTTTTTTTAGAGGTGCCTTCCCGTTAATTCCCTTAAAGGGACATCCATCTTACTACTCGGTACAGAATTATGTTCAATGTACCCAGTAAACTTGCGTAGCCTGTTTGCAAATATATGACTGGTAAATTCACTTTTTATAATGTTGCGTGTTTTTTTGTTTTGTTTTTTATGTTATACTATGATGCCAACTTCTCTTTTATGATTTTACAGATTAGCAAATCCCAGGTTCGGTCCTGATTCGCGTCATCTGCCACGATATTTATATTCTCCAAGTAAAGTGGTGTGATAGCATCGATACGTGGATACGCGAAATCATTAAGCGTGAACAAGCAATTCATTACGTTCGACCGTTTTACAAGTCACGTCCGACGCATGTACATACGCCTAAGAAATTAACCGAGTCGCATACACTGCGTTGGATAAAAAACAATCGTGCCATGGCCTGACGCGAAGGACAGCACGAGCACTTTAAGAAATGTTTGCACTCACCACCACCAACGAACTTGAAGGGGAATCCCGGAATCTCGAACGGCGAAGTGAGTCCCCGGCATTTTGGCTTCTTGCCTGAGCACATTTAGAACACATTCATAGAGTGATTCGGTCACTCACGTGACATTAAAACGCCAAGCGAGGATCCAACCGAAAGGTTAAAAAGAAAAATTAGCAGAACTGCAACACCGACAACGCCGACAACGCGACCGGCGACGTTTAAAACATGGCTTCGGTTAGGGCTATGAACTTTTAAACGGTCACTGCTCGAGTTTTTCTTTCCATATTGGTTTATCATTATAATCTAGCTTATTATGTTTTCTAAAAATATTAACATTAGCGCACTCAATTTAGTTTATTGCGATTCTTTTTGATCCTGTTTTTTTTTTCTGTTTTACATCTTCAGTTGTCGACAACCGGCATGAGGAGCGCTGTGTATGCGCGATTACAGGAAGTGGCCTTGAGTGGGACCAGTGGTTATGATTTCACTGTGGCTACCGATGGGGCGTCGAAGACGCGATCCTTACAATGCGAAACCTAAACCAGTAAGAGTTACAATACCGAAACCGAAACTGACCAAATTGCTACAAAGGGGCGCCGTAAATGTGTCTTTAGAAGCTTAGGAATAAAATAGGGTGAATACAGTTATTATTATAAGCACAGAAAATAAATGTGTAAATCAGAACTAGCACCGATGCGCTATTTGTTTCGGGTGCATACGCAATGCAGTAGGAAGTAGATTTCTTTTTTATTTTGTTGTGGAGATTACTTTTAATTTACACTCAGCTTACAGTATTTTATTAGTAAATTATTTTACCGCACCATGCTCCTAAGTTTTATTTAGAGTATGGTCCTAGAATTCCTTCAGAAAAGGACGCATTGCAATAGGATATTTTCCCCTAAATTGTGAGTGTATCTGAGTGTTTGATTCTAGCATTAATTTCGAGCTACAAAACTCTTTGAATATTCATAACCCCATTAATATACAACGATGGCGTGTTATGTAACCTGGGCTGAAGCCATTTTTGTCATCCGAAAATAGCGAAAAATAAGCGTAACACTGTCGCCTAATTAACTTGACAAATGTACTTTTATACGTGCTAGAATTCTAGTGTAGACACATTCTTTGGGCGTGGAACAGATATTTGCATCATACAGCCCAGGCTACATAGCGCATGCATCAAATGGGCCGGAGTATTTCTGACAGGTTCTATTTTTACCTCAGTTGGATGTCTGACAAATATATCAGCTTCGTCCAAAAACGACTTTCCAAAAGCATGGAAACATGTTCCCACTGATCCGATTCTCAATTGTTGCGTCCAATATGCATTTTACATCGTTCTGACAGACATAGTACGTCTAATTGGTTCCTATTGCTCAAATATACATGCACAATTGGCCTAGACATTCCTGTTTGGCCAACGAAACATTTCGTTTGACTGATAAAAATTCCTAATGGTTCGATAAGGTCCCTATGGGAGCAGTCCAAACTCCTATAGGACCAAAAGGTATTCCTATTGGCATTTCTATTCCTCTTTTATTTTCATGTGTATTGAATTAAAACAAAATGACAACTCAGAGTTAATTGATCAGCCTAGTGTGTATTACGTCTTGTTCTTCCTGGTTTTTATTCTGTGGAAATTTGGAATTATGTTTCTGTGAGATTGTGTGAGAGTTGGTTTAAATTTTTGCGCGGTATTAGGTCAACAGTTGCTAGTTATAAATGTTTTGAAAAATGTTATAAGCAGCACTCTGTATTTGTAATTTTAAACAGCAGTTCTTCCCAAACTGTGAGGCGCAAACCCCAGGGGTGTCGTGACTGATCTAGCGGAGTGTCGCAAAACAACTGCTGGCTTGTTTCTTTTTTTTTTTCCAATGGTTTTAAATTTGTTAACTGTTAATTACCTGTATCACCTGAGAAACTACATTTCAGAGTCAATTTCAATATGTTACTGCTTATGCCCTGAGATGGTAAGACTTGTGGTCTAGCCAAATGCAAATGGAGGAGGGGGCAGGGTCGTGGCAGAATATATTTTATATTTTAGTGGATTGCGCGCCTAGGGAAGTTTGGGAGGAGATGCTGTATATGGAGTCATTATGTCTATCGCTGTGTCATTCTGATCGCCCGAGACAGTGTGCTAGTTGAGAATGGGAATAATTGAATATGTCTTTATTTCATAGAAGGTTTAATAAATGGTTAATAAATATGAGAAGTCATTGGACTGCAATTTCGAACATGACTTTATTTGAGCAGAATGTCTTCTGAATAGCAGGCAATCTGCATTCATGATTATCTTCACCTTTGCCGTTATCGAATTCCTCTGCAGTGGATCAGCTGATGTCTATTGGGAGCCTTATGGTAGAACTCACTTGAGTGTCTATGGATAAACTCAAAAGAACAGATATTGCATTCTTACTGATAATACTCATTTGCATGAGTAATCAGTACATTTATAAACTCGAAAAGAATGGATATTGAGTCGGTAATGATAAAACTCATTGCAATTTGGAATTAGTAAACTCAAAATAATGGATATTCTATTTTTAGTGATAACACTCACTTGAATGTGTAATGAGTAAACTCAAAATAATTGATATTGATTGGGTTACGATAAACCTCACTTGAATTTGTAATGAGTAAATTCAAAAGAATAGATATTGAGTGGGTAATGATAACACTCATTTGAATGTGTAATGAGTAAATTCAAAATAATAAATATTAGTTTTGTGATGATAAAGCTCATTTAACGTTGAGTTTCTTTTGAGTTTCATTTGACTCTATAAAAACACATTAGAAGCTCAATAGAAACTCATTGTTGATTTTTGTAAGGGTCAGGCCGAACTAGTTTCCAATTTGGCAGCTTGTGAAGAAGAAGCACTTCTTGAGGCAGGCTACTCTTTACCTTTCTTAGTGGCGGAGTACTTCCGTTTTGTTTACCAGGGAAACATTTACACAAGCAGGCAGTATACTCGCGAAAGAAAGAGCGACAGTACAGTCATGACTCTGGGTTTTATGTAATTGAAAGAATTCTGGAAGTCTCTGCTCCATCGTAGACATGTTTTATGTTGTGCAAAGAAATAGTGAATATTGAAAATGGAGCCTACCCAAGTCATGTGCAGGAGTGCTTCATTTCACAGAGCAATATTATTAAGGCTGTTCCTTTTTCCATGATATTTCTCGGATGTATTTATGTAGATCTTGGAAGCCAGGTTTTCACGTCGGGGTCGGTGCATCGGCAATGCTGGACGTCGTGGCGACGGCGACCGGGACACGCGGCGAGCTGCAGGCGGGGGAGACTGAAGTCGTCGGAGGTATTCCTCGATCTCCCGCGATCGTTCACCGTTGCGTGGACGTGGATTGTTCGGAAGGAAGCCACGCAGTCCTATTTGCCGGTAGGGGCTGTGCCGGTAGATATGGTCGGCTTCCCCGCAGTGGTAGCACAACGGGCGTCGATCGGCCATCCTCCACACGTCGGTTTTCCTCGGCGATAGTCGTTCCGGGCGTACATACTGGACTTCTCCTTCCGGGCGTCGAGGATGTAACAGCACCGGTGTGTCTCGCCGGGGTGGCGCCGTGGCTTGGCGGTCAGCTTACTGGAGGTCGTCGGGCCATGGCGGAGTAGCTCAACGTCAGGTTCCTCCGGCGTCGTCGTGTTGATCGGGACTTCAGGTTGGAAGGCTCTGTGAACATCTTCTCCAACAACCTCGGCGAGCGACAGTGAGGATGGGCGATACGCGGCGGGGAGCATCTTGCGGAGTTCTTCCCGGACGATGTCGCGGACGATTTCCCGAAGGCCGTCGACACCGGCGGTGTTCTGGTCCAGTCGGCAAGATGCGACAGTTGCAGGAGCAGGCACACCGGCGAGTCGATGGTAATGGCTTGCTCGAGCCGACAGCGCGCGTTCGATGTTAGTGGCTTCAGCCACAAAACCGTTGACGGATGTCGGAGGATTGCGGACAAGGCCCCCGAAAATTTCCGCCTTTACGCCACGCATGAGGACGCGAAGCTTCTTCTCCTCGGCTACCTCCGGATCGGCTCGGGCACATAGGCGCATGAAATCCTCAACGAAGCTGGTCACGCTTTCGTTGGGGCCCTGCACCCTTGTTTTGAGAAGGTCCTCCGCCCGTTGCCGACGGTGGTGGTTGAGGAACGTTCGCTTCAACTCGGCGGCGCAGGACTCCCACGTAGTGAAAGACGCCTCGTGGTTTTTAAGCCAATACCTTGCAGTTCCTTCGAGCGCGAAGTAGAGATTGTGAAGGCATTGGTGAGTCGTCCATCCGTTGTGGCGGGCTACACGCTTATAGTGTTGCAGCCAGTCTTGAATATTCTCGTGGACGTCTCCGTGGAAAGGCGTCGGAGTTCTGGGTGCGACGGGCAGGTATACGACGGTAGAAGCGGCCAGGGTCTGCGCCTAGTTTGCCATCGTCGTCTTCTTCAGCTTGGACTTGGGTGGCAAGGGTCCTAATTCTGGGGGTAGGCCAAGGTTGCGGCGACTTGATCGGATCTCGGTCCGGTCTTCGTTGGGTCCTCGGGGGCTTGGGTTCGGACTTGCACTGCGGGACCTCGGAGGGGAGCGCTGCACGGACATGCGGTACCCCGCACCTCCACCAAACTGTCACGAATGAAGAGGTAATGGAACAAAGAATAACTGTAGAAACTGAAACGTTTAATTGGGCAAACTTGTGCCTTAAAATAAAAACGAAAAACGGTAACAACAGAGCGTCGTGGGCGTCGAAGGCGGCGAAGCAGTAGGATCGAACGCTGAGGCGAAACTGAGTCCGGCTGGTTACGCGGAGCCCCTTTTGTACACGCGTGGGCTTCTGGAACAATCGGCGCGGAAGGTTCGGCGTGTAGAATATTCTAACCTCGAATCAGCAACACGGTTCTCGAATTTACCAGAACAGTACATTAGAGTCAACAAAAATGCGTGCCCGCGGCCAGGAATCGAACCCTGGCTTTCTGCATGGAAGGCACGCGCGATAACCGTTAGGCCACGTGCGCTTTTTTTTTTTTTATTTCAATATACTCATGAAGCACAGACACTGGTCAATGGTATAAAAAGAAAACACCCAAGTCTTCTGGGCGTCTCCTACAGCCACTTTGCTGCAAGAAGCTGATCAAAAACACTTGCCCATTCGGGCATCTCTGGAAGCGTCTCGAAAACGGATTTCAGAGTAGAAATACACTCTAAAAATACAATGTGCGTATGCAGGAGTGTGACGTCTGCGTGCCGTACACTCAATCTAGATCGCCAGAGGCTATAAAGACCAAGAACTACAAAAGTATCAATGGCCATAGTTTCATTTTTCTTAAGAGGGAAATAACGGATAGTATGTGGGTTCATGTATAATTCTTTTTTTATTGTTCTTTTGAGGACGTCCCAAAAGAAAATGGCGTCCCAACAGTCAATGAAAATATTATCAATGGTTTCGGGGGCCTTACATAAGTTGCAGTTTATAGTCGAGGGTACATATATTCCTTTATCTTGAAGCCAGGGCTTAACTGGCAGCGTTGCAGTATGTAGTTTAAAAAAGAAAGTTTTTACTCGTGGCGCTATTGTCATTTTCTTCACCCTCTGTAAACAGTCCTGTCCAAGTCCGTCAGAAAATAAAGACCGATAGAGCGGAATGGGGAAAAGCATGTCCCTCAAGTCCCGCACGAGCCTCTTCCTGGAAACGGAACTCAAACAATCGATAGAGAACCTGGAATTCAAAAATGAAAAGGACTCAGCCACCTCCTTAAGAAAGCCCACTAAACGTGGTGACTCCGAAAAACAAGATGACACGACGAACGTTGACACAAAAGACGCCAGCTTACACTGAAGAACTGTCCTCAGAAAAGGGTTCTCCTGGTCCCGTAAAAACAGAAAACGCGAAGCAATTTGTGAAATAAACAAGTGTGTAAGCCCTACACCGCCTAACTTGACACTTCTAAAAAGGTTGTCCCGCCTCATAGGCTCTGACCCTGAGCTCCAAATAAATAAAGACAAAATGCGGTGAAACGCTTGAATATTCACACGCGCACACTGCAACACTTGCAATACATAACAGAGTTTTGACACCAGGAACACATTACAAACTGTCGCTCGCGCAAAAACGGACAGTTCGCTTCTGGCCCACTTCGTGGTGCTATTTTGGAGCCGGACAGCGCAGTCCGCCCAATACCTTTTACTGTTTTTGTGGTGTTGCAGGGGCACCCCCAGGTATTCACGGGGCTCCCTGCTCCACTCCACACATTCGAAAAAAGTAGGTACCATGTCCCAGCAACCGTAAAACGAACCACAGCTCTTAGACTAGTTTACAGTGGCCCCGGTCGCATCACAGAAACGCTTGGTCAAACTGACCACCTGCGACACACTTTGCAGGTCTGAACGAAACACAGCAACGTCATTGGCATACGCCAGTAATTTAACTTCAACTGACTTAAGCATGAAACCACACACACTATCACAGCGTAGTACGCTGATACACAAAGGCTCTAAGTACAGAGAAAAAAGCAACGGAGACATGGGGCACCCCTGGCGCATCAATGAGAGAACAGGAATAACAGCGGACACTTTCTTGATTAACACCAGTCTTGTTGCGAAATCCCTGTAGGCCATCTTTACTCCTTTTAAAATAATGTTTCCTACACCGGCATGATCTAAAAGGACGTCGTGACGCACACGGTCAAAAGCCTTTGCTAAGTCAATCTGTAGCATGGCTACTCGACGTCCTTCGCTTTCAACGCAGTCGAACACGCTGCGAGCCACGTGAGTGTTAGTAAGTATGGTCCTCCCTCGGATGCCACAAGTCTGGTGCACCCCAACGAGGTCGGATACAACACGCTGGAGGCGGTTAGCCAGAACTTTCCCTAATATTTTGTAGTCTATATTACAAAGAGTTATGGGGTGGTAGCCTGATACAAATTGCAATTTATCAACATCATCGGTCTTTGGTATCAAAACAGTATGCGTTCTGGTGAAGCTGGGTGGTAGGCTATCTACCTTATAAGCGTGAATAAAGAGTTGCAAGAAAAATGGGCATAGTATGTTTTTAAAACGCTTGAAAAACTCGGCGCTGAGGCCGTCAGGACCCGGAGACTTACTGAGCGGCAACGAGTTGATGGCGTCCTCGATTTCCGACAGCTTAATACATGGCCCTAACTCGATCATATTCTGCTCGGGAAGAGTGGGAAGGCCAGAAAGCATATTAGTCAAATTATTAAGACAAAATGGCGCGTTATTGCAACCGAAAACATATTTATAATGTCTGACAAAGACGTCCTGTATTACGTCTTTGTCAAAAGTGAGCATTGTACCTGAGTGTATGGAATTTATTTGTTTGGCTTGAGCATATTTATGCTCTCCCGATAGAGCGCGCTTCGTCGGTTGCTCACCGAGTAGAAACTTCTCGGCCCGCGAGCGCACTATCGCGCCCCGATACCACTCCTGGGTTAGGCCACGAGTGCTGCCTACCCGTCGCCACTCGCTCTCTTGGCTTGTGAACCTCAAGGACCCTTCAGAACGCCTCGCTCGATGGAGTCTCCGACTACAGGAGTTCAACATGACCGTAGTCTACAAGTCAGGCCACAAGCACAGCGACGCCGACTGCTTGTCCAGGGCTCCTGTCGAAACATCTTCCGGCAGCAGCGACGACAATGACGACGAGTGCTTCCTAGGAGCAGTGGCCACCGACGACCTGGCACGACGTCAACGAAACGATCCTGAGCTGCGCGCATTAACTCAGCACATGGAAGGGCGCGGGAGTACCGTGCCCCGTGTTTTCTCACGCACCCTGCCAACCTTCGCCATTCGACAAGGTGTACTCTACAAAGGGAACTTTGGGGACAGCAACTCGGCCGTGGCTGCTGGTAATCCCGGCCGACCTTCGAGAGGAGGTCTTTCAAGCATGTCGCGACGACCCTACGTCCGGACACCTTGGTTACAGCCGGACACTGTCCCATATTTGTGAAAAAATTACTGGCCCGATCTTCCCAAAACCGTCCACCTCTACACCCGATCCTGCCACGAGTGCCAGCGACGCAAGAAACCGCCAACGGAGACGGCAGGTCTCCTGCAGCCGATTCCTCCGCCAACTGTACCGCTCCAGCAGATCGGAATGGATCTACTTGGTCCTTTTCCGCCGTCGACCCTGGGAAACCGGTGGATAATCGTCGCGACAGATTATCTCACGCGGTACGCAGAAACGAAAGCCCTTCCTTCAGGGACTGCTGTTGAAGTCGCCAAGTTTTTCATCGAGTCCATCGTCCTCCGGCACGGCGCTCCCGAAGTTCTGATTACAGATCGCGGATCATCGTTCATGGCACAGCTCACCCAAGAAATCCTCCGTCTCAGTCACGCCAGCCATCGTCGTACCACTGCGTACCACCCGCAGACCAATGGGCTGACGGAGCGGCTCAACAAGACAATCACCAACATGATCTCCATGTACGTCGACGTGGAGCACAAGACATGGAACAAGGTGTTGCCGTACGTCACACTTGCCTACAACACGGCCGTGGAAGTGACCACCAGGGTGACAGCCTTTCAACTTGTTCATGGTCGCAAAGTAACGACAATGCTAGACGCGATGTTACCCCATAAACCGGCTGTCGACGGAAGCGACGACGTTCAGGTGGCTGCCCAACGGGCAGAAGAAGTCCGTCAGCTCGCCGGGCACCAGATTAAAGCCCAGCAACGTGTCGACACTGGCCGCTACAAACTTCGTCGTCGGGAGGTGCACTTCCAGCCCGGAAACAGAGTATGGGCCTGGACACCGATTCGCCGGCGTGGTCTCAGCGAGAAACTCCTGAAACGGTATTTCGGGCCCTACAAGGTACTTCGTCGACTTGGGGATCTTAGCTACGAGATGATGCTCAACGGAACAAGAACATCATCACGCCGCCCACCACGACCTGAAGTAGTCCACATCGTGCACCTGAAGCCGTACTACGCTCGATAGGACTTTGAATGTGTTCCAAATGACTCTTTAGTTTATCGTTTTTTTTTGTTTTGTGTTGCATTGGGGCGATGCACTTTTTAAAGGGGGGAGTAATGCCGCGCGCGCAGCTTGCCAAGCAGGCAGCGCGCGCGTGGCCTAACGGTTATCGTACCTGCCTCCCACGCGAAAAGCCAGGGTTCGATTCCTGGGAGCGACGTGTGTTTTTTATCCCTGCAACTTAGTGTTCTGGTAATTTCGAGAATCCTGTTGCTTGTTCGACGTCCGAATGTTCTACGCGTCGAACTTTCTGCGCCGATTATTCCAGAAGCCCACTCGTGTACAGTCGGGGACAAAAGTCTCCAGGACGCGCGAGCTGCGACTGAAACGCATTGCTCTGCCATCTGCCGGCGGGACGCCTGGTTTCGAGATCACACAAAAGCGCATGCGCGTCCTACTGTGCCTGCAAACATGTGTCTTTTCCCGCTCTTCTGCGGCGCGACGCCTAATTCGGAATCGGCCGACTGGTACCGCCTCGGAGATAGGCGCTTGTGACTGACGGGCGTCTGCTATACACATTCCGAAATTGGAGATAC
Source organism: Ixodes persulcatus (assembly GCA_013358835.2). Taxonomy (NCBI): domain Eukaryota; kingdom Metazoa; phylum Arthropoda; class Arachnida; order Ixodida; family Ixodidae; genus Ixodes; species Ixodes persulcatus. The sequence continues at coordinate 39,208 of JABSTQ010011508.1, forward strand.
CGCCTGCAGCATTGCGCTGCATTTCGCCGTGTCAGCGCGCCTTGCTTTATAACCAGTTGAGCTTATCGCTCAGTTGAGCTGCCCTGACTTCTTGCTTTATAGGTGCCATGTCAGTAAGCGCTATCTCCGAGGCGCTGCCACGTGCCCGATTTCGAGTTAGGCGCTGCGCCGCAGAAGAGCTGGAAAACATACATGTTTGCAGGCACAATAGGACGCGCATGCGCTTTTGTGGGATCTCGACACCAGGCGATCCGCCGGCAGATGGCAGGGCAATGCGTTTCAGTCGCAGCTCGCGCGTCCTGGAGACTTTTGTCCACGACTGTACATAAGGGGCTGCGCGTAGCAAGCCAGAGTCAAGGCCCGTTCACACTCTTGCGACCGAGTACGACTGAGAGAGACGATATCTCTTAAAACTTCTTAAATTTTTTTAGAACGAGGGAACACACTGCCATTGTGGCGCCATCTATGCGATGACCCTGGAACTGCATTTCACAAGAGCAAAGGTTTTGCGGGATTTCCGAGGTCAAATGTGCGTGATACCTATGGGAAAGGCTCGTTTATAACGTTTGACAAAAAAGGTTTTCGAGCCAAGAAAGAAAGGATAATGCGCGAGAGAAATAAAAAAATATGCCGGACCGCCGAGTTCACACTGCTACCCAATAGGTGGCGCCAGTGTGTCCTCTGTTTTAAGAAGTTTTAAGGAACCCAGGTTTATGAGGTCGCAAGAGTGTGAACGGGCCTTCAGTTTCGCCCTAGCGTTCAACTCTGCTCTTTCGCCAACTTCGCCGCCCGCGATGCTCTGCGGTTATCCTCTGTTTCCTTTTTATTTTTGGGCACAAGTTCGCCCCTAATAAACGTTTCAGTTTCACATTGTCATTCGTGACAATATCTTACAACGAGAGGACGCACTGGCGCCGTCTATTCGGTAGCAGTGTAAACTTGGCGGTCCCGTATACTTTCTATTTCTCTCGAGCAATACCCTTTTTTTTCTTGGCTCGAAAAACTTTTGTCAACGTTATAAACGAGCCTTTCCCATAGGTATTACGCACAATTGACCTCGCAAGATATAAAAATTAAATAGCGCAAAAATTAGACAAAGGACAAGGGACAGAACACGTAGACAAGGACAAGCGCTAACTCACAACTGGCGTTTTAATAGAAAAGAAGAGAAGGAAGCAGCTTATAAATACTCCGAAAAAAGGAAAGAAGAAGATCTATAATAAAAGGAGAAAGGAGGAAATTGAAAGGTATGAACAAAAAGGAAAAGAGAAGAAAAGAAAAGGAACAGCGTAACTAAATTAATTCCGGGAATATACTGAAATGAAGAAAAATACTATAGCTTAAAGGAAGAAGAAGTTGAAAATACTAGAAATTCCCGTTGAATCAATCTCAAGTTGGCCACCGAAGGTATAATAATTCTTTGTCAGTTAATTCCACGGATGGTGCACTCACACAAGCGTCTTCCTTTTCCTTGATGGTGAAGGCCTCGTAATTTCTCGTGAAGTTTTATCTCGGAACCGTCGTAGGATTTTGGTTTTTGTCAGGATCGGTTGGCATTTACAGTCTCTAACGTGCACTGCTAGATGCCCCGCTGGAGTGGACTTGAGTGAGGTGGCGTGTTCCCGCAACCTGGTGTTGACGCAGCGGCCTGTCTGACCGACGTATATCTTGCCACAGGTGAATGGTATTTCATAAATTACCTGGCTTTGGCAAGGTACATACTTTTTCTTGTGTTTGATGGTGCACTGAACTTGTCGATCTTGAGGAGTATTTATCTTTGGACACAGCTTCTTTAGCTTGTTTGGTGCTGAAAATACAACAGGGATGTTATATCTAGATGCCACCTTTTTCATGTTATGTGACACCTGGTGAATGTAGGGTATCACTGCAAGGCGCTGTCTAGGGGGTTTAGTTTTTTCTTTTCCCTTTCGAGAGCTGATCATTCTTTCAACTGCCTCAAACAGGATGGTACTTGGATAGCCAGAAGTCGCAAGCCGTTGTAATTGGTCTTCAAAACTCTGTCCCGCCTTGTGCTCACATGACTTCCTGAGGGCTGCATGGAGACTGTTGTTGATGATTGCCATTTTTATGAGTTTTGAATGCGAAGACTCATATTGCAGTAATTTTTTCTTCGACCTTGGCTTATATATCCAGCACGTGTGGTTTTCTTGGAATTTTAGTTGTAGATCGAGAAATTGTAGGGTGAAGTCTGTAGGTAGCTCGTATGTAAACTTTAGCCCTTGAGCATTTTTCGTGAAGATTGTTCGGATGTTGTTGATTTGCGTCTCGTCTTTTTCACCTGGTTTATCGCTTAGAAGCACGAGATAATCATCAACGTACCTGTATATTTTTGGAACCTGGTCGTCGGTTATTTGCTGAGCGATGGCTCGATCGCATTGGGACAGGAAGATGTCGCATAGCACAGGAGCTACGCAGGAACCGATACAGATTCCCTTCTTTTGCAGGTAGGTATTGTTGTTAAAAGTGACGACTGTGGATGCAAGGTAGTATGTCAGCAGCTCCAAGAATGAATCCAGATGTAAGCCAGAATTGTTTTGGAAAGAAACTGTGCCGTTTTGCTCAATACATTCTCTTACGGCTTCGAACAGACGGTCATGGGGTATGGAATAGAACAAATCTTCCACGTCAAGGGAGAAACCATATCTTACTTGTTGGTTGTCATTTTTTAGGAAACGTATGATTTCTTCTGAATTAGGAATCAGAAACGGATCTTGAAGTTCAAGAGCAGATAAGTGATTGAAAATGAATCGTGACATTGCTCCTTGCCATGAACCTTTTTCTGTTACAACGACGCGGAATGGACATTCTATTTTGTGCGTCTTAGCCGTGAAAAACATATCCAAAAATTCTTTTTTGGCAGTAGTAATCTGTTTTTTTCAGGTTAGTCAGAACATGTCTGGAGCAAAGTTGAAGTACTTTAGCTTTTTCTTTCTTGATGTTACTGTCTTGCAACGTTTTAAAGTTTTTCTGGATGGCTACTCCTGCCTTTTCCATATAAGTGGTGTTTGTACACACTACGAATCCTCCTTCCTTATCGGAAACTAGGAGGTTTAAATTGTGTTGTTTGAAGTAATTTTCCACTCTAATATTCTTTGTCTTAAACTCAGCCTGTCTGACTTTCAACACAACATCAACACAATCATTCACACATCTGTTTCTGTCATTATCTGGGGCCTTTCCCGCGATGTTGCGAATAGTCGATAACATCTGTACGCCTTGTATGTTCGGTGCCGTACAAAATTTGGGGCCCTTCTCAAGGATTTTAGCGATGCCTGAGGGGAGGGATGGAATATCCAAAAGTCTGATGGACTCGCCTTGATGTTCCTTGTGTTTAGCCCGAAGCGTTCGTAGGTGTGGTATGTAGGTCCTCCAGAGTGATTCCGTCATATTTTGTGCATTGTAGAGGAAGGACCGGTATCTTGAATCATGATTGAAGTCAGGATAGTTTTTGTTGGCTAGTAGCCAGAGGCACTCACGAAAAAAACGCACTTGCCTCCACATTTCGGAGCGCAGAATCCTGCAAATCCTTTTGCTGTGGCGGAGGGAGGGTCTTGCTTGGCCAAACAGTCCTCCTATGTCATGAGGTATTACATTGTTTCTGATGGCGTATGCGTAAAACCTTGCCCGGCAGGTTGACTCGGCGATTAAGAAGATATAATATGAAACAGGGTCTTGAGAGGAGACACAAGGAAAAGGGCCCATAGTAGAAGACAGAAATTGTACTAAGATATTGAGGTGGGCTAGTTGGATATGCATGATATAAAAATTAAATAGCGCAAAAATTAGACAAAGGACAAGGGACAGAACACGTAGACAAGGACAAGCGCTAACTCACAACTGGCGTTTTAATAGAAAAGAAGAGAAGGAAGCAGCATATAAATACTCCGAAAAAAGGAAAGAAGAAGATCTATAATAAAAGGAGAAAGGAGAAAATTGAAAGGTATGAACAAAAAGGAAAAGAGAAGAAAAGAAAAGGAACAGCGTAACTAAATTAATTCCGGGAATATACTGAAATGAAGAAAAATACTATAGCTTAAAGGAAGAAGAAGTTGAAAATACTAGAAATTCCCGTTGAATCAATCTCAAGTTGGCCACCGAAGGTATAATAATTCTTTGTCAGTTAATTCCACGGATGGTGCACTCACACAAGCGTCTTCCTTTTCCTTGATGGTGAAGGCCTCGTAAATTTCTCGTGAAGTTTTATCTCGGAACCGTCGTAGGATTTTGGTTTTTGTCAGGATCGGTTGGCATTTACAGTCTCTAACGTGCACTGCTAGATGCCCCGCTGGAGTGGACTTGAGTGAGGTGGCGTGTTCCCGCAACCTGGTGTTGACGCAGCGGCCTGTCTGACCGACGTATATCTTGCCACAGGTGAATGGTATTTCATAAATTACCTGGCTTTGGCAAGGTACATACTTTTTCTTGTGTTTGATGGTGCACTGAACTTGTCGATCTTGAGGAGTATTTATCTTTGGACACAGCTTCTTTAGCTTGTTTGGTGCTGAAAATACAACAGGGATGTTATATCTAGATGCCACCTTTTTCATGTTATGTGACACCTGGTGAATGTAGGGTATCACTGCAAGGCGCTGTCTAGGGGGTTTAGTTTTTTCTTTTCCCTTTCGAGAGCTGATCATTCTTTCAACTGCCTCAAACAGGATGGTACTTGGATAGCCAGAAGTCGCAAGCCGTTGTAATTGGTCTTCAAAACTCTGTCCCGCCTTGTGCTCACATGACTTCCTGAGGGCTGCATGGAGACTGTTGTTGATGATTGCCATTTTTATGAGTTTTGAATGCGAAGACTCATATTGCAGTAATTTTTTCTTCGACCTTGGCTTATATATCCAGCACGTGTGGTTTTCTTGGAATTTTAGTTGTAGATCGAGAAATTGTAGGGTGAAGTCTGTAGGTAGCTCGTATGTAAACTTTAGCCCTTGAGCATTTTTCGTGAAGATTGTTCGGATGTTGTTGATTTGCGTCTCGTCTTTTTCACCTGGTTTATCGCTTAGAAGCACGAGATAACCATCAACGTACCTGTACATTTTTGGAACCTGGTCGTCGGTTATTTGCTGAGCGATGGCTCGATCGCATTGGGACAGGAAGATGTCGCATAGCACAGGAGCTACGCAGGAACCGATACAGATTCCCTTCTTTTGCAGGTAGGTATTGTTGTTAAAAGTGACGACTGTGGATGCAAGGTAGTATGTCAGCAGCTCCAAGAATGAATCCAGATGTAAGCCAGAATTGTTTTGGAAAGAAACTGTGCCGTTTTGCTCAATACATTCTCTTACGGCTTCGAACAGACGGTCATGGGGTATGGAATAGAACAAGTCTTCCACGTCAAGGGAGACGCAAATCAACAACATCCGAACAATCTTCACGAAAAATGCTCAAGGGCTAAAGTTTACATACGAGCTACCTACAGACTTCACCCTACAATTTCTCGATCTACAACTAAAATTCCAAGAAAACCACACGTGCTGGATATATAAGCCAAGGTCGAAGAAAAAATTACTGCAATATGAGTCTTCGCATTCAAAACTCATAAAAATGGCAATCATCAAGAACAGTCTCCATGCAGCCCTCAGGAAGTCATGTGAGCACAAGGCGGGACAGAGTTTTGAAGACCAATTACAACGGCTTGCGACTTCTGGCTATCCAAGTACCATCCTGTTTGAGGCAGTTGAAAGAATGATCAGCTCTCGAAAGGGAAAAGAAAAAACTAAACCCCCTAGACAGCGCCTTGCAGTGATACCCTGTATTCACCAGGGCCGGTTTGCTCATCTTGCGGACGCGGCTGCGGCTGCGGCCAAGAGGGATTTTTCTGTCACGTGACCAGCTCCATGGGGACAAGGAAGTACCTAGCGTCCCTGCCTGATGGCGGAGAAATCCGTATCGCTTCAAGTACAAAAGCCTAATTTCGTTCACAGAAACTGGCTGCAGGGACTTTCAACTGGGGTCCAATTGACCGCCCCTTCATACTGTAGGAGAGGCAGGTAAAGTTACGGGTAGAGAGGGTAAATATGAGCCAAAATAAAGAAAAAACACACGCGAGATAAAAGCGGTGGCAGTATATTTATATACTTGCGCCAGCGCCGGCAGCTCGCGCTTTCTGCTGTGGTCGAGAGGTTAGAGCGCCGGAGTTTCACGTCGCGTCGTAAAAGTCCCGGGTTCAAATCGCGCCAAAAACCGGTTTTTTTATTTTTTTTATTTTGACTGCACTCTTACTAAGAATGTAGACAAGGCCCTATGAGCTCTATAAAATCATTGGGCGGGTCGTTCTGACTCACCAGTTCGTTGTTCATGACCTCGGAAAAAAGCATATATGTCTCTGGCTTTCTTTACCAATTTCCGCCGTCTTCTGCATCTGCCGTACACTCCGCGGAAAGTTGACAATATCTTCCCATGCCCGTTTGCCAGGTAACTGTGCTGCTGAATTTCTCTAGAATTTGTTTTTTCCGTTTTCCAACTGCTCTAATTAATTCCATTTGTTGATCCAAATTCATTTTAGGTGTTTGCGTTAGAGAGATGGTGTGCGATGTCGACGCCTGGTTCATTTGTGGATTCGGTTGTGATCGTCTGCTATTCTAACTAAAATTCAACAAGTAATGTGTTAATATTACAAAACGATTGCCACAGCAAAATGTAAAGAGTAAAAACATACCTTTTATCACATTCCATGCAAGTAAAAGTATGATCTCTTTTATTTCGGTTTTACTACTTTCTCAGACGTTTGACTTGCTGCCTTACCTGTAGGATTTCGCTCAATCAATGCATCCAGAGCTGCTAGTCTTTTTTTTTTCTTTTTGCTTATTTTGTAGAAGTTTTTTTGTGTTTTTTTTTAATTGTCACAACTGCAGTTTTTATTAGTACTAAATAGGCGTATCCTGTTATTGAAAGGAGTCGTATATTTAAAAACACATAAAATTGTAGTTGCTGGGGAAAGGATGCTTTTTCGGCTCCGTTTGTGTGAAAGCCATGCCGATGTTGTTACCTTGGTTTCCTTTTAATGAACATTATGAAACGATTGAATTAGCGCGTTAACTTGCCTTGATTTTTTTTTTCTTGCCGGTGTTTCAATCGAACAGGCGGGACTAACAGTAAAAACAGTGTAAGGTGCAGTAATGCATGTGGATGATTCGTAAAAAGGATCACAATTAAAAAGTGAGACACGGGCAAAATACACGCGAAAAAAAAAAGTTCCTAGCGCGATTTGAACCCGGAACTTTCACGCCGCGACGACATATACCGACGCTCTAACCTCTCGACCACAGCAGAAAGCGCGAGACGCCGGCGCTGGCGGAGGGATATAAATACACTGTCACCGCTTTTATCTCGCGTGGTTTTTTGTTCATTTTGGCTCATATTTATCCTCCCTGGCCGTAACTTTACCTGCCGCTCCTACAGTATGAAGGGGCGGTCAATTGGACCCCAGTTGAAAGTCCCTGCAGTCAGTTTCTGCGAGCGAAATTAGGCTTTTGTGCTTGAAGCGATACGGATTTCTTCGCCATTAGGCAGGGACGCTAGGTACTTCCTTGTCCCCATGGAGCTGGTCACGTGACAGAAAAATCCCTCTTGGCCGCAGCCGCAGCCGCGTCCGCAAGGTGAGCAAACCGGCCCTGGTGTCACATAACATGAAAAAGGTGGCATCTAGATATAACATCCCTGTTGTATTTTCTGCACCAAACAAGCTAAAGAAGCTGTGTCCAAAGATAAATACTCCTAAAGATCGACAAGTTCAGTGCACCATCAAACACAAGAAAAAGTATGTACCTTGCCAAAGCCAGGTAATTTATGAAATACCATTCACCTGTGGCAAGATATACGTCGGTCAGACAGGCCGCTGCGTCAACACCAGGTTGCGGGAACACGCCACCTCACTCAAGTCCACTCCAGCGGGGCATCTAGCAGTGCACGTTAGAGACTGTAAATGCCAACCGATCCTGACAAAAACCAAAATCCTACGACGGTTCCGAGATAAAACTTCACGAGAAATTTACGAGGCCTTCACCATCAAGGAAAAGGAAGACGCTTGTGTGAGTGCACCATCCGTGGAATTAACTGACAAAGAATTATTATATCTTCGGTGGCCAACTTGAGATTGATTCAACGGGAATTTCTAGTATTTTCAACTTCTTCTTCCTTTAAGCTATAGTATTTTTCTTCATTTCAGTATATTCCCGGAATTAATTTAGTTACGCTGTTCCTTTTCTTTTCTTCTCTTTTCCTTTTTGTTCATACCTTTCAATTTTCTCCTTTCTCCTTTTATTATAGATCTTCTTCTTTCCTTTTTTCGGAGTATTTATAAGCTGCTTCCTTCTCTTCTTTTCTATTAAAACGCCAGTTGTGAGTTAGCGCTTGTCCTTGTCTACGTGTTCTGTCCCTTGTCCTTTGTCTAATTTTTGCGCTATTTAATTTTTATATCATGCATATCCAACTAGCCCAACTCAATATCTTAGTATGACCTCGCAAATCCCGCAAAACATTCGCTCTTGTGCATGGCCTCCGAGATCCCGAAGCGCTCGCGCGAAGGCTCCTCCGGCCGTTCCATTCGAGTCGCTCCCCAGCAGAAAAGTGTAATTTCGCTAACTCCGTCACTCGCCGCGAGGCGGCGCTGTCTGCCCAGTCATAAGAGAGGGGCGAGCTGTCAGCGTCGCAGGTAGAGATCTGCACTGGTACGGGCCAGACCGCGGGCCACGGGTCAGCCCGGCCCTCGGGCCGGGCTCGGGCTTTATGGGTACATTCATGAAGGGCCCGGGCCGGGTACGGGCCTTGCATTTAAGTCTACAAGGGGGGGCCAACGTGGGCCAACCGGCCATTACTTTTTTTCTTTAGCAGCATGTTCTTCGGAAGCGATTTCGGGAGTTAGGAGAGGAACCACGGTGGGGGATAAACAGATGCTGAAGCATGTGTGTGTGGGTGTATTTTTTTTTAATGGTTCGGTGTGGGCAGCGAACGCTCTTCAGAGGACTAGTGGCGCGGCGTTCCTTTTCGTCCTCGGCGGCGCCGCCATCATACAATCGCTTCTCACCACAAACACGCACATACACGCGCCTACACAATGCGTACATTCGCCGGCGTAAACCATCTGTACGCACGAGTGCCTCCATTCCCAATAGGGGTGAAAAGGTTCCCCTGAGGGGTAGTTTTCCTGAACAATTTCTCGCAGACCACCGCAAAAGACGACGACATTGCTTTTTTTTTTTACGGTTGTGCGCAGCGAGAGTGGCTAATTTAGAACTTTGCCCGTCTTTTGTTTAAACCTGTTGCGATGTTTCCCTTCCTTTCCAACTGTGCCAAGTGGTTTTGTTTACTTCTGCTTGTCATTTTGGTTTTTCCGTCCTTTCTGCGCGTGTTTGGTCGCAGAAAAGGAAGATCGGGTGATTTTTCCTAACAAGCTGTCTATGCCTGCAGATTGGTCCAACTAATAATGGCAGCAAAAAAAAAAATGCTTACAGTTTTTACTATCGGCTACCGTAATAAACTTACGTGTAGCCGTTGCAACGAGCTGCCATGCCGCGCGATTTGTGAGTTATTCATACTGGGCTAAAATTAAACAAAAGTAAACGGTCAGCTAGATGATAGGGGCAAAACACAAACTGGGAGAAACAGAAACAGAGACATACACACCTCTGACTATCAACTAAGACTTTATACTTCTTCATCACTTTGACCCAAAGATTCACACCTAAAGTAATGCCAATAAATCACCCTAAATCCTTACATTACACTTCTAAACTAAAAGACTAAATGAAAATAAAATTGACATAAATTAATTAAATTAAAATATTAAATTTGGTCACTAACACCTCCCTGACCCAACCCGCAAACTACCGCCGAAACATATCACTCTTATACCCTAGTTACACGGGCCGTTTTAAATGCAGTTAAGCGTAACCGCGGTTAGCTTAACCGCAGTTACCCGCTGTTACACGGCAAACCTAACTGTTGTTGGCCGCTAACCATAGTTAGCGTAAACTGAGCTTGGCAACAATACCCCTGTTACACGGGCAAACTTAACTGCGGTTACGCTAAGCCACAGTCAGCGCACAATACTTACCGACAACATTCTGCGGCTATGCAGTCAAAGCTATGGGCGAACGTGCTCTTGAGCATCTTGAGCATCTATCGAAGCAGTGCACGCGCGCTCTTCACGTGTTATGAAATAGCTGTCCGAGAGTATACTGCGGCATCTCTGGTGCCGCGAAACAGCAGTTAAGCTGATTTAACCGCGGTTAAGTGTGCCCTTGTAACAGGGGTTGCTCAGAACTTACAAGATGGCAGCGTCCGGAGCAGCAGCGAAGTCGCAGTGCTCGAAATCAGCGCAACCGGGCAAAAAGCGCGTTAACTGGCCGGTTGCGATCACCGAAGCCCTCATCAGGATTTGGGAAGACAATTTGCAAGCGTTGCGCTCGAATACAAGAAACGCGGCCATCTACGCCGCAATGGCAGAGCAGATGTTAGGATTGTGGCGAGACTTGTAATTACAGCGGTTCCGCGTTATCTAGGCTGCTTGGCGCACTGGTGCCGGCTCCCTGCCTGCCGCAACCACCGGTTCGCGTAGGTCCTGAGTATTTTGTTTCCTCTTAATATATACACATAGGCTGACTGAGAAGAGGACTTCTGTGTAACACCCGCGCACCGCGGTCACCGGTAACTGCAGTTAGCGCCTGTGACCATAGTTTGCCGTAACTGCAGTTTAGGGTGCCCGTGTAACAAGGGTATTACAGGGGTGTTACATGGGCACACTTAACCACGGTTAACTCAGCTTAAAGGAGCTGTGCAACGATATTCAATTGGAATGTTTTTCACTTTACACGAGCTTACTGGCACTAGTGGGACTCAAGGATACTCGCATGCAATGCCACTGGCCAAGAAACTCCTTTGTTGCGGTGTAATTTCAAGGACAAAAGCGATCATTTTCATTCAATCTCTCCCTTGCAAAATTCGATGACGTAACGCGGGGATCGCAGTACACCCGTATGACGATATTTGAATGCGGTTCATAGATTGGACCCGAGCATTGCGTGGGCACTCGATTTAGGCTCGTGATAATTGATAGCTCGAGAAGCATTCGAGTAGTGGCCCGTGTCCAATCGCTGCAACGATGACAATAGCCGAGCCATAACAATGTCTGGAACTCAGCGCGTGTCCTGTGCTTTGCCAACCCCAGCGCGTGGCTATGATCAACATTGGCGGCATATAATCGGCTCCAGATCACGTGGCCGCTTGTTCTGGCTGCGAGTTGAGGGCGTGAACGCTGCTCGTGTTGTTTTTTTAATTTTTTTCTGGGACTTCTAATGCGTTGGGTGAAAAACGAAGGCGTGTTTCATAGGTCATTAACGTCAGGGATCCGTTCTAAGCGGTATTTGCGCAAAGTAAAAAAATTGTTGCATAGCCCCTTTAACTGCTGTTATGCGGCACCACAGATACCGCACTATACTCTCGGACAGCTATTCCATAAGAAGTGAAGAGCGCGCGTGCACTGCTTTGATACGTGCTCAAGATGCTCGAGCGCACATTCACCCATAGCTTTGACTGCATAGCCGCAGAATGTTGTCGGCAAGTATTGTGAGCTAACTGTGGCTTAGTGTAACTGCAGTTAAGTGTGCCCGTGTAACAAGGGCGGGGCCGTTCCACACTGCAAAAACTGCCTTTCTCTCTTGCTGACCATGATGGGGGGGGGGGGGGGGGGGGGCATGTTCACGCAGTCATCGGCACTTTCCTCAATGGCCAGGGCCTCGAGAATCTCGCGCACAACGACATTTCTGTGTCTTTTAACAATGTAAACGCTGCTAAAACTTGTCCTGCGCACCACCCGTGCGGCAATGGGCTGCAAGGTGCCCAGCCCCGTGCCTTGCTCTCTGACTCTGTCATTAATGCAGCGTCCCGTATGCCCAATGTAGCAGCTCCCACATGACATTGGAATCTTGTACACAACGCCGGTCTGGCACATGGCGTACTTAGTCCTGTGCGCAGCGTTGCAGGTTGGCTGGCGGTTCTTAGCCTGATTTACCCTGCGGCACATAGAGTTCCCTCTGTTCGGTGCCGAGCACAGAACCCTGACACTCTGTCATGCAGCGATCTTTTTGAGTCGATGGGTGACACCGTGGATGTAGGGATTTAGGGTGATTTATTGGCACTACTTTAGGTGTGAATCTTTGGGTAAAAGTAGTGAAGAAGAAGTATAAGGTCGTAGTTGATAGTCAGCGGTGTGTATGTCTTTGTTTCTGTTTCTCCCTCTCTGTGTTTTGTCCCTATCGTCTAGCTGATCGTTTACTTTTGAATTATGTACCAACTAGCTCAACATCAGCCTGTTATAAAATAAAGCGCAGCTGGCCAGTGAAAATTAACTTTGGGCCGGACCCGGCCGGCTGTCGGGCTTGCCCGCTAGCGGGCCGCGGGCAAGTCCGGGTCCAATGAGGAGGGCAAGTTCGTCTGCTTCTTGCGCAGGGGGTAGCGGTGACGTCAGAACGCCGAGCCCTGATTGGCTGATCGCGACCCCCTATCTGAGCGTCGTCTGCTCCTTGCAACGTCGTCTGCTCGCAACGTCGTCTGCGTCTGTCTTACCTTTCCTGCGACTTTCGAAAGTGCAGAGGCCAGATGCACGAAACGATCTAACGCTAAAAATGTGCGTAAGACAAAACGTAACAAATTCTTATTCACGAAACGAAATTATCGTAAGGTTTGGGCAGGTTACGACGGAATCCTACGACAGCTCCGAAGCTGTCTTACGCACTTCTTACGATCAAATCTGCATGGCCGACAGCGTCGCTCAGTTACTTGGTAGCGACGACCAACGGACGTTTATTTTTGTACGTGCTCTTCTCACGCGTCCCGACTACAAGCAGCAAGAAAAAAAGTAAAAAGTACTTGAAATAAACCACGACGAACAAGAACGCTGGATCCACAAACACCCGGGAAATGCTCCAACGGCCACGATTCCACTGACCCCGACCAAGCGAGCTCGGCAGATAGGCCTAGCAGGCACTCCGACTCGGAGCAGCGGTGCTCCGACGGTCCTTGGCCAAGACCGTCTGCCCACGACCAGCTGGCGTGCTGAATGGATATGCCCGCGCGACCCTTGTGAACCCTTCCCGTATTATACTTTGATCGCTGACCTCAATTTTAGATTAAGAGGTCAGTCTCTTCCTTTTGTCATCTCCTTGTTTTCCGAGGCAGCGGTGACTCTCGCCGGTGAAAAAGCGGTGAATCTACGACAGACGCAGGAAAGGTAAAGCAGCCGTCGCTTTGACTAGCAGACGTAAATCAGACGAGTCTCGCCGCGCACGAAATTAGGGAAAAAGTATTTGGGAGGGAACTTGCGGACACTAACACGCTCATTCTCGGTTCTTAGCCAACAAACCTCGGCGCCTCGGGGCACCTCGCCAGTGAGTCCTTTGACTTCTCTCCCTGATGGGCGTCTGCTAGTCGTTAGACAAAAAGAACGTACCGCTCGAGTTATTTCGTCTGGCCTGTCTGAAAGGCTAAGTCGAGCTCGCTCGTAAAGACCTGCACTTCCGAAAGTCGCAGGAAAGGTAAGACAGACGCAGACGACGTTGCAAAGGAGCAGACGACGCTCAGATAGGGGGTCGCGATCAGCCAATCAGGGCTCGTCGTTCTGACGTCACCGCTACTTCCTTTCTCATGCGCAGAAGACGAAAATGAGCCCACTTGCGAGGCGTATAGACAACGGGCCGGGCTGGGTGGGCTTCGAAATATAAGCCTGTGAAGACTTTTAGTTGCAGGCATCGCGGGTGGGTGGTGTCAGTCGCGTCGTCGTGCTTCATCTTGCGCTCACCCGAGCTCCCCGGACTGTTTTGTTTTGAGCAACTTCTGGACATGGATTCAAAGCAAGGGTAGCCTATCGAAAGAAACTGTGTTCGAAGCCACTGCATCGCAAGGTACTTCGCGTCTAATCTCAAAATTCAAGGTTTGGAACCTGTATATAAACCAGGTTGAAAGCTGAAATAACGAAGAAACCAGTTCGAAACAAGGTTAGAAGTTATAAATAAACCTACACTTATTTTTTTTTTATATCTGTGTCTCTTTGCATAACAAGTTACATCACAAAGTGCCAGCTACATAATGGGATGTGATGGTTTGGGTTACATGTGCTAAAGGCTAGTCGGTTACTAGAAAACTACCTACCTGTTGGATCAATACCTAGAAATATCACGAAGTCTATAAAAAATGGCAAAATATTTTTGAGGCGGTCGTTTCATACCACCATAATATTTGCCCTAAATGTGATTATACAAGCAAACAATATCACCTGCATAACTTACGTAATAAATAATAAAATATAAAAATAGGGATGACACGAGGACTGCACTTTTGTAATATCAAACCTTGTGCTTAGGATCGAAAAGCCACGTCAAACAACGTGCGGATATAAAAAAAAAGTACAGCATGGATGTTTTTACTCAGGAAAATCTTTTTTTTTTCTGCACGAAGTTATTTTTTTTTATTTCGCTACATAGGCATGATTATGACAGACAGGGTAGCGTATCGAAAGAAACTGCTTGAAGTGATATTGCATCGCAAAGTACTTCACGTCTAACCTTAAAAATCAAGGCTTGGAATCTGTAAATATACCAGGTTGGAATACCGAATAAACAAGGTTGAAACAAGGTTGGAATTTATAAATAAACCAGAGTTTTTTTTGTTTTTTTTTTTGGGGGGGGGATCCCATTGTTTGTTTGCATATCAATTAAGTTACATCACAAAGTGCATTACGGTATACGGTGGTCTGTGCTACATGTGACAAAAACTAGACGTTTACAAGATAACGCCTCACCTTTTCAATCAGTACCTACAATGATCACGAAGTTTTTAAAAACAAACATGGCGAAATCATTGCGAGGTGGTTGTGCCTCACTGCCATAGGTTTTTCCCCAAAGCTGGGGTCACACTGCTTGTACATCATACAAAAGACAGTCTGCAAACAGATTCAAACTCGAGTCACCACGAGATCTGAGCTTCGAATGCCGCACGGAGACGCGTTCAAAGAGACACTCGGCACGCGGCATTTGAACCATGGACATCGTGGTGACTGATATCTGCAGACTGCCTTGTGTATAATGAATAACCAGTGTGACCCCGGCTTAAAGGTACTTCTACTAGAAGCAAACACGGCAATACGACCCTCAAAAATTGCGTAATAAAGATTAAAAATATTAAAAGAAGTACAACACCGACTTCCCTATATAGTATCAAACCTCTTCCTCAGGCTCAAAACGCTACGCCAAACAACATGCCAAGATTTAAAAAAAAAAATATTGCAACATGATTATTTTTAATTAGGGAAATCCGAATGTTTTATGTACGGAGCAAATTTATTTCTAGAGTTTTATACGTGCTACCGATTACAATCAAATATATCAAAAGGCGCGTTTGTAGCACTAGCCGCAACATGTCCAGATGAATATCTCAAATTAAATATTTAAATAAGCATCACAACTTGTCTATCTACGTCCCCAGAGCAGCTGTTCACCGTTCTACCACAATTCACAAAAATGTGTAAGTATAAGTTGCAGTAACTCAACGTAACGAGACTTTTTCTTGAACTCTTCTGCCTCGCGCCATGCTGTCTATGACTGGGTTGGGAGCGCCTCCCCGCGGAGAGACGCCGCCTCCTTCTCTTTTTCCGATCACGCCCTCTGCGCACGAATGGGACGGCCGGAGAAGCGTTCGCGTGCTTCGGGGTCTCAGAGGCCATGTCTTGTGAAACGAAGTTTCAGGGTCACCCCATAGATGGCGCCAGGGTGCCAGTGTGTTCTCTCGTCCTAAGACATATTAAGAGGTCTCTCTCTCTCCGCCGTACTCGGTTACAAGTGTGTGAACGGGCCTTAAGGTGAAGGACGCGAAACATCTTGGAACTGCAGATCCTCCAGCGCGGCGTTGGTGTCGTCAACAGCCTCCCTCAAATATCTACGGCGGCACGCGGAGAGTAGTGCACCGGTAGCGGAAGTGCATCCACGCCGGTGGGGACTATATTCAAAAGTTTCGTGCTGCTATGAAAAAGCAGATTCCAAAGTTTCATTGAGATGACATTTTTCACTTGTATCATTGAATAACAAAGTTACAGCTTAAGAGGCAAAACTTATTGACTTCTATAGTATAGGTTGCCTGGTAGGAAAGTGGATTGTTGGGCCAGTTGGTTGAGGGTTTTGAAAAGTAAAAGGGCCGAATAAAAAAAAAACAAGGACTAAGACGAAGAGACATAACATAAGGCCCCCTTTTGCTGTATCTCTTCGTCTTTGTCATTGTCTTTTTTCGGCGCTTTTACATTTCAATGCCTTATAGGGTGGTCACTTGACCAAGCGTATATATATATATACTGTAAACGACTTCATTTTCACGACGACCTAATTTTCTTCAATTTCGCGCATCGCCTACGTCTCGCGAGAAATAGGTCCCGCGAAAAATTCCGGTGTATGTAAACACATTAGAATCTACATTTAGATCCCACCGCGACGCGAAATTTAGAGCCCGGGTATTATTCTAAAACTTCAGCTTTGACCAGAATCGCGAAATATTGAGCCCGCAAAAAATAAGTCGTTTACAATATATATTTAAAACAAAAAACAACAGAGCAATTTTTTGTCCTAATTTTCTATTTTAGTATGATCATGTAGTCTTTGTAATGCGTACCCTCTTCTGCCCTAGGTCGCTAAACTCGTCAAGCACTAAGTTGGGGCCGAAGTTCGCAGAGCGTGCTGGGTGGATTCTCGCGACGATGGCGTCACGCGGGACAAGATGTCAATCACCCAAACTTTCTCGGTGCTCAAATTTTAGCGAGAATGTGAAACACAAAGTCGTAGCGAGCTTCATCGGAGCGCGCGCGAGCAACTTCGTGGGGCCAGCCGATTGAACGGCTGCACAGATGGCGTCGCACCCACGTCTCCCTTCATCCCTGCGCCGCATTAGAGTCAATGCTGTCTCAATTTTCCCTAGGGGGGCCCTGAATACTCTGAGCATTCACGTCGCACGATCGTCGTTTCTGGATGTTATGGGTGGCGACAAAGTGACGTTTCACAACCTTGGCAAGTAGATCGTTGAGGTACAGTGTACTAGCTAGAACCTTGGGGTAGTGTTGGGACCAGAGCGGCTCGGTAACGGGAGCTCGTGAGGGCGCGTGTATTGACAGTTTGTGGCGGCGCTGTAGTCCAGTTACCCGGAAAAAATCGTGCAGCCCACCACGTTTGGTGGAAAATGCGTTTGAAGTCGACGACGCTATTGTTTTTTTTTTTTTTTCGTTTTTTACTTTGAGCGGCACGCGCGTCGGTAAGCCGACCACGATTTCATAGTTGCGTGTGTTCAATCGAAATATGTTTCGAATCTTGTGTGTTCTGTATTTTCGGATGGTGAACGCTTAAGGGTAGCGCCAAAATGCCGTCGACGAAACGGCGACAGAACTCTCGCTGCGCACCTGGTTGCCAAACGGGCTACACCAGGGTGAAGGTCGTAAAAACGGCGTCCCTTTTTGGCGTTCCAAAGGAGAGTGCCACGAGAGATTTTTTTAGGAAAAGAATCTGCACCGATCGGACAAGCGTCTTGAAGAAACAAGCGCTGTCTCCGAGCTGCAGTTCAAGCCCCGCTTCATCCTTTGAGACGACGTCCACATAATCGGCAGAAAGGAAATGAGAATTCCTTGGGGACACGCCGCGCTTACGCCAGACGCGGTGCCGACTCTGCTGCCAAGTGTAGCCCAGGACCTGAGTGGTGACCCTCTCGCAGGAAGGGAGGAAAGGAAGCGAAGGCAGGTCCACCAGATCACATCGCTGCAAAGCGTTCGGGACGCGCTCGGGAAAACTGACCCGTTGACATCACTGGTGAACAGCGAAGCTCATGCCGTGATCCCACAAAGCATCGATCGAGACGTACTAGGCTCTCTGAATATGCCAACTCCCTACCGGGCTGTTCACAAGTTCAGCAACTTCCACGGTGTTGCTTGTTTGGAGACTGCCCTTGAGCCGAAGTCGAACAAGATCAGCATCGAAAGGGCGGTGTTCATTTGCTTCGACCACTTACCTGATGTGGTATGCTAATTTTCCAAGTATACCTTCAGGGCCATGTGTGCGTTGCACATTGTAACCATGCATCTCAATGCCGTGCTGTAAAGTATTACAAGTTTTACCTTGCCTTACTTACGTGTGCTGTTGTTTCCTGGTCTAAATGATGTGAAATAGTTGCTTGTTTTCTTCTTTGAATCTTATCAACCATTACGTTTTCAGCCCACGTTGTCTCAGTTTTTGGGCTTAAGTTGAAAGTCCACTTTCTGGGTAACGCGCCGGTGTCGACACCTGTCGCGATCAATACCATGCGCCTCAGGCGAGCCGCTCCGGTCCCCACACTACCAAAGTATTCTAGTACACTGTAGTTGAGGCCGAAATCTTCGCTTCGGAATCAAGGCCAAGATTGAACTTTGTGATATCGTGGAGACGTGCGCGGTGTACGCGGCTTTAGAGTTTATCTTCGGCCACTCTCAACAACGCTACTGGGGTCACCTGAGGACTTTAGGGTTACCGAGAATCCGCGTGGGCAGTGACGCCGGTAGTGTTCGAGAGACGAGGGGGCGAGGGTAAACGTGCCATAAAAAATGTTCCGGGGAAAGGGGGGGGGGGGGGCAAAAAAGGGGGATATCCCTTCCCCTAATGTTTTATTATATCTTTCTGAATATTTTATTATACCGTTCTGAGTTTCCTGGCCTGTATAGAAGAGGTGGCTATGGTCTGGGACGGTCGCCTACCCTCCCTTACCCTTCCTCATGCACCTTGCCCCCTCTTTTGACGCCCCTGGGGAGAGGGGGAAGGAAGAGGAAGGGAGGGGTAAATTGCCATTTTTTCACGTCCACCTGTTTCGACGCCCCTGTTTGGAGGCATTTAAACATGAAAGACGACGAGGAACAGCACAGAGCACAATTTGCGAAATAATGGTACTAGAGGTTATGGAATAAAAACGATTCGGGTTCCATGAACTAACGAGCGGCCATGACAGACTTCCAAGAGAGAGGCTCGTGCCAAAGCTCGTAGTGTGCAGGCGTGTTCAGTTACGTCCTTTTGTATTTCCTATAGGCTTGACGTCGGGGTCAGGATTATCAGTTGTGAACTAAAAATTTGATGGTGCGTGTTCGAATCGATGGTGACAATTTTGATTGTGTATGATGAAAGCTCGGAGTCGTATCGTTCTTAAAATAACACCGTCAATATTAACAACCTGATATTACTGTTAGTTCTGCTGATAAAAAGATAATTATTCCCAGTTTGGCTAATCTCGGAAAGCCGACCACACGGACGCTTTTAGTCGCTTACATGGCCAATAGTCGGTATTAAAAAAAAACAGGTATATGATTTTATTTTGCCACTGGTGAGACAACTGGCCGGAGGTGATATCCGCCCGATGGCGGACAACGCTACTCGGCTGGTTCTGACATAGCCACGTCGTGCTACAGGCCGAGAGAAATTAAAGGAACGGCAGGGACGTTTTCCAATATATTCTGCTTTATCGGCGAAAATAAAAACGATACCAGACTGTCAACTTCGACTGTGTCGCAGCTGATAATCTTTCTCGTGACGTCACGTGTATAAACCACACTCTCCCGTGCCGCTCTTGCTCGGCGCACGGGTAGTGGTAGGGATTTTTTGCTCCTTCAATGAAAAACGTCACGAAGATAAAGTGATCTGCAGGTTTGTGAGAAAAGGGAACTTCACGGCAATATTTCGGTTTCCTGACTATGCCATAACACAAAGAATATTTGCGTTTCACGAGTTTACGAGGAGGAAAGAAACATCCTCTTCTGACGAAGGACGAAAATAATCCCTGGAGAAGGGGAACAAGAGGGACAAAGGACAAACACAAATCTCCAAGCACAGCTAGGCTACCGGTACGCGACCTAAAAACTCCGCCTGGTCCGGGTATCGAACCCGGGACCTCTCCATTTCCAGTGGAGCGCTCTACCAACTGAGCTAACCAGGGGTTAGACGTCAGTAGAGCAAAAGGGTCCCGGGTTCGATACCCGGACTAGGCGGATTTTTTCGGTCGCGCAGCAGTCACCTAGCTGTGTTTAGAGATTTGTCCTTTGTCCCTCTTGCTCCCCTTTTCCAGGGATTATTTTCGTCATTCTTGTCCAGCTCGCTTGCACCTTTGCATTTAATTGCATTATAATCATAACTTTAAATTGCAAGCTTCACCCTTGTTTGTGTTAGACTGGTGGCTGCTGATAAAACCCGTTTGCGCTACTGACGTCTAACCCCTGGTTAGCTCAGTTGGTAGAGTGCTCCACTGGAAATGGAGAGGTCCCTGGTTCGATACCAGGACCAGGCGGATTTTTTCGGTCGTGCAGCAGTCACCTAGCTCTGTTTGGATATTCGTCCTTTGTCCCTCTTGTTCCCCTTTTCCAGGGATTATTTTCGTCATTCTTGTCCAGCTCGCTTGCACCTTTGCATTTAATTGCCTCATAATCCTCTCCTCTCCAACGTTCCTAGTGCTCTCTCTTTCTCCCCTCGCCCGCGATAGCCCTCCTCTCCCGTCAGCGACAGCGTATTCGAAGTGTACTAAGGCTACCAGTGTATATTGGCAAAAAGCGATTTCTTCAGAGAAGCGCCGAAAAATATTTTAATGGGTTTAGTGTTCGGTTAGGCAAATAATAACACGTGCCATATCGTGTTGAATCTTCACGGATCCCTTCCTTCCCGTTTTTGTGTCTGAGTGTTTGTTCTGCAATGCCTGCGTAGACATATATCTCGGATTACATCTTTCGAGTCCAGTATTTGTATTGTAAGTGAGCTACAACTTACTTCTGGTCGACAATTGACCGTTTTTCTCCTGGCACTCTTCCGGATCGCCTCCAGAATTAGACGGTGTCTCTCTCCTGGCAGATGCAAGAGTAATTTCACAGAAATTCTAGCGGCAGTCGCCTGTCATTCGCTTTCTGATATCATGTGACAACTTCTGGTAAAGCACTGACTTTTTTATTCTCCCGGCGTTTTGTGAAAACACGATTCATGGACACCATTTCGTGGATACACGTTTATAGACACATGTTTCGTCGAAACTAAGGTTTCACCAACAATCGTTAGGCGAATTGCACGCTCTAGGGACATTTCTTCGCGCGTGTATCTCTGAGGCGCGTGCTCACATCCCAGCCCAACCGTTTACGCCGCTTCAGGCGACAGTCGGCGGCAGCTCATTACAAAAATGTTTACCCGCCTGGCCCATCTGTACACGACACTTCGCATCGAAAGTCTAGGGCGGCTCATTACAAAAACGTTAACCAACCTGTCCCACCCGTACAC
Source organism: Ixodes persulcatus (assembly GCA_013358835.2). Taxonomy (NCBI): domain Eukaryota; kingdom Metazoa; phylum Arthropoda; class Arachnida; order Ixodida; family Ixodidae; genus Ixodes; species Ixodes persulcatus. Next base: position 60,528 of record JABSTQ010011508.1, read on the forward strand.
GAAGCCTCGGGGCGACAGTCTGGGGCGGCTCATTAAAAAAAAATTAATAAAGCTTATCTGAGTTGTCTATGAAGCATCGCGTGTCAATGAAACGATTTGTCGATGAAACGTCGTTCGATGAACTGATTGCACTGCTAATAAGTGACGACCGCCGGTAGAATTTCGGGAAAATATTTCTGCCAGGTACCGGGAGAATAGACACTAGCCAAGAAGTACCCCGGCACGTGTTTGCTTTGTAATATTCTCAATTGTACAAGAACTTAGTAGTACCGCTTCAGATTTCACTAAATTCTTAGTTTGTACTTGTTTGTGGAATAGGCTTTGTGTAATCAACTCCTCGAAGATTTGAAAACACCCCCTTCTGTCTGTTCACCTGCCTTTTTTAAAAAACCTAGACGAGTACTTTTTTATTTTTTTTTTTATTTTTTAATTTTTATTTATTTTTTTTTTTTTTTTTTGGGGGGGGGGGGGGGTTTGCTTCGATGTTTTAAATACATTTATCAAGTTTGAAACATCTTAAATAAGTTTGAGATGTCCTAATTTCTTCTTTTATATTGAGATACAAGGTCGGCGCTTTTAATTAAGATGTACAGTGACAACAAATATTTTGTTTCACATTTCATAACATTGCGGTAAAAAGAAAAAAAAAACTAGAGGTGGCTATCGCACAAACATAAAGGGAACCATAGGACGAGCTATAGAATAAGCTATTGCAAACCATAAGGAGGTCTATAGGCGGCTAAAGAAACCGTAGGAAAAGCTTAGGCTGCTATAGCACGCTGGCTAAAAAAACCACAGAGTAACCCATATAAAATTTAATGGCTATCTGTTGAGAGAGCTATAGCTTGATGTAGCTAACCAGTGATTGGCCACAGAAAAAGCTATAGACACTCATAGGGGAGATCATAAAAAGGTATAGACAACCATAGATGGTGCAATTTTCCAATTTTCTATAGCCGGCAATACAAAAAAATTTTCTATAGCCGACCATAGACCATTTCTGTATGGGGCTAATGCTAACCTCTCACTCCGACTTTGAGCGCAGCCTTATGCTTCGAGGAAGCGCACCCGCCTCCAGCTGGCTGTTGCACTAGCGGGCGTCGGATGTTGCAAGTAAACTCTAAAGTTCCTTTTAAACTACGCATTTATGCGTTTAATGTCGGTTACCCTTTTTGAAAAAAAAAAAAAAAAATCCGCTTTTGTGAAGGTATGACACTTGTGCCAAGTTCAAGTGATATCCAACCGTAAAATATGGCATAGGACATCAGAGCCCTATAGGCAACACAGGCGAGTTACGAACATAACACAGGCAAAGTGAAACGCAACAATTGATTTTTGCCTTCCGCTAACAGAGTATATAGTACAAACTTCAACTTTCATTTCAAACTACATTATGGAGGAAACAGAGAAAGGCTGTTCATGAAACTTGAAATGGTGTTCCGCCATTTTCAGGGCTGATATTGTATGCGCAAAGAACAAATGAACAGCAACAACGACTTGAACGAAGTATTGAAAAAAAAAAAAAAAAACTTACTTTACGTGACCTGTGGTTTCTGGGCAAAACAATATTTATTCACTCTAAACACTCGCTTTCTAAAAACGTCGTTCTTTTTTTCTCTCTCTCTTTTTTTTTCTTTTTTACTAAAATGTTTGGCAAATTCGGTATTTGATACAAAAATTAGTTCAATTTACCTGAAATTAAGCTCTGGTGGACTAAGATGCGGTGCCTGGTTAAAAGGATACAAGAAAGTCCGTGCGCAACCATCAAAGCTTCATCGAGTCCAAGCGCGTAGTCGGGAAAGCCTAGCAGTTGCGAAAGCGCAGCTCGCTCCCCGCATTGAGCGGCGCAAGCTGAACGCGGGGTGCAATAAACGGTCCTCCGACAGCTGCTAAGTGCGCGACACCGCACGCAGGCAACAGGTACCTTCGCGAGCGCGCGCGCCGACGCACCACCGCCGCGACCCAAAAGGAAAACGACAGCGGTGATCCCGACCCGAGCAAGGACGGGAGCTACACACGGGGGGAAAAAAAATAAAAGCAGCTGCCCCCCGTCACGTGTCCCCTCTCCCTCGTAGCAAAATCGAGTGAGAGAAGCGCAGATGCAAACTCAAAAGAAGCTAAAGAGGAAGAGGGAGTATGGGGGAGGGTGCCGAAAGAAGGCCTGCCCTTTCCCCTCCCGCGAGTGTCGGCGCGCTGCTGCTCTCTGAGCGCGGCGTCTCCCCACTTATTTAACGCGCGACAACGTCCCGCAATCCGTCTTTTTGATTGTTTCGAAGCGCGCACGGGCGAGCCGCTGACTCCTCCCCAGCGGAGCACCCGCCGCGACACTCGGCTCTCGCCCTCCGTCCGAACGTCGGCGGTGACCACCGTCCACTCGCACGCGGTCCCTCCTCCGCCTCAGCCTGTGCCCGCAGCTTCCTCCTTCCGGAAAGTGCCACCGTCCAGCTCAGCACGCGTCATGGCCTTGGCACCGACCCCGAGCGCGTTCTCCGTCCGCCTGCTCCTGACTCTTCTGTCTGTCACGGGAGTGTGTCTAGCCCGAGAGCACGTCTTCCTGAACCGACTGCACGAGGTCCTCGAGACTTCGGACACGGGGATCGACTCGGTCTGCCGGGAGGACACGGCCGTCTACCTGGAACAGCTTAGACTCGGCGCTCCCTGGGCTCTCAAGAGTGAGTCCTGCGTATTTCTCCACCCTCGCTTCCATTGACGGAGAAGCGGCCCGATTGCTGATACGTGATGAAAACCATTTTAGTATTTTTTTTATAAAGCGATGCCATTGTTATGGCCTTCAAACCATACGATCGTGTGCGGCTGTCCATCGCAGCTAGGCACCCAAATGTAGCGAAGAAATTGAATTGACGAATGCTAATTATACACCAGTTCAAGTTAGGAGGCATTGGCGTCGAGCTACGTCTGAAGATGTGCAACGGATCCCGAATGTCATCGCGTTACGTCTCCTTTGACAGCAGCCTTAAAGAAGGCGCAGTTGCATTTCTTGGATTGTTTATTCTTTTGCGTCTGGTTTCTTCTTCCCTTTCGCGTTTCGATATCGCCCGCGGATGATCTGGGTCAGGGATGCCGCGGAGCTCCCCCGACGACGTCAGCGGCTTCCCCGCTGACGTCGCCGACCTTTGGCGGGGGTTGTCATTCGGCCGGAAGAGCGAACCGCGCGTGTGGGGCTTTTTTTTTATTATTTCTACTTATTGTTATTTTAGTTGGTCCCTAGTGGAACGACACTGGCTCGTTTCGTCGTCTGACATTGGACACCCCGGCAGCACAAGCAACGCAGGGCATTTTCACTCTTCGTGATTCGTTCTTCGGTGTTCGGCGAATGCCACAATCTTATTGGCTCCCGAACGATAAATGGCACTCGGAACTCATCTTTCTCAAGCCGTCATGACTATAGACGTTTCCACTGTTTACAAAAATCACAGTCCACACGTGTTAAATCACAGTCCAGAACGCGCACGTTCGTCGCTTCGGAAAGCGAGCAAATCACGCGCCATACGCACGAACACTGAAAATGGAACCTGCCAAGTGTCCTTTTTTGGAAAGGTCTATACACCTAGACCAATACCCCCTAGAAGGCAAGGCTCTGTTTCACCTTGTGTTGTACAGCAGGAAAGCCTACAAGCGCGAGCTCCTTGCTCTGGGGCACATCTCCGCGGCACAAGCTCTCGTGCACCTAGGGCAGCTGCCAACGCTATGAGCTCGCGCTTCTAGCCTTCGCTGCGGTACAACATAAGGTGAAACGGAGCATAGTAGATCCCCTCAGCGCCCCCTAGGTAGCCCGGATGAGCAACATTGTCTGCTACATCGCCTGCTCCATCACCTGCTTCAGTGGTCATGATTGATTGAAACATTTATTTCATTTTCATGCCTCTGGTCTATGGAACCTCGTGTGGCATGGGGAAGGGGGCGAGGGGTGTTGATGATGATGGATTAGACGTACCGTCCGATCCCGGAGTGGTCATGCTCGGAACGAGCTCACATTATAAGGCTGCTAAGACCGGCAATCTTGATGGTGTCGCGTTGCAAATGAACTATGGGAGCTCGCTATCACACAGCTGTGGCCGCCAGTGAGTTTCTCGTGGCACATGCTCTCGTCAAGCTTCCGTCAGTTTACCGCTTGAGGCGGGTCATGCACATGCCGTGTCTTCTAGCTGGTATTGCCCAGACACGGTCAAAATCGGGCGTTAATTGGAGACTCCATTCTGAGATCTGCGAGCGACGTCGCTATACTTTGTTTCAGCATGGCTCCAGACGCAACCGATGCTAGTGTGAGCGTGGAATGGTGATTGCACTGCGCGAGCGGGTGTCCTTGGCAGGGACGCTGAAAGCCCGGAGCTCGCTCTTGTAGCTTCTTCTACACTCGCACCAAAAGTGAAACGGAGTACAGGAGCACGGCCTCTCGATCCCCCCTGTTGGTGCGGCCTGCCGATTTTTTCCGAAAACAAAAGAGCGTGCGTGAGAGGAGAACTTCTCCCATCTGCCGTGGAGGCGCTGCACATCGGCGAGTGGTCTCGTGAGCTGAAAGCTATACTCCGTTTCACCTTATGTTGTACCGCAGACAAGGCTAGAAGCGCGAGCTCATAGCGTTGGGAGCTACTCTTAACGCACGAGAGTTTGTGCCGCCGAGATGTGCCTTATAGAGCAAGGAGCTCGCGCTTGTAGCCTTTCCTGCGGACATCATAAGGTGAAAAAGAGTATAGAAAAGGCGCCCAACGCGCTCTTGCTTCGCGACCCAGAGAAAATATCTGAACGTCATTGGCTTCGCCGATACCGAGGCGCTGTCGCGGTTGCAAAAGGCCGCAAAAATCGCTTGTCCCCCACCTTTGCACCACTTTGCGCGGAGAAAATATCGCAGTTTTACCCTGTGCTCGCATGCGTGGTTTGTGTTTTCGATCGTTTTTTTGCTCGTTTCTATAGTTTCATGGCGATAATCACTGATGGATGAGAAAGAAGAGTTGTAGACAGCCGCCTTTTGTCTGTCTCTGCACAGTTTTAAAGTGTGCAGATGGGTTAAGGAGCACGCGATGCCCAAAAACTGTTGCGTGCCGCGTTGTAAGTCAAATGCTGCGAGAGATCCGGAACTCTGCTATCACGAGCTTCCGTCTAGAGGGAAATTTTGGGACGCCTGGTTGAAGAACATTTCGCGAGAAGGCAGCGAGAAGGGCAGCCAGTGTCAACCAAGCTCCAGGAGCGTCGTGCGCTCCCTTCATTTTAAAGGCCGACGTACACTTCGCGCTTTCCACTTTTGCCCGTCACCTCCTTTCCTATATCCTCTTCACATTTTACCTTGCCCCAACCTGGCTCCCCCTCGCAGCTTAAGAGAGGGGAGCGCTATGTGGATTATTTTCCCTGCAGAAAGCCGAGGTTGTACATATAGACATTTAAGGCGGAGGACTACAAGGTAGGGATGAAGCGGAAGGTACTGCGACCGACAGCGGTGCCGACTCAATTCCCATTGTATTCGTTGTACATGCAACCAGCAGGTTCAAAGAAACGCAGAACGCTTGTTCGTGTGCCACCTAACGCGTCCACGTCGCATGCGAGCGGTAGAAGCCGACAACGCAAAATGCAGTCCCCTGCAGAAAGAAGACGAGCTGTTGATGAGTGCGTGGCTATTGAACCTTGCCTGCAAAAAGAGTTTGAAGTGGAAGAATGTCAGACGTCATTCAATTTGACAGCTATAGGATTCATGGAAGATGCCAAGAAAAACGCGCACCGCCTTCAAATGCAAGCCAAACGACTGAACGAGCGAATTAAAAAACTGCGACAAACCTGCGACGAATTTCAAGACAGATTTAAGCAAGGAAGGCTAATGTGTAGAACCCGCTCAACGTTGCAGGTGACGTGTCCTGAATGCAAGCTGTAACTTAAGGGAAATGAATCTCGTGACGGAGAAAATCAGTTCGTGTTTAGCCTTGACCAAAGAGGACTCAGCTATCCACGACCTGAAGCTGTCTGGCCGTGCAAGCTCGTCTGCACCTTTGTCGAGAGGGCTCTACAGTTGGCAGAGATTCGTCGTTCTGGACGGATTGGCAAGGTTCTCTCGAGCGCTGAGCTTCCACACCTTATGGACTGCCCGCTGATGTGGTGTACTAACTGCAGAGACCGGCACCACAGCTAAGAACTCTGCGAGCTTTTTCTCGGGAAGCTCGTCAGACCTCTTCTGGCTAACTCGGCTGGTGACCTAAACAGCTCTCTAGAGAATATATTGAGACTTTCGCGGAAGCCTCTTTCCTGAAAGGTATTCCGCTTGCGAACTATATGACTCCCTTGATCTGTTCGTGAACAATGAAGTTTATATTGCAGAAGTTATGCACGAGGAATCCCTTTCTTATTGTCCCTCACAGATAAATAAAAGGCACAGCTCGAGCGTGCTCGAGCATCGGTTAAAATCGGAAATCATACGGCCTAGCTATATCCAACTATAACTCATTACAGTGGTAATAGAAACGGGGACGGGGACAAGAAAACGACAATTCGCTCATACTGCCAGCTGAATGCGGCTCTAACGCGCAGCCTGCAACTGAGTGAGCTCCTCGCAGAAAGAATTATGTGCTTCTATTCGACACAGATTTGTCACATCATTCATGCAATCTGGCACTCGTTTCAAATGAGACTTGCCGCTTCACGAAAAACAATCTAAATAGCCACACCTAGGGTGCCTACATGTTTCCGCCGGTCCGGAAGCGGAGCGGAAACATGTAGGCACCCTAGCCACACCGGGCCGCGCCGGGCGGACTTCGCCTCTCTCGCCGATAATGAGCGCCACGGCTGGCGCTGCGGGGTAAAGTAGAACTATCGCTCTCACCGGCGGCGCGAGACATACGGCAGGCCGCTCCCAAGGGGAGTCCCTTATCAAGCGGCCGTGACAGGAGCGCGATCGCGGGACTTTGGGAACGGCATCCCTCGCGCGAGTGCTCGTGGGAACACTAAGCAAAGCGACACCTTCCCTTTATCCCTTCGTTTCACCCGAAGTCCGCACTCAGCCGGCGCTACGAACCGACGGCGCCAGTCAGACAGCGTCAAAATTGCACCGTCATGTTTTTGTATCTGTTCTATTGTCGCCGAAACCATCGGGAACAAAAAAGGGACTTTTGACGCTGCTTCATTGTTCCCACTACCTCGTAGAGTATGCAGAGTCGTGTTATCTGACCTGCCAGTGCATGTATTCGGCCGCAGTCTGACAGTGATACTGCTCGAGCTAAATTTCGGAGCAGATCCAGCTCGCGCTTGTCTAAACATCCGTCGCCTATTAGCCCCGACAAGTTCGCGTGGCGTCCCCTTACGGCGAACCGGGGTGACGTCACGGCGAGGAGAGAATTTTTCCCCGACTCGCCCCGCTCGCCCTGGGGAGGCTGTGACGACGTTAGCTTTCGGCGCGCTCGTTTCTATTGAATTTTTTTTTTTTGCCTTGTTTTTCGTAGGAAGTGTAAATTTTTATATGGGGCTTTATTGAGGTATGGCCTGTAGCTGCAGGCGAAACTTCAACCAACATTTTAAGCATGGTTGACAGGGCAGGCAACGCATGAATCACAGCTGGTATATGAAAATAAAGAAATATGGCGACAGTTGCAGGAGCATCACTATAGATTCACATCTCACACAATAAATGCTGCTGATGGTCTGAATGAATTGGCAGGTTTTGTATACTATTTTGCTTTTTGTATCTGTTTTTAAACAAGATCGCCGAAACAGAAAAGCTGCATGCTGCTCGAGCAACATGCTAAATACAGTCTGGGCCACGGGGAGAAAATCACAAGTAAGACAGCCTAAGTGCAGGGGGAAAGTAAAAAAAAAACAAGGAACATTTATTATATACACTGCTCGCATTTGACCTTTGCTGGATTTGGATAGTATTTCAATGGACTACACGGGTGGTATCTGTGAACTTGTTTATATCAAGCCTCAAATAATGTATAACAAACGTAAGCGAAGGTGTCTAGCTCGTTATTAGTCCCTTAAGTCCTAAAATTGAGATTGTACTTAAATCCAATTGTCCTGAAGCTAAAATACCAGAAGTTTTTCGCGCGCAGACTGTCACCCTTCACAGGTTCCACATTTTCTGCTACTAGTGCTGCATCTACCACTGGACAGACGTTCGAATGCTTGCTTTTACTCCTGTTTTCCTCTGTTGTCAGAGAGTCCAGCTGTAGGGAGTTTGGAGGCTGAGGAAGCTTTTGGGAACCTGCAGCAGTGTCTCTTTTAATTGGAAATAAACGTCAATTTAAACTAAACGGTGTATTTTCCGAATACCCAAGGCTGGAATAAAGAATGTCAGGAAAAAGTATAAAGATTACAAATTACGGTACTATTGCTGTGCATATTTTGGGCAGTTCAATACATATCATACAGGCAACGGGGGACAATTCGGCCGTTTTTCCTGCTACCATACAAACTAACTTCCAGTAATTATGCATCTTCTAAGAAATATGCCTGTATAGGTGTATAAACTATATAATTAATTCACGAAGAAGCTACATTTATGTAAAACAACCCTGTTCCACGAGCACTTCAAAGATCATCAGACGCAGGGCCTTTAAAACATCTGCGAACCAGCGCATGCAGAGTATCAGCGCAGAGTCGGGGTCGTGAGCTAATTTGCCGACCACCCAAAGGCCCATGATATAAATTCCACTTCGAATGCCTTGAAAGCGGGATGTAATATCGTCCTAAATAATGAACATGCAAGGAACAGAATTCCAGCGTCTGAAACACCTGCGCCACCGCTTCACCGACCCCTCGCAAAATTGCCTTCTCGGCGGAATCGCCTCCGCCGACAGCTTTCGGGATTTGTAACCCAATTTTAAAGGTAAAAGAGACAAGCAGGCTTATAAAATGTACGGAAGCACGTCTATATCGGCCTAACTCAACGTCTTGTACACCGGGTAAACGAGGTCCAGCTCCTCGAAGTGCTTGCGGCACACAACGCCAAACCAGGAAACCGGTGCTGGGAAGCGAGCCGATGCGAGATCGCGGAGCGGAGTCCTCTTCCTGACGTCACGGTACACCTCACCCAATCAGGGCGCGGCGACCGCAGCGACGCTTGTGTTCGCTCTCGGGGCTAATACTCTGTTTCACCTTATGATGTACCGCAGAAAAGGCTACAAGCGCGAGCTCCTTGCTCTAGGGCACATCTCGGCGGCACAAGCTCTCGTGCGTCAAGAGCAGCTCCCAACGCTATGAGCTCGCGCTTCTAGCCTTGTCTGCGGTACAACATAAGTGAAACGGAGTATAATTTTCTTTATTTTGTTTGTCTGTGAGCGTGTATAGACCTTTCCAAAAACGAGCTTGTGGCCGGTGCCATTTTGAGCGTTCGTGCGTATGGCGCGTGCTTTGCTCGCTTTCCGGAGCGACGAACACGCACGTGTTGGGCTGTGAAGATCGCACGCTGGACTGTGATTTTGTAAACATTGGAAAGGTCTATATGTGAGATGGGCCAGGTGTTCTGGGAAACGATTAACCGTCTGTCTTTCAGGCCAGCGTAAATACAGTACGCGTGGCAGGAAGCTGAAAATCTGTGAGAACGTGACGCTGGCGGCTGGGATAGAACGTGAAAGCTTGAGAACTTGATTTTGCCCGGATTAAAAGATCAAAGGGAACAACATAATTTATCTGAGAGCCGGCGTTCTGTTATTCATAATATTTTCTAAACAAGAACTGACGTTGTGCACACCTTCCGTTTATATCAGGGAGGAACACCTGGCTGCGACAAAGAGAATAATGTTCTCTTTTCTAGTCATCTGTTTTTGTTTTCGAAATAACTTTTAAATGCTTCTACAATGTCATTTCTTCTTTTGCTCATATTAGGCCTAGGCGGACCTTGGCTCATAAAACGATTTGATCTTTATTTTTGACTTTTTATCGGGGTAACATGCCTATTCTTAACCTTTTTCGTTTTACCCCAACCGCTTGCGTCCCATTCTCACGAAGTTTGAGGTTTCTGTGACGCGTAGTTTATTTACGCGAGCTAAAATATGCAATTTTTCTTTCCTTTTTCGAAAGCTTCGTGTATATAGTCATACTTTTCCGACTTGAAATTAATCAAATTCGGCCATAAACACCAAAACGTTATGCTTGAAATCAGTCATTCCTTCCATCATTCAAATATGACGAACGCTGAATCAGCAAAGCGCGATCCAAACCAACGCGATTTTGTGAGCGCGTAGGCCATGCGCTTCCCGGAAATAGCGTATTTCGTGACGTTTTTGCTGTTTCCGGGGCGCTATCTTAGTCACTACCATGCACGTTGGTTAGGATAGGGAGCCTTCATGTGCGCTTTGCTAGGGTGATGCCACCATTTGTAATACCACTAGCCGACAAACCAGCAGCCATTTTGGTTCTCGACGATAATCCGTGGGGCTTATAACCCTCCCGAAAACAAGCACCTTATCTCACAAGTTCGGAGCAGCGTTGTGGAACCCGCGGAGGGAGGATTAGCATTTTCCCCCTCGGATGGGAGGACCGATGGAGACAAAGGCCACTTTCCGGCTCACGGGGAAACAATGAGAGGAACGAAATGGCGGTGGAAGAGGGTGTGGGAAAGGGAAACAGGCAGTTGGCATCACTCTATGCGAAACGCACATGAAGGCACCCTAGGTTAGGACTGTGCGCTTTCGGGCGAGCGGAGAGCTTGTGCGCCAGACGGCGAAGAAACGCGGAGCCGGAACTAGAACCCTCCACCGATTGGCAGGGAGAGGATATGGGAGAGGAGCGCCCTACTACGTCATTGCGCGTTTTCCTGCGCGTTCAGAAAAAGTTGAAATCATCCAAATTTCTTAAGCGCGCCCCGAAGGCGCAAGAAATCAGCCCGACGTCACGAAATACGCAATTTCCAAAAGACGCATGGCCTACGCGCGCGCAAAAACGCGTTGGTTTGGATCGCGCTTTACAATAAAATGTAGGCACGGAAGAACTAAGCTTCCCGGGGGATTCTTCTGATTCTCTGTTGGTATTTTTGACCCGCTGGGAGGACTGCGACGGTAGCGGTGGAGTTAAGCTTTTAGCACCTAAGTCCGGCGAGAGATCGAGGAAGATAATCTTCCCCAAATCTTTTGCTGTGGGTGACGGGAGCTATGCGTCTGTAAACTGGTCCACCAACATGCACAAACACACACTGTCCCAAAGCTCTGCATTCTGGGTGTCGCGTCCACCTCCGCAGCTCCGCCGGTTTGCCTCTTCCGCTACAGGGTAGCCTGGTTAGCCGCATAGATTTTTCCCCGGATACACAATTACAGTCTACGTAAAAGGTTTAATAACGGAAACATTCCGCCGGTGTCCCTCGCGGCCCTTTTTGTGTTTTCTTGTCAAGGCCGAAGCACACACATGTATTTCAGCTGTTTTTTGTTGGTTAATCGCTCTTATGCCATAAACTAAGTACAAAACGCAGAATATCGAATCTATAAAAAAAAGATTATAGTTGTACCCTGTTTTCTGAGAAAGAACCATTCGTGGATTTGTTTTGTTTGGAAATCACAAATATCATTTTCACGAAACCGCCTTTGTAATGTACGTGCGCTTGATAGATTTGTTTCGCGCAAATAGCGTATCCGGACTTTTTTACTTTCAATTTTCCTACAATATTTGGTTTGTTTTTCGTACATGCGTTGCAGCCTATATACTAGTAGTTCGAGTTTCGTTTATTGCTCTAAACATAAGTTTGCCCCCTCTCCCCCCCCCCCCCCCCTCCCGCGGCTCTTGGAAGTTTCGTGGTTTTGTTTGCGGCTCTTAGGCCGGGTCAGCCTGGCCACACCTGGTCTAGACCTACAGGGGATATTCCCTGGCGGCCATAACCGCATTCCCCGTGATTAAAGGATGCAGACTCCTAGTGACCCATATTCGTTTCGCGCCCTCAAAACAGCTTGATGCTCGACGATACGCCACTTTACCCACCGCTCGTGCTGATGATCAGAGCCACTGAATAAGCTACACCTTAGAACAAAGACATTTCAGTCATCTTGGCGCTTGAACGTATTGTTGTCAGTTACCTGAGGTGCCATACCCAACCGTAGAAAGCCATCTTCCGACCTCCTAAACTCTGCGACAGAAAAAAAAAAAAAAAGCAGTATAACCTGAGCTTTTTGACAACATATCTAAAGCTCAAGGGGGGGGGGGGGGGGGGGCATTTTAACTCGTCTCTACTACCAATAGACCGATCTCACTAAGCGTTCAGCGCATGCGTGACGCCGCCATAACTTTAGTTCACAAGAGGCAGACGGCATTGAACGAGAGGGCTCGTGCAGTCTCGTGCTCCAGCGATGTTGTCGCACGTGCAAAAAGACTAAAGTTCCCTCGATGCATTGCGGCATCGGTGGCGTAGTCAAACTGGCTGGTGAGATCGGCCTATTGCGTCCCGCAGCTTATTTTGTGGCACTACCGATGACGAGACGTAAATACCTCCTTTAGATTTTAGTTTCATTTATACGCGACAAGAAACTGCACCGTGAAGTATTTGGTAGGACGTACTGCTCTTTCACTCACGGGATGGCGTCCCTTGGTATGCGAGCACAAAAGGAGACAAGGGACACACAAAAACACGTGAGACACGGAACATTATGATGAACAGTACGCGATGACTACAAGAATCAACAACATGTTTTTCACACATACTATCAAACTTGGTGTTCGCAACTCTGATGCCACGCAGCTATTGAGTCAAACTCTCGGCTTTACGTTACGTGTGGAACTATAAAACCGAAACATCTCGACGCCCAGACCTGCCTGGAAACGTAAAGTCTTTCAAGTCAGATACTTATTGGGTCAACCAACTTAGTCGTGGCTGTTGAATAATGTTTCCTTATGTGTACGAACTTATACTTGAGGACAACTTTGCTTTGCAATGAAGCCAAAGATATCGATACCCCTGCGCTCTCACATATTGAGCACCGATCACAGCTGTGCTCGCGTGGTCGTCACTTCTTCGGAAATGCCAGAAAAACATTTTCTAGAGTATTGTAAACGAAAACAGTCAAAACTTGGGCTAACGTCTGAAAGAAGAGCAGTGTTGGACAGCGACACACTAGGATAACTGCCAAACAAACTGAGTGTGATTTTGGTTCACACCTTCCATTTTCCCTCCGTCATCAAGCGCTCGTGTTTTTTTGTTTTTTTCTTTTCAAAATAGTATTTTGTTTAGTGCAGCAAAAGGTTGGCACACGCAGTAGCGCCTTTTTCTTCTTTTTTTTTTTTTGTCACAAAAGAACAAAGCATGTTCGAAGCGGTTGCAGTGGAACTGCCTGCCGCCCAAACGCACCTGCTGAAACAGGATGTTGACGACACTGTACAGAGCGGGGGCGTGTCACGTGGTCCGCTTCAACGGCCCTCTTACAGGTGTCCGCTCCAGTACACTTGTACGGGGCACGAAGCCTGAAAGGTGAAAATAAAAGAATCTAGGGCGTGCGGCGCTAACGTAGTTTTAAATGAGAATTGCGTTTTGTTTTATTGTTGCAGTCTTGTCATTCCGTTTTCTGTTAAGATTTTAGTTCAGAGCCTCATAGCAAGCACACTTGGTCTCGGTTTTAACCTAAAACAATCTGCACAAAATCTGGAAAAGCCAAAAGAGTTTATTTTGATACACTGAGTGTTACGTTTTAATGGAACTTTTTTTTAAGAGTGCAAACTGTTAGATTAATGCAGTCTTCGCTGGCAGTTTCTCGAATTCGCCGAACATTATGTAAGGGAATAATTGTCAGGGTAAGGTGGCTAATTAACTAAATGATATGAATTAACTATTTACCCTTAGTTTTACGGTTAATGTTACAATTGCAGAATTGACAGAAATCGCTTTTAGAGGCCAGACCAATTAAAAGATTTTGCAAAATTGTTATGGTTTTTGAGATATTAATTATTAAATTTTACCATGTTTCAGCCGAGAGCAGTTGTTTTTTGCCGGTCCTTCCAATGCTCCAGCACTTGAACGCGCTTCAGTTCTGGCGCTAGGACATTCCGCTGTGCGGTAACCCAAGACCATGGAAGTGTGTAGCAACCCACAGTGTACCGGGTCAGTGGCGCGTGGCGCGACTCATCGCCAACGTGCCGATATTCAATTTCATGCTCGCAGTACATTTAGAATGTTGAATATATGTGTTTCCCTGATACTATACTCCTAGTGTCAGATGACGCTGCTTAAGTTCTTAGTGCAAGATGACTGTGGTTTCACGCCAACACAGATACATAAAATGTTTGAGCCATCGTCAAGTGGGCACCAGTACTTGCAATTTTTTTATGTTACGGCTGCATTTCAGAGGATGCCTCAGATGAAAATTTCGCCTGTGATCAACCCCCAGTTAAAACAACACACTGCAAAACGCACTTCGTTTTGAGACCAGTGCACAAAACCGCTTGCTAAAGTCAAATTTGGGGGTTTTTTTTTCGTGCCAAACCAACGACGGGCATCTGGCACGCCCCAGCGGAGGACTGAGGTTTAATTTGGACCACCTGGGGATCTTTTGACGTGCAACCGAAAGCTCGGTTACACGGCGCCTCCTCCGCAATAAGCCTCCGTCAGATTGCGGGCACCTCGGCCGCGAATTCAACGCGCCACATGGGGATCCGTGGGCCAGCGCTCTCGCCTCGGAGCCACCGAGGCGGCTAAAACCGCTAGCAGCTTAGACGCATTTAGCAAGGAAAAACTGGCCTTTGTTGTTTTTTTTTTTTTTCACTGTTTCCAGACTGGAAAGTGCTAGTATTTGTTTGAACTATATGAAACAACTAAAAATTTCACATTGGCTAGAAAAAAAAAAAAAAGCTTCAAATCCACCGATGCAGTGCTTGTTCAGCACATTCTTTAAAAAATAGCAATATTGCTTCGTGCAAAATATGAATAATTTTTTTATATTTTGAACCAATACCGTTTAGGCGATACATGTTGGTATAATCTCGTCTCCATATATTCCCGGGAACGCTGGAGTGGAGTACGAAATCTCGAGGTATTCCTCCATGGAGGCATCGCCACCGGGAAACGTCTGTTCAGCCAAATGCGAGAAGGGCTGCTCTCTCAAGTGTCAATTCACTCTCTAATTGATGTTTCCTCGACTGTCATCTATTGCGAACGACAACGACAACGCGGTCGCGCAGCAGCTTATCGTTCAGTTGGCAGCGCTCGCACGTCTTGCTTAGCCTGCAGAGAGCCGAAATCAAGTCCAAAACCGATTGACTTTTTTTTTTTTTGCAGGATTGCTGAACATAGTTTGCTCATTTGCAATGTTCTTTTTGAGAATGAAGTGTACTTCCAAGGCTTGAATGACAAATGAGTAGCTCTCAGCTGGGGAGGTCGGTATGGTGAGCGCCGCACAGATTTCTTCCGCCTTCGATTCCATCAAGTAAAGGAGAGTCGACTTGATCAGCCTGAAGCTTCAGATGCAATCCTGAAGCCAAAAGAAAACGTTCCCATCGGCGCTTCCATGTTTTTAATTGTTCTGGTTCAATGTAGCTTGCTC
The DNA here is from genome assembly GCA_013358835.2 of Ixodes persulcatus. Taxonomy (NCBI): domain Eukaryota; kingdom Metazoa; phylum Arthropoda; class Arachnida; order Ixodida; family Ixodidae; genus Ixodes; species Ixodes persulcatus. The sequence goes on from JABSTQ010011508.1 coordinate 75,977, forward strand.
GGGAGTTGCTGTAATAACGAGGATTCGGAGCTTAGGCCTAGTCCCGTAAGAGTTTCGCGTTGTAACCACAAAGACTTTGAAAACACGGTTTCGTTTATGGACACGGACAAGAGCAAAGAACAGAATATAAACGAAGCATCAAGCACAGGACTACGAGAGCGCATCGTGTTGTCTGTTCTTCCCTCTCGTCCGTGTCCATAAGAGCAACCATGTTCTCTAACGTTCAGCACCAAGTTGTCCAACAGTTGGCGTTGAAGGAAGACTTGATGGCTATGATAAGTCAACTCATGACTTACGATGCCGACGACAGCTGATGAGTCCCAAAACTTTTGACACCATGACTTCTGATAGATGGGTATAGTCAGCTATGTTCAATTGATGTGAGGTCTTGGAGCTTGTCGGATGCGTTGTTCATTGTTGTTTGTCCAAGCGAGTTTATCTGCATCGAAGAAAGCTCAAACTCCGTGAGCTTGTGACGCTAGCAGTTCGGATAGAACGCGAAATTTTGAGAACATGAAGATACCACGATTAAAATATAATGAAGAAAAGCGAAATTTCTCTATGAGCCAAGGTCCACCCAAGCCAAATATCGTCAGATTAAGCAATGACATTCTGGGCGCCTGTAGGATCATTTTCAGTACAAAAGAAAAAAAAAAACTTTTCATGAAGGAAGAAAAAAAATATCCACTTCCTTAATGACAAGTGTCGTTCACTAACGTTCCCACAAGCGTTCACAGTATCTTTTCTTGTCTTGACGATATTAGGTTTAGGCGGAACTCAGCTCAGAAAGCGATTTCTTCTTCCTCAGTTATCTTACGATCCAGGCAATGTCGAGTTCTCAAAATGTCGCGTTCTCTTAAAAGAGTCAGCGTCACATTCTCACGGAGTTCGAGCCTTCTGCAATGCAGAGTTTATTTACCCGAGCCGCAAAACACGGTTCTCTTTTCTCGGTAACTCCCTGTGCTTACATTTTGCAGCTTTAATTAACGTTTTAAGATTTTGACTAAGCTACCCGAGTCGCTCACCCCTATCCAGGTCAAATACACACTGAATTTGTGCACGCCGACCTGATGTCTTTTTTTCATGGGAACAATATCTATTTTTATCCAGGGATTGTTTGTTGCATTCTTCTTGGTAGGAGAAGGTACATACGTTTATAAACACTTAGTAATAATATATTTCAAGTAAAACTACCGGATATTACCAAATACCTCGGGGTTGTCAGTCAATTCCTAAAAGGTTGCATGCAATAGTAGTTCGTCAAGGATAGGCTCATCCTCAGCCTGACTTAAGTTTTTATATGTACTGTATGCAAACTTTCTAGAAGAAACCACAACAGTAGGAAACAATAAAAATACCTTGCAGTGGTCAGATATTGGCGACGCTTTACACTCGTAAGTCGGCGAGAGAAAAATGTAACCAACGAAAAACAAATCAAGGAACGAAAGAGATGAACCTGGCATTCTAGTAGGATCTTTGACAGCTTGAGACGAATTGTGTGAAAACGTTAGCTCTAGTAATGCGGAAGACTCCAGATCTCACGAGTTCTTGGAACTAAACATGCCAGTCAACTTCCTCAGGAATAAAATCTCTAGCAGCAATGGCTCTTCGAGAGTGTGCATGAAGTTAATGCAGAAAGTCACTCAGTTTATTTACAAATTATAATCCCAGTCCGAGTAATCGATACGCAGCTTCAAAATGTATTCGCTTTGGCCAAACTTAACCTTACCTCATTTGTTTTCAATTTTAAGGGCGCCTTATATATCCGTATACGATTAAGGTAATTTGTAGTTAGTAGTCCGGCAGGTGATTTCGCAGTTGAGATGGATTCAGTCACGTATCAGTGATAATGCAGCATATGGGCCGCAGTTCAATCATATGTGATCCAGATCAACGAATTTATTTGTTATGCTCCTTGCACTCACATATACGACTTTCACGTATTTTGGGCTGTTCCAGATGGCGTGTCATTTGTCACCCCCTCATTTACGTCCCAATTACTAACTCCCCCGTATATTCGTCCCAGGCGTTAATTTCAGCTCCGATCTTTCACTTGTGGTACAATAATGTAGCCTTCTTTCCGCTGCCTTTGTCAATTTCTCCATTGTCTCACAGCTGTTTCTACACATTCCTGACATATAGTGAACTGTCCTCATTAATAGATATATTTAAACGCATGGAATTACACTCATTCCTAAGTATTTAATTTTCTTTCGAAATTTTCAAGTTAAGGATAATACTTTTTTTTTTCTGTCGAGGAATAGTTTTTAAGTCTATGAATACTTTCGGCACTTTATATGTCAACTTCTAATGTCTCTCATGACACTCTTGGCTGACTGGTATTTTGTCTCGTTGTCCATCATTTTTATGGTGTATAATTAAGGTTCCGTGTTTTCGGTTTTTATTTTTTTGAAATTCGGCGTACTTTTTTCGGTGTTTATTTTAAGATTCAATATTCGTTTTTTTTTGTTTCGATGTATATTTATGCCCACAAAAGTTTACCGGTTCTTTTTTTTCGGGTGAATATGAAAGAAATATTTTAGGACACCGGATCAGATGATCCTTGTAACTCTGATATTTGTGATCCCTCAAAGAAAAACGTCACAAATACGTTGAAAAAAAACGAAAAAAACATCGTCCGTTTTATTTGGAAAATGTGCGCAACTGTAAAAAAGAAGAAAAAAAAACAGACACAGAAATACAAACAAGTCAGTACCCAAAAAACATGAAACTTCACCTTCTTTACATCAGGATTACGCGATCTTATTATAGTAAACACATATGTACTTTCCCAGGTTCTCCTCGTTGATCCATGCTCATTCTTTCCTGTTAATGACCCTGGACTTCGAGAATGCCCTCTCAACGTTAACACCGGACATTGGCAGGCTGACGAGATGGAGCGCTGCCTGATAAACAATCGGTCAATCAACCAAATTTGACTACCAAAAGAGACACGGTGCGACGTTTTGAAGCACAACATATTTCGTGTACTCACTAAACTCTGGCTGAAAATCTTGCATGAAGCTAAAAACCTTATACTAGCCCACCCAAACTTTTTTTAGGACCAGAAACTTGGCACACTAAGCCCGATCACAGATGTCCCGCGAAGGACAACCCAAGACCTCTTTTGTTGCATGTTGAACCTTGGAAGAGGGCAATCACGAAGAGGTCACACAGTGTCGAAGCTTGCAACGCCCTCTCTCCCCTCTCCCCTCCCCCCGCCCATCTCGGGGCGACCCTAAAAACTTACCATTTTCGGTTAAAAAAGAGTTTTAGAGAATGGATTTGGCTTACGTTTATCGGTTTTTATCGGTTTAAACCGAAAACGCCGAACTTAAAAACTAACCTTTTTCAGTTAAAACCGAATTTCTGAAAATGGATTCGGCGTAATTTTATCGGTTTTTATCGGTTTAAACCGAAAACACTGAACCCTATATATAATATAAGGTTATACAACATATTTCTGTTTTCTAAGTAGTATACCTTTCTTTCTTGCTTTGGCAAACATAATTCTAAGCTGGAAATACCTTTTAATCAATTTAAGCTCTCTTGCAGCTGGCCAAAGCTGGAATTTGACGCCTGAATTGCCCCAAACAAATTTCCAAATAATTAAAATTGATGTTCCGTTTAGTAATGTCCTCCGCCATTTTATTTCGTCCCTCCAAAATTTGCCTCAATGTCCCAGGTCCCGGATTCAGTTCAGCATTATTACACAGCTGAAGCAGCAGCAGAAAAGCTCCCCCACACTGTGGCATAAAAAAAATCCATGGCTCGGCAGCGTTGAACGTGCTATGAGTACAGCACGCAGGGCTAAACCTGCCTTACACGGTGTCACCGTGCCCACTGAACTGGCCGTTGGGGTGCATCCGGTGTTAGTAGGTAGTCGAAGAGGTAGCTCGTTGTCATCAGGGCTGGTCGAACTGGTCGAACGCCAGATGCCTTGCTGGTGGAGCGCGCCAATATTCCCTAGTTATCATCTCCCAGATAAGTCGATGAGCCATGGATCGCCGAGAAAGTGCCTCGCTGGTAGCCATGATCGTTAATCTGTAGCGTACTTGCCAAGTCAAGGTACCTTGTACCGAATGGCGTTCCAGAAATTGTCTAGCTGCCACAGAAGAATATGCGTGCAGAGCAGGAAGAGGTTAGCCATCCTGTTTGATACGATGCAGCCGAGTCCAACACAAGGCAGTCCATGAAACGGCGTATGACAAGAGGGATTGTCTGAAACAATTCTTCGATCGAAACTATGTTCGTGCCACACCCGCGGCTCTTTTTTAAGGAAAACGATATCTTTTGTGTTCGGAAAGCGTTATGCTTTGTCACTGCATCTTGATTCCACGACGTATTCCAAGTAATTATTTCTTGATGCCGAACGATGCAACTTTTTCCAAGACCGGCGCGCCTACTTTAGGTTCCTGTGTCATTCTACCGAAGGCTTAATCTTGGGGACCAAGAAAATGTTATTTCGCGACATTTATTTTAGTTTTTAGTTTTGTTGATTATCAGTTGAGTCGCTTTTAATCTTTAAAAAAATGACCGATCTCCCGCGCGTTTTTTGTTGTTAATTTATTGTTACATATATTGTAGAATGCAGACCACTGAAAATGAATAAGGATCATCTTAAACGTTTATTTTTCTCGTGCTTATGGCAACAACAATATTAATAATTTTGGAGTGATTTACATCTGAATAGCATTTTCTCTTAATTGATACAGTTAGTGGTTTTTTTTTGGCAGATTGATACTTTAGACCCATGTTGCGGATAAAAAAAACAGGACGCGGGATGGCCAAAAAAACGTGCTTTTCGTGTAAGGCTCGTCAAATTATGAGGCGCTGGAGAAATTCAGCCTTCTGCGTTAAGTCCTTATTTCGAACTCTTTTTGTTCGCCTTCCGCCCATTGAAAAGCATGCGGGAAGGGCCTTAGAACGCACCTGGTATCGCTGCGCCGCAGCGTTCTTCCGCACGTCTGCTTTCCTCGCCGTCACCATGGCAACGAACGCCGAATGAATGGAAGCACGCACGGTACCGCCGCGTGAAGCCAGCAACAGCTGACGCCATTTTACGAACGCCGTCTGCTAGCCAAAGCCGAACGCGGTATGTCAGATCAACCGCCTCCGCCGGTGCTCGATCGCCGTCGGCGATCGAGCACCGGCGGCGATCGAGCACCGGCGGAGGCGGTTGATCTGACATACCGCGTTCGGCTTTGGCTAGCAGACGGCGTTCGTAAAATGGCGTCAGCTGTTGCTGGCTTCACGCGGCGGTACCGTGCGTGCTTCCATTCATTCGGCGTTCGTTGCCATGGTGACGGCGAGGAAAGCAGAAGTGCGGAAGAACGCTGCGGCGCAGCGATACCAGGTGCGTTCTAAGGCCCTTCCCGCATGCTTTTCAATGGAAGGAAGGCGAACAAAAAGAGTTCGAAATAAGGACTTAACGCAGAAGGCTGAATTTCTCCAGCGCCTCATAATTTGACGAGCCTTACACGAAAAGCACGTTTTTTTTGGCCATCCCGCGTCCTGTTTTTTTTATCCGCAACATGGGTCTAAAGTATCAATCTGCCGTTTTTTTTTTCCAGGCGAAGAAGCATTTTGGTGAGGGCTGCTATTTTGGTAAATATAATATAAAAAGTATCAACTTGTCTCTCTGGAAGACAAAAAAAAATATTTGAAACAACAATGAGTTTATTGTTATCAGCACACGCACGTTCTGTTCAACAGTTCGGTATATTTCAAACCAAAGAAATATTATAGCACAGAAACCGATTTTTCTTTCCAAAATACCACAACCTTTTACAAGGGTATAGCAGGGGTGGGACACAAAATAATATCGTCCTTAAAACAAAAGTAAGATCGATGGAATTTCCGCACAGACAACAAATAAATAATCATTGTATTTTTAACATCTCTATAAAGCCCCGCGGCGCTGTTTTTTTTTTTTTTTTTTTTGTGGATGCGGGCAGCGGGGCGAACGTCAAATATTGGACTTAGTGGTTTGCATTAAAATAAATTACTGTCTCTGAAGTCGCAAGTAGGAAGGTCAATGTCGCAAAAATGTACTGAAAATAATTTAAAAAATTCAAAATACCGTTCTCGAATAAGAAAAAAAAACACCTTCTGTGGGTTTGAACTTTGACTTCACTAACATCAACATGTGGGAAACTTTTAGAGCATATACTTTCGAGCCATATTCATTCCTTTTTAAGTCATTACAACTTATTAAACAGCTCTCAGCACGGCTTTCGTAAAGGGGTATCTACTATTACTCAGCTGGTTGAAGTCACGCATGATTTTGCTGAAGTACTGAACCGTAAAGGCCAAGTTGATGTTATTTTTTTAGATTTAAAAAAAGCATTTGATAAGGTTAACCACAGGAAATTATTACTCAAACTAAAATATATTCTGAAAAACCCAGGTCTCATCAGATGGATAGAGCCGTTTTTGTACGGAAGAAGACAATTTGTAGAAATTAAAGATAAACATTCTGATTTGATCGATGTAAAATCAGGTGTACCTCAAGGAACAGTGCTCGGTCCTTTGTTTTTTTTTAATATTTATTAATGATATACTCTTCAATTTAACTGTTAAGGCTAGGCTCTTTGCCGACGACTGTATCTTGTATACAGAGGTTAAGGAGCCCACCGATCAAATTAATCTTAACACTTGTTTAGCACGAGTTGGTCAGTGGTGCAATACTTGGCAAATGTCACTAAACTTAGATAAAACCGTTTGTATGACTATTACTCATAAAACAAAGCCCATTGAATTCGCGTACTTCATCGAAGGGTATCCACTTGTAAGGGTAAGCAGTTACAAATATCTGGGTGTCATTATTTCTCACGATCTCCGTTGGGGTGCTCATATTGATAGTATTGTAAAAAAAGCGAATTATAAACTGTGGTATTTAAGGCGGTCTTTGAAACTAAGTTCAATGAACACAAAACTTTTGGCTTATAAAACACTCATTCGTCCGTTGATGGAATACGCATGCGAAATTTAGGATCCTCATATTGTTAAAGATGTGCTAAAGCTAGAAAAGGTGCAACGACTTGCTTTACGTTTTATTTTTTCCAAATATCGTCGACTGGATTAACCTACGGCACTGTATTCAAAAGCAAATATTCCATTACTTAAGATGAGGCGCAAAGAAAAAAGATTGAAATTTTTATATATGATTATTAATGGCTTATTGCTGGTCAATAAAACAGCTTACCTAGTTCCTGACGAGTCGAGAATAACTCGGAACAAACACAGTCGCGCACTTCATCAGCCCTGGTTCTTCAAGGACTGTTTCAGATACTCATTCTTTCCACAAACCATAAGTGACTGGAATCTTCTTCTAGAGCAAGCCGTGGTATGCCAATCACTTGAAGCTTTTTCTTCTTATATAGGCAACCTGCAATGCTGTTTGGTCTGGCACCATCTAGCGACTGAAGCTAGAAATATTGGGTACCCCTGGGAGTGGCGGCAGCATTGTTCAAACGTGAACTTTTACTCTGGTGGCGCCGCTTAGCCTAGTGTCTGAAGCAAGAAATACTGGGTATCCCAGGAAGCCGTGACCGCGTAACATGCCAGTACAGCGGAAGCTGCGGCCCTAGCGGGCCAATGGGGACGTGACTGCGTATCAGCGGAGCGTGCCTCTACTCCGAAGACGTATCAGGCTTTTCGCTGCGTCATGCTCCAATATGTGTGGGTTGCGCTCGTACACGTCGCGCATTTCGAAGCCTTCGGCACGCAATGTTGGGCTTATCGTTTACCCTTTGCCAAGTTACAACGAGACAGGGTATAACCGTGGGCTCTCACTCTGCTGGCGCCGCCTGGCTGTTGCCGGCTCGCAATAGCATCTTGCAAAATGTGAAATAAGATGTTGTTGTTTTTTGTATTGTTTTCCGCCAACGCATTATAGCCCATGACGGATCTAAGTTTTTATCTTTCATTGTCAAAGCATTTTTTGTGATTATCTGGTGATATCTTTTATAGTACCTTTTCAAGTGTGTGCTGCTCTTGTTGTTGTTGTTTTCTTTGTACATTTGTATACCCACTCTATCATAGTCTCAATAGAGACTGATAGTATTTTGAAATAAATAAATAAAAGCTAGTCAAGGCAATTTATTCACGTTGATTATCGATGCTCCAACTTTTACTTTATATGATTTGCAGTTACTGAAGCAAAAAATTAGGGACTTGTAATAGCAGCTTACGTCACGGTAGAAAAGCTCACCAGGCTTCTGACTCCAGAGTTGATGAACGGTCATCGTGCCGGTCAATGTCCAGACCATTTGGCAACCATTTCTTAGCCGCGCTGACGTCAGATTCATCAATCAACCACATCGCGGTTGTTGGAGCTTCGATTGTTATCGTTTTATAAAGATCTCTCTCTTCAACTAATTTGTTCCACTGTCGAAAAATCTCGTCAGCTTTTAGCTTTATTGAACATCCTACGCCACCAGAGGCTCCCGTTCAATGAAACGCCTCAACAAAATGTCCCAGGTGACTTCCTGGAATATTGATTAAAAAGGGGTTTTGCAGAAGAAATAAAATGTCTCTTTCTGCTTATACTGTGTGACAGGTTCATCACTAAAAATGTATGGCATTTAACCTGGAGAGCTTTCTTTATAATGCCATGGAGTACAGGCGTGAGGTACTTCCTAATGACTGAAGGAGCATGGTTCGCGGAGTTTGATAATGTGCAGTACGTTGTCACCTTCCCCTCAGCCAAGTACAGGACTCTAGCGTAGAGTGTAATATGCTGATGAGACGAACCAATGTGAACAGCTTGAATTTCTGATCTGTATCCGGACTGAGAATTCTCGAAGAAGTCGGCGTACAGTACAGCCTGTTCGTCGTTTATTTGTTGCATGACTTCTCTGTAGGCGTAATACTGGTGGCTCGTGTTGAATTCGTGCTTACGAAAATGGTCAGCGCCATCGGCAGGTGCCGCTGATGAAGTCGTAACGCGACCGACACGCAACGCGATGGACTCTTGACACGACTGACGCATGACACAACTGATAGTTCAAGCAAATTAAAAATTTTCAACAAAACTCTTCGCACGAATCGGATAGCTTCAAAACAATAGGAACGTACATTGGTTTTGTCAAGGTTCGCTGTTTTATACCAAGAAATTAAATAAAGTAGAAAAAAAATAATACGTCAAACCACTGACACTTTAAAGAGGCGCTCAATTGTTTGTACGTAGCCTTTGGCTTAGCTAGAACACCTAAACTTTTCAAACGATCTGAACATCGTGTTTGGTAAGGCCGTCGTAAAAGGGGGTTCAAAAGTGTACGTGGTTGCATACTGAATGCCGTGGACAGAACTGTTTTTATTAATTCATGTCTTCTTGGTTACACCCCAGATTTGACAGTCAGTTACAGCCGCTTCTTGTCACTGATTATAAAATTAAATATACTTTGACGATACTAAACAATGTCGTCATTTCTTAACGTCTGGCTGACATAATTATACTGTTTTTTTTATTTTAGTCTGGCTGTAAAGAAATCGCTTTGCTGGAACAAAATGGAAAGGCTTTGAAACGTGGGTGATAGTTAACATATACAGCCTATTTGCCATAGTTACCTTTAGGAGGCATTCGAAAATCAAAGTGCTCGAAACATGTGCCGACTAAAAATAACCCATAATATTTCTTTTAACTGAACTTGCGGTATCATGTTGCCCTAACTGTGATGTACCGGTTAATTTAGGATAATGCGACGATATATTTATTTAACTACCTAGGTTACGATCAGTTGGTGTTACGAGAACTGTCTCTTCTAGTTTGCGACCGCGCCCAGTCTGTGGCTTGAAAGTGTCCCGTGATTCTCCGTGTATCGCCGCCCGGCTCTCCTCTCCCGGTGTCTCGGGTTGCATCCGCCGTTGTTTGTGCTCAATAGATCTTGTTTGGCATACACGGCAAGCACACACGTAACACGCGGCACCAACAATAAATAAAAACTGATCGCAGCTGACAATTACTAAATCCGTAGATAACTTACACCGATGTATGAGTTTGGAGGAAAATGACACCCCTATAGTCCGAAATAGTTACACGGGCCATTGTAACTGTCGGTTAGCGGCCCGTGCTCGTCGCTTAACTACTTTGGAGATCAGTGTAATCGTAACAAGCATCTTTTATCAAATAATCATTATCACTGATATTCAGATTAAGGAACTAGAAAGCTGAGCGGAAAATTCAAAAGTAAACATTTCCCTTGTGTATTGAAATACGAGGACGCCTGATCTAGACTGCTTTGTTAATATTCCAGCAACCTCTGCACTTGAAAACAAATACCCCCCCCCCCCCAGAAAAAAAAAGGTAGTACTACTATTACTAATAATAATAATAAATATTTTATTGCATCTTTCACATAGTATATATACCGGCCCAATAAAGCGCAATAGTAACGTCGCAACGAGCGTTTGACCGGGTCCGCAATTTGAGTCTACTTTGGGGTCAACAGCTCGAAGTAGAAGCAGGTTTTAGAATCGCTCATAACTGAACGTGCGTCTTGGGACGTAAATATTCAGTACCTATTTAGAAGTGTGTGAGGTTTTTATTTAGAAACTCAAACAAACCGTTTTTTTTAAGGGGGGGGGGGGGGAGGGGCTAAAGCGAGTAATTCAATAACTGCCATCTTTTAGGACCGCGAGCTTGCTTAGTGCAATGCCAGTCAACGGCCCGCTGCTATCACTGTTCCCGAGAAAGTTCTGCATATTTGTCAGCCGAGCTGACTCTTTAAGCGATTTTTTCAGAAACGCTCATTTTGTTTTTAAAAAGAAGACCATCATCCTCGCGAATGCAGGCGTCTGCGAAAAAATAGTGCCAAAGAAACGAAATCCGTTAATAGCATCCATGTTTCCATAAATGCGATCCGTGACGAAATCTCTTTATCGAGGAGAGCTCGCTGGCCCAAACACTGATGCACGAGCGAAGTCGCCTAAAATAGGAGTTTTTTTTTTTTGTTTTTTTTGAGAACAAGAGGTATTATATTTCAATTGCACGATTATCTTGAGCGAAAGGAGGTACGCAGCGTGATTCAGTTAGTGCGAACGCGAGAGCTCGTGTTTAAACTCCTTTCATCTGCTTCACATTTCGGCCGCCAGGGCGCGCCTGTCTTTGCTGTGCACTTGGATACGCGTTATTCCCCGACTCCCCTGCGCGTGTTTTCATCTTCGCGGCGTCGCCTCCTCAAGAGTTGCGAGGACTACATCTTGAAAAGTGCAGGCAAATCAACGTGAGACTAATCGAGATCGTTAACGACAGTGAACTCGGCTCACGCTAGTCCTCTCAAGTTGTATGAACAGATAGAGAATGCTCGGGCATAACGAGGCGTTTCTCAGAAACTAAGCAAGTTCTAAGCCTCAAAATGTATGCTTTCTTGTTCATACGGAGGCTCGGGAGATGGGGAGATTCATAAGAATAGGAAGCAACGCAAAAAAGCACCAGGACAATAGAGGTTATTTTTGTTCATTTTTCGTTGCGCCGTTGCTTCATAGAATCATTTATATTTCATTTTTGTTCGTCTATTCAAACACAATACAAGGACCGCGGATAATGTGGTACCAAAAAACTTTCATCGCTGCCCACACAACCTTTGTTTCGTCTCCTGAAGATGCACGAGAGTTCAAGACACTTTCAGGACTAGATTGGTTCTCTCCCGGTTCCCCCAAAAGTATTATCCGATGAGGAATCTCCTTGGCTGATCTCCGATTTTCTTCTCAGAAGTCAAGGTCACCAGATATTCTACGCGTACTGATACGTTTCGGCCGTGCGTATCCAACGCGTATCACACAGCTCTAAAACTGGCTATACATATTCCTACACCACACCTCTCGTTTCTCATAGTTAAGAATAACAGCGGCATTACTCCTACGGTTTCAAGTTTAAAAAAAAAAAAAAGGAAAACGTAATTGAATTTGAGACAAAAAAAAATCTTTTGCAACACTGGCGAATGGTAAAAGCCATCTCTGAGGCTTTTGGAGACCAACGAAATCTAGCAAAGCGATGTTCTGAGAAGAGCGATACGAAAGGGAACGAATATAAATATTCGGCCATGTACGTTCTCAGAAACTCTTGCGTCGATGATGTCAGCTTTCGTACTGCCTGTCCTAGTTTTTATTCTAGGGCTTAATTGTGTCGTCTGTCTAGTTCTTATTCAGAGCCCACATTTTTTTTTTTTTTTTTTTGCTTTCCGTCTTCTACCCGTGTCCAGATTAAAATCAGCATGCCCAATGTCGCGAGACTTCTTTTCACGATCACACGCCTTTTTGTTTAAATTGCTTGTTTCCGTTACAAACATTTTGGCTTTTCGTTACACACATGGCTGCTACTTTCGCCGTGGTTTATTCATTCTAGTACGACTCGTCATGCTGCGGCCTTCGCGGTTATTAAGTTCTAGGAAGGACCAGCGGTATAACTATACGAATCCATATGCGGTGAGCAAGCGTTCCAAAATGCGTCTTTGGCACATCGGAGCGCAGAAAGGAAGCGGGGGGGCGGGGGTCATTCTTTGGGCAAGATAGAGAACGCACAAAGAACTCGCGACGACGAAGCACCTAAGCGTTCACCATCATTAAATAAAATCAAAAGTAAAAACAAAAGCACGTGAACGCATTTGATGACACAGAAACGCACGAGATGCACAAATAGGACACGAACTTGCACGCGGTACAGGTAATTTTAGAGCGTATACCAGTGAAGCCTAACGTTTTGTCCTAAACACAGCGACAGCGTGCCGTGTTTGCGTAACCGAGGGATCCTGGGCTCAATCCCCACCCCTGCCCGTTTCGATCTGGATGAGCATCGTACCGGCGTGTGGTCGTGTATCACTACTGCGTGTTGCACGTGAAAGACCCCCAGGCTAGCGGTTGTACTGCACTGGCTAAATTTCTCATCTCCAGCTCGGAGACTCGTCGCCCGTTGAGGCAGACCCAGTTCTAGGCTGTATAAACATACACACAACCCAATTTTTTCGTGTTTGCGTGTCGGCAATATGTGTTGGAGCGTCCAACCACACGCCTCTGCGCAGTTCTGTGTGAGCGTGGAATGACACCTTTGGGCTTTACGTTCAAAACAAAAGGAAGCATTCTAGTTATTAATATTTGTAACAAAAAAAAAAGATGCAGCTAAGTGACCCTGACGGCTGAAAAAAAGAAAGACGATGATGGGGTGCACGCTCTGAAAGTCTAATCACCATATCTGTATTTCGTATTCCCTTCACCGTATAGTAAATCATTTTCATTTTCACTACAACAGTATATTAAAGTGAAATACGACGAAGAAAGAAAAAAAAAACGAATGATACAGGAAATAGCGCACTTTCCTGTCCCGTCAGTTTTTCCTTCCTCGTTGTTTTGCGCTTTAATATATTAATATGTACAACCTACTAGTCTGCCAGATGATCTTAATGAAACATTCTCGACGGGGGTAATTGAGGTGCCCTGAGTCATAGCCTCCTCTATACTGAGAAGGCCTAGCAGATCGTCACGTGACGCGGTCGCCGAAAGTGAAAAGGTAGAGCGGCAGACAAGAGTTAGTGCCACTAAATAGGTACGCTCCAGAGTAACGACACTTGGCCATACTGTGTCTCAAAATGATGGTTGCCAGTTATCTGAAGATTTATCTGAAATCACAGGAAACGTTTTTCCGCCCTCTACAAATGATTAAACAGTTCGCTACAGACAGAATCAATATTGCACGAGCTTCCTAACACTGAATTTAATACTGAGGACGTCGCACCTTTGAATCATGACGATGGGCAGTTGCGTCTGCTCTGCACAAGCCCAAAAATGGCGGCGCCCAAAACAATGTCGGGGAACAGAGTGCCGATACTCTAAGCTTAGCTTGTTTAGTGGCTCTAACAAGAGTCATGTAACAGGCGCCCCGCTGCGGCGAGACGCCGAAACACCCTTGTTCCGAGCGATGGAATGTCCGCTCGTGATTCTCGCGTTTCTTGGGCTACTGCTTCTTTTCTAGTCGGGTTCGAAAACCATGTTTCGGGTCCTGGCCTCTGCAAAAGCTGTGCGCTGAATACCAGACTCCCCGAGGAATGCTCTGTGCTACCAGATCCTCGCGCTCCAAATCTGCGACCGTGCACTCTATGGCTCCGTCGTCGAACTGCAAGGCCTTGTGAGTGTAGAGGAGGCTATGCCTCACTATGAAATTTGTACTTTCGAAAACGTAAATTATGTGGATCATTAGAAAAACCACATGCCCCCTTCGTGTACGCTTTCTAAATCTGCTGCACACTGCAAGTATGCGCAAACTATGTCAAGCAAAGGAAGTATGCATATTTAAGCGTGTACCTGTGGCAGCAGGGCTGCATATCGGAATCACCCAGAATAAAGGTAAAAGTGTGGTAAAGCGCTTGTTTTTGCAGTTACGTGCTCGTGCATGCTCTCGTTTGCGCACACTTTTATGGATTAAGATGTCTAAGCGTGTGAATATTGTGTACATCTAGGCACTGTTTTTTTTTATTTTTCTCGCATGCATATATTTTGTATCTGCTTACGTTTACGTGTGCGCCTGCGCGACATAAAGGCGCGACGTTTAATTATCCCAAATTGTTACCTAATAAAGGTCTACTAAACGAAGAAAAGTGTTCGAGCAACGGACCCCAGTATTGTCCAGCGCGCTTAAGAATCAAGTGGAACTCACGGTAAGATTGGCTTTGTTCTTTTATATCGATTTCACCAAGGTCGAATTGGGCTAGGCCCTCCGCCCGAGATGAGGTAAACGAAAGAAAATTATGAATCCCAGTTCTGGACATCTCGCACAAGAGGGGGGCAGGGATGAAACAAAAAAGACAAAACACGCTTCCCGCTCCACGCATCACCGGGCGCATCCCGGAATAATTTGTAAGTAAAAGTCAAACGGCTGTATACCAAGGGCACGGATGTGGCGCGGTTCGGCTTCATGGCCGGGAGTTTGTGGAACCACTTTCGCTATGCAGCGAGGTAATACGAGGTCCGAACATTTCCAACGCCTTCTGTTCTCGAGACAAGGGAGAGTAAAATAGCCACACCTCGTCTAGAAGGGTTCGTGGTAGATGCACCGTCCGTGCCGAACTTGTACACGCCAGGGCTGCGCAGAGATACTCTAAAACGCATTCCGAAATAAAAATACTGAGATACATTTACTTTTCGGCTAAAATACAGATACCGAGAAACCAGATTCCAAAGTTTCAGCTAGATCCGATACTTTATTCAAAAGTTATAAGTGATTATCTGAAAAGTTCAATGGGAAAATGGTGGCCAACGGAGTTTTCGAGTGCATGGGGTTCTATGGCACCAGAAACCGAAAATGGGTAAAAATAGGCTCCATTTTCCAGTGAAATTTTCAGGAAATCACTTATAACTATTGAATAAGGTGGTGCGTTCAGGCTGAAACTATTGGCGCTTGGGTGACCCTTAGCGGCTACCTCTGTGGCGCGGAGGAATGAGCGTTAGCAATACATAGTTCATTTTTGCTATCAGTAATCACAAGAGTAATCTGATTACTTTTTGAAGTAATAAAATTACTTGTAACCGTTACAATTTTTCCACGGGGACCCCCCCCCCCCCCCTCCCGGCACACGCCTTTTTTTTATGAATGACAAAAATAAAATTTGCTTTTTTTTTCGAACGGAAAAAAAAAAAGATTTTTGCGGAGCTGTAGGAAACATGGTCAACCCCTTTGTATGTACAGTTTCTGTTGAATGTCCGTTTTTTTTTTGTTTGTTTTTTTTCGAGCTGGGACTGGGAGTGGGAGGCCCCAGGAAAGCCACAGTGCGTGAAAAAGGCCATTCAGGGCGAAGTTTGAGGAAGCAGAATGTAGCTTTATGAGTCCTTCGTTCAAACTAGCCCCCTCACGCACACACACACAGAAATAAAAAAAATAAAAAAAAATCCTGCTTAGGGTACCTACTCGCAGCCCGTAGGAGAACCAGAACCGAAGAATGCCTAAAGCGGATGCAAAATATAACAAAGGCAGTTGAAATATTTCCCCATTTCCCCTACGTGGTCTTTGTGACAAGCAATGTTTCGAGTTGAGAAGTGGTCGGGGCGATCTCTTCCGCTAATGGATACTACACATGATCCGTTTCAAATCCTGGAGCTGCTGCTCTTTTGTATAACATGCGAGCTCATCCACATGTGAATAATAAAATGAGCGACGCAAACTTTGAGCGACAACCCTTGCTCAAGCTTAACAAGATCTATAGTCGGTTACAAGTTAAGAAGGTAGGAGAAGCTCCTCCCACAAGCGTGGTGCGCCGGTTTCAAATCCCTCCGCAATCGAAAGAAGAGTTCACTGGAAACGCTCCTTGTTCCGCTTCAATGAATAGATAATGGCCACAGAGTGGTGCCAACTTATCTCCGACCCCCACTTTTTAAGAAAGCGACCTTTGTATTCATCGGAGAAGGAACCGAACCCCGGAAAGCAGCCTTTGTATCAATCGGAGGGGGACGCTAATCCCCGAAAGTCGTCTTTGTTTCCATCGGAATAAGGTGTGCGTTCAGGCTGAAACTTTGGCATCTGGTTGTGACCTCTAGCGCTACCTTTGGGCGGAGAATGAGCGTTAGCAATACATAGTTATTTTTGCGCTAAAAAAATCATGTATTTTGTGTTACACCCTGTAGTTGATGTCCTAAGCCATTTGGTAATGGTCTTAAGTCACTTCAAAGGATAGGTGTAATCACCATACATACTTTGCAGACCTTCCTATTTTTAATGTTTTAAGTTGCAGCGTCTTATATTAAAAGGCACCGTTTTCAATCATCTCTAACATGGGTCTACAAACTCTTTGGATCAGGGGCTGAATTCAACGCAGTTACACAGACATGAAACAGGTGGCTAAGAATAGTAATACTTGTGATGACAACGTGCAATATATCTGTAGGTGTGGAACAATTCAGATACAGCGTAACATGCAGCCTGACACTCCGTAGTCATACAAATCCCCAAGTATCCTATACT
The DNA here is from genome assembly GCA_013358835.2 of Ixodes persulcatus. Classification (NCBI taxonomy): domain Eukaryota; kingdom Metazoa; phylum Arthropoda; class Arachnida; order Ixodida; family Ixodidae; genus Ixodes; species Ixodes persulcatus. Next base: position 92,925 of record JABSTQ010011508.1, read on the forward strand.
GCAAACTTTGTGTCGTATATTTCTTGTACAAATCGGAAAATGCAGAGACAGCGCTCACGATGCACAAACGCTCCGCGAATAAAACGTTATAGCCGTACTATGTGGTCGGGAGCAGGGCGCCCTGCTCGGAAGGCACACGGATTAACATTAAAGACATTCCCTGCCTCTAGAATTTACACGAGGCGTCGATTAATAAGCCTCTAGGTTTTCCCAAGCAGCTTGTGAGAGCAATGGGGCTATAGTTTGTAGGCAGGAGATCCTTACTGGCTTTCAGCAGAAAAAATGGGGGGTCTTTTCTAACAAATAGGAAGAAAAAGAATAATCCCATAGGAAATTAAAGATAATCAATAAACTACTCAGAGATTCGGGTTACAAGTGGTCCTCCTTGGACCAGGTGTAGATTGCTTCTTAACGCTGAGTGCTGCTTCGAGCTCGCACAGTGTAAATGGCCTGTTGTAAGCTGCACCATGGACACCAGAAAAAAAAAAAAAAAAAACTGGCCGCTTTTTTGCCGTTGAACTTAGCTTTTTAAATATTCACTGTTGTTATGTAGTTACTCGAAATAAATACGCACTGAAGAGGCTCCCACACTTCCTATGCTGAGAGAAAACAATTTATCTGGGAGAGGTACTTGGTCCAAGAGGCCCTTTTAGCTTGTTCTCTTGTCCAACAAACTGTGGCCCTGCTTTCATTGTGTGCAAATCGATTTCGAGTTGTGGGGTAACGACGAAACACTCTACAGGTTTTGTTTTGGTCTTTCCGAGTGGGTGTGCACTCCTGTGTCCACCAAGGTTGGCACCTCCTCTGAAGGCTTCGTGAGGATTGTGGTATACTGCAGGAGGCACCATTTATGATGCATTTGGTGAAGTAAACTGTAGTATCGTAAGGAGACGTGTCACAAAACAAGGAGAGATTGAGTATGGATTCTAATTTAACTGGAGCCGAATCTGCCTTTACAACTTCCACCTTAGAAGGCGTGTTTGAATTGATGCAAGTCGGTTCATGATTTTTTTTCAAATGGTGGGAACATGATCCCTGTTAAAAAGGCTGTTTCAAACCTGCCATGAAAAGCATAAGAGTAAGGACGGTGATGATATGGAAAGGTCAGTAGAGGTGAATGTGGTACGGGAAGATCTAAAAACAAGGTACGTTCCTTTCAATTTAAGAGAAAAATATTGAATGATAATAAAAGCCGCTAAACAACTTCACCGCGAGAGTCCTGACAGGAGCTACTTCACAAATGGAGTTGCGAATTAAAATCGACAAGAATCAAAAAGGGCACGGGGGGCTGATCGACGAGAGCTTGCAGTTCATGGAGCTGCAGTGGAACGTTGGGTGGAAGATACAGTGATATGACAGTGATGAAGCGATCGAGAAGGTTGCGAACTGCAATCGCCTAAAGTGGAGTATGGAGAGGAACTTCAGCAGAAGCAACTCCACTGTCAACAAAATCCCGTTACTTGTAACGGATACCTTCCATGTTTGCATGGACGTTTTGAATGTGGTGCCATTTACATCGGCAATCCCGTTCCTTAGGTCGCGTGCTGATTTACCGCCGCCAAGCACTCGGCTCAATGAACGGACGAGTGTAAATAAAACCTCTGAAGTTCGTTCCCCCGCCTTCTGTTGTAAACAAGACAGGGTTTGAGACAATCGAGAAATCGGTACAGTATTTTTATAGTTCACGTGGGAAGCGCTTGTACTATGTATTCAAGAGCAATATCTTTTTTAATTAATAGTCCATTTTTACAAAATCCTGCCACAGTGATGTCTGCTCATAAAGTTACACTTTTCGACCACTTTTTGCCTTTCTTGAAATCGCAACGTGTTACCTTTGTTTACTCCAATAACAGCCATTTTGATAATTCGGTCATATTTGGCATTCTGTAAATACGGGAAAATGTCTGAACCAAATATTCCAAGATATCTGCAAATGAACTAAAATAACGCACCATAACTCTTTATCTGTGAAACAGAACAAAATTAAAGATTGCCTATTTTAAAATGATTTTCAAAAAATTGCAAAATTAGCAACCTGCCTACATTTAAGTGACTTTTTAGGTGAAACGTGGGGCTTTTAATTTGAATAAAATCTTGTCATAATTATAACCTTGCGCGTCACGATCCTATATATATAAAAAAATTTGAGAATGTTTGGGTGCGGATTTACAACCCTCTGTATTCGGACAACTTTTAAGATATGTTTTACATTGACCATTTTGTATTACAAGATAACGATGTTTCGTAAACCATAATTAATATCTGACTCACTATATTGTATGTTCAGTTTCTGTACAAACAAATATTAATCCCTCAGCGACAACAGTTTGTGTATAAGGCCTGTTTAAAATGCCTACTTCACGTAAGTCGCGAAACATGCACATGACCGATAGCGACTTTGGGAATTATGTTCCCAAAAATAAATCTCATTTTTTTCACAAAAACGTTCGAAGATATTTTTCCGGGCGCACAAACAGCAGAATACATTTTATTTTCGTCAGAATTAAAAATGTACACCCGACATGGTAGAGCGATCTTATATAAAACGCCCTACTCTTATTTCACACAAAGCTCCGGTAAAGCTGGCAGCAATCATTTTAAGCAAGACGATATATCAAGTGTCACTAATCTAAAGTTTTGCTTATTTCGGGGTTCTAGTCACAGCAGACACTACGGGAAGATGTTTGAACAAAATCTAACGCAACAAAATGATGAAAGGTTGTTGTTTCCAATCAAGTGCGTCCGATGGTCGTCAGCGGAAAGGAAAACGCCTTGTAAGTCATGCATCGCCAGTTCAGAAGAAGAAGGAGGGAATACAGTGGGGGAAAAGAAACCTGCTTGGCTTTCTTGCATTCCGAACGTTACTGCATCCGATTTTGTTTTCAGATAGGGCTGAGCAATTTATCGATTAATCTATTAATGCTTTAATCGTCATCAACTCTGTTAACCGGTACATCGGTTAAGGCTTAGAACTTGAAAATTTCTCGAGCAAGAAAAAGTTTTGATTTTTTTGGCTGGCGCACATATTTTCATCTTAGTAGTCATCACTGGGTTGTATCCTCGTCATATCGTACAATGTTGGTTCGGGTCGCATGTTTTTATGTTTAAGTAGAAAATATATGCGAAAGCCATCTTTTTGGGAGGTGCGTTCGGCTACATTCGAGCGCCGTAGCTAATTTTCTTCCGGAGATATAAAATTTCGAAGCTCGAGTCTATTAGAATGCCAAGGTTTGGCAATAGTACCTTGCCCAGCCGTCAATTTCACCCCAAAGCTTGCACTTAGTAATTTTCTTTTTATTTTTATCTTCTGAATTGGGTACAAATGTACGCAAAATATTTTAAAATGCAATAGAATATTTTTTCGCGAAAACTTTTACGAAGCATGTAAAATAAACACATTCTAAAGACGCATTACCAGTTGTTTGCCAGCTAACTACTTCATATAAAACGACGCAAAATGATAATATTAAAATGATAATATGTAAATGCACGTTACGAAAATATAGCGTGTTGAACACGTTATGAGGTATGAAACACCCGCCAAGCACAATTATAGGTATTTTAAAGTTTATAGTGTAGCATCCCATGTGACTATCAGCCACAGCGATTATAAGAGAAAAATAATAATGTAAAAGGTTTTATTCTTAAAATGGCTTGCACAATTTGTTTTTTTTGTGTGTGTGTGTGTGGAATCTGGATGATTCAGCGTCAAGTTTCAGACTGTCTACGTAGTTCAATTTACTTTTTATATTATGCATGATGGTCGACACAACCGATCAGTCGAATAATTACTCGCTTAAAGGGTATAAATAATCGCGTCAATGTTTTTAATTAACGCCAGCCACAATTTTCAAGCTCTCGTAAGAAATTATTTATATTATTTTATCAAAAAGTCAATTCATCTTCTCGATTTCTTGTTATCGAAACAAAGCAACCGGCAGTACCCCCGTGGAGGCATGGCTCTACGCACTCCTCCCAATGAATGTCCCTTCAGCGTAACTTGGCAAACGACAAAGTTAAACATCTTCGTAAATGGCATTGATTCTAGCATTGGTAACTGAATCTGATTCAGTTCCCCGATAAGGTAAGAATATTTCGTATTTGCACGTTGGAGGGCTGTAGGCTTCTGCAACTTGGCATTGATGCTATGCAAATTTGGTCTATGAATTTTATGTCGTCTTTGAATTCCGTAAAAGCAAGGGTTTCGACACTTTTGCTCAATACTACGAGCACTGTTTATCCTTTGTAAAAGAGCCCTGCACGGATAACTGTTTGAGCATCCGCATCCATTCCGCATCCATTCTGCATCCACATACTTTGTATCCGCATTCGAACCGCATCCACAAAATTTAGAATGATATCCGACGCGCAATCTGCGCATATGTTTACATCATAACTTCTAAGACCAAGCATAAATTGAAAAAAAGGCTTCTGGATGGTGTCTTAGAAAGGGGGGGGGGGGGGGGGGAGCAACGATTTCCAGACTTCGGTCAAACATTTGTGGAAGTTGCCCTCTGAGACTTCTGAAGTAAATAACAGAAAACTGATTTCGTCTGCATGTCCTAGTTGTGTAAAAAGAAAGATAAATATTGCCATTTTGGCACCGCTCAACTTCCTCCCAGTCTTCAGGGCCACACCTGGTCTCACTCCTAGTGACGCAATTCGGGGTGCCGTGCAGCTTCCGGTGTGCTCTCTCTGAGGACGCTTTCTCTCCCTCTCTCTGCGTAAATTAGCGGGCGTTATGCTGCAGTTTGGAGCCGAGCGAGATCACGTAAGCTTCTCGCCGTAGTTCCTTCGGCTGCCACTCGCGGCTGCAGGTGGGGGAACAAGCTCGACTTTCACTTATGATTATGCAGCGGAATCGCGACGTTTTTTTAATGAAGATGTTTTCTCTATCCTCTGGGACACGGAAAACAACGTAAAAATGACGAGATGCAAGTTTTTTTATTCTTAAAATCCTTGCACCCTTCTTTTAATCTGCCGTTTACTTATCTTTGTACAAAATAAAAATCAAAGAACACTTCAAGTCATAATGCAATGAAAGTATTTGATTGTATTATGTATCTTAGTCTCCAGAGAAACTTAGCGTTTCTAGAAAGATGGTCGTTGTTACCAGATCGTCTTGGGAGTCTGCGACATTCTGCTCAGAAGATGCACTCAAACGAAAGAAATTTTGAATATTTTTTTCTTTCACATTGTGGCACATGAAACACATTAAAATTCACAAAACGCAGCCTATTACATTGTATAATTTTATTTAGTTCAAACAATAAAAAGTGGGAGGGGAAAAGTGGTGAACTCACCGCAGCGGAGTATTTGTATATACGTGGAATGACGCGATTACATCATTTGGAAAATATCAAATTATTCAAAATGGCAACACCAATAGGTTTCAGTTTTAAATATGAACCAGAATGTCCGTACTCCGAACTACATACTTGGCCGCAACTTGCTAACTGACAAGAAAACAAAAAACGCGCACACGCGTTACGTTTCACCTGTCGCGGTTGCTGTGTAGAAACAGAATATCGTCATCGATAGACGGATTCATACTGGTTCGCCCCTCTTGAATTCCAAAGCCCGCTAATGAGAAGTTCCTCCCCGCTGGTGAGGCTGGGGTGCCATCCACAAACCGCGTTAGAAGCGTGAGGATCGGGAACTCGTACCTCACTATTGTCGTTGGAGGATTCTACTTCCTTTTTTTCTACGTTTTGAGTTTATTATGCCCGAAAAATTACGATTTTCCCCCCGATTGGCAGCTTTTTCCTGTGCGAGTCTTTTACTACCGCAAAATATTCGATGATTCACTTCGTAGTATCATTCGCTTAATCACTGTACAGTCTGTGGTCGCACAGGTTTAAGGGCCGCCTCGGCAAAAATGCAAATCCGCATCCGCAGCCCCCGCCATCCGAATTCAATGCGCAATTCGCCAAATCTGATTCATAATTTATCCGCGTACGCCAGTTGGCACGAATATCCCCGGCTGATCCGGGGGCAATCCGCGGATATGCAGGGCTCTACTTATCAATTACATACCTCTGACATAGCAAGATCTTCGGTTGTGCGCGATCTCAGAGTGTTCGTTGATTCTCGCCTGATTTTCACTGCTCACAATGAAAAAAACATCAATGATTCCTAAGCATCGATGATTCGTACGGTTCAATAGTTATTCTTGTATTCTTCGCCTATTTCGCTCGTTGATTTTGCCAAGAATGGAATTTGCGTCAACCGTTTGGAATTTCAAAAGAGTAAATCAAACGCTTAAATTAGAATAGGTCCAGCGACACATCGTGAGACTCGTGTATGATCGCCATATTGAACAACGATTTTATTACAATTGTTCGAATCTTTTGGAAACTTTTAGACTCTCGCCTCTTTCTGTTTCGACGCCTCTACGAGCTCCAACTGAGCGACGACAAGGAACAGCACAGCGTGCAACTAGTTCGTAGCATGGCGTTTCTTTACAAATTGATTAATGCTGCACTTGATTCCTCTTTTTTACTGAGTAAGACTTTGTTCAATGTTAGGTCAAGCCAGGTTTAACGCATCTTTTATCCTTTTAATAAGCATGGTGACTCTCCTTCGTCGAGGATTCAACTAGCGTGTAAAAATTTCTGCAATACATACCTCGCTTTCTCCGCTCTTTTTCAATGTTAAAAAACAACGTCTTACTCGTGTGGTCGAACAAGGATGTGACAATGTTGTTATTTTACTGGACTCGAGGGAGTGTACACTTATTTAGTCCTAACAGCTGTTTGGGAAGAAGCAATAAAACATGATTTGTCGATTGATGGATGACCCTAGTGGTGATGGGGGCGCCACGACAGCGCTTAGTTCGAGTGCTCCAGTCCTGCGTAAACCTGCCATGTGCTTTCCTCCATCCCTCTGAAGTAGTCACTGAGGCAGTAACGTTCGGCTGGTTCCGTGTTACGCTGAAACAAAAAATAAGCAGTGACTTGAGTACATCGTGAATATAAGCCACGCCACTTTGAGGTTCCACTTTTCTTAAAGGGGATAATTTTTAAACGTATCACAATTACGGTCACGTGATTATAAATAAACATTTATACAGAAACACAGGCACATTTAGGAACTATAGGAGCGCTGAGATTTACAAGAAAACCAATCCAATGAAAAGTTACTCCGCGAACATCAAGGTTTTATTGATCATTGGATTATTTTTAAACGGCCACATATAGCTTTACAAAACCTTCTATAGTTATAAATTGTTACTTTAAGGCTTCGGATAAGGTTCGATAGCACGTGGCATCATTACTCTCGTCTCCGGTTCTTTCGAGTCAACGAGGTTGTTTTTAAAAGAATTCGCTGCGTAAAACTATAAATTAAAAAAAAAAAAATTGTTGATGCGGTGCCTGCAGGTGCGTCCTCTATCATCTGTGCCGGTTACAGTCGGGAACAACAAGCCGCACAGGTGCTTAGGGACGTCACGCTCGGGGTGCTGCGACGGTAAGCAGCCCAGTGCGTAGGCGAACAGCTGCGCTGAGGAGCGCCTACCCTCCAGGGCGCATACCTCTATCCCTGTTCGAATACGCGATGCCCAAGCGTCATGTGATTCACCATGTCATAAAGGCACACTCTAAAAATAAAATGCTGTCTTCTTCCACCCTTTCGTCCGATATAATTCGCCCCCAAATCTTTAGTTCGACGTGCAGCGTACTGAACATCGAACAGACGACCCAACTTTTAGGAGGGGCTTGATTACAGTGAGATATACCTCATTCAACAGCTAAAGTACGTATCAAAGACTACAGAACAGAAAATCACTCAGGTTTGTAGTAGGGCCAAGAAAACCCCGATTACATTTTTAACCAGTAACACGTACATTGGCTATTCTGACAAGTTGTACCACTCGGCTATCAAGCCGCTCGTAGAAGAACCAATACGTAAATATACACCAGGCGAAAGTTATGTGCCCCTGTGACCGTCTTGTGCATAGAGTGCCTACATGTCGCTGTGTCTCAGGGTGAAGACATCCCTTGTTGCACTGAGTAAACCAGCGCGTGACGCGCTGGCGTAATCAGTGCTGAACTTGTGCGGTAGAAAGCGTATAAGCATTGGCCAATCTACGAGCTCGAGCTGAGTCACACCGAATTGCTCGCACTTCAAAAGACAAAAAAACGTCTGCGCGGAAAAGTCGCTGAGATGTGACCACTCAAGCGTAAGCGCGTGTGTACGAAGGGACTCCAGTGGTGCAGAAATTCCCTCGATGTGTTCGTGTTTCACGAGTAACGCCAAGAAAGCGCTGCAAATTTACCAGGTACTTGGGTCTTTTGGGGCTAACCCTAATTGTGAAACTTAAGACCCTTAACGACGGAGGTAACGCTCAGAGTCCTACTGAAAGGGGAGACGACCAGTTAAACTGACCTTTTTCGTTGTGAAATCAAGTTTCTCGATTCAATGGGACCAGAGGCTGCAAGTGTGGAGGCCTCTCTACATGAGATGAGATAATTTGCATTTTTTCCCAGTTCAGCATAAAATTAAACATTCCTGCACTTTTACGTGCACTTATTTATTAACTCAATTCCATGTAACCTTACTGGTTTTTGTTTTGCTTTTACTGTGTCCTGATGGCATTGTAAAGCGCTTTAGGCTCTCATTTTTATTGCGGCCATTGTTAGTTCGCTTTCGCATGAACACAATAGAAAACAAGAGCGATTCAAACAAGCTAGAAAATCGAACTCCGGAATCGCCCATTAGTGCTCGCAAAGCACTTGCACAGGTTTGGCAAAATAGCAGGAAGAACAAAGATCAATCTATACTTGCAGTGTGAGCACCTATCGCGTTTCCAACAGAAGCCGTATTAGCAGTCCCTGTGAATCCACTAACCCCGGCGCTTTATGATAATATACATTTCTACGTTTTACATGCAGTGTCTTCAGTGACACCATTTCATTAGCATGTGACAATCCTACAGGTTCTGTTCTTTTTTGTTTTTGCTTTATGTATGACCCTTAATACATCCAGCAAGTTGCTCTCAGCGGTCGCTGTCCCCTGTATGTGTGGGGCATGCTGACCTTCGACGAATTACCTGCACTTCAAGGATTGAGGGTCCATTCAATGCTGAGACATATGCCGATGTCTTGCAGCACATAATGCTGTCATATCTGCTGGATGGACCCCATCCGGATGGGCGCTTTCTGCTCTAGCACGACAGGAGTCCTGTGCACACGGCACGACGGGTGCGACATTGTCTCGAAGATTTGTGCATAGAAGAAATACTCTGGCAGCCCAAAAGAGCGGGCAAGAATCCAATGGAGAATGTATGAGGCCTAATAAAAAAAAATGACCGCATCTCCACGTGGTGAATGATGTTGATTGGGGCGAAGCTCGGGTGGTGCTGATGATACTGATTTTGGTCATAGGTATTGCTGCTTGCTGTCGGCGTTGACGCTTTGCCGCCGCTTCCCGAGCTCTCAACTCCGGGTCCGCTTGGCGTTTTTGACTGCTGTGCAGCAGCTTCTCGCGCCCTGGTCTCCGGAGCAGCTTGCTGTCTACGTAGACGCTGAGGCGCTGCATGCCGAGCTTTTCGATCCTTTTCATTCATGGCAGTAGGAGAATGTGTGGTTTTCTTCTTTTTCTTTTTTTAAGCAGACAAATAGGATGGCATCTCAGAACCCCCTACTCTTTTTTTTCTTCTTTTTTTTTTTTCATAATTTTTTTCATCTTTTTTTTTTTCCATTTTTTTTTTGCCCTACACGAGCACGTGAGCATGTGCTCACGTGCTCGTGAGCACGTGATCTCACGAGCAGAAGCACGAGCACCCCCCGACGCCGGCCTACGGCGGACGGCGGACGGACATACGGACATGGCTAGCCCCTAAGGAGCTTCGCCCCTAAAAAAGGTCTTCAAGAGACGCCTGGCTGACTTGTCGCGCGACGCGTTTTGGACGGCCTTTAGATACGAATGGGCATGTCTTGCTCAGCGCGACGACCTGGCCGAGTCTTTGTACACCTCAAAGCCAAGAAGGCCCTACGAAGTTATAACAAGAGGAGGCGGACACAGACGTTATTAAACGCTTCTAGAAGATTTTGTGTTTTTTCGATATTGCGTGATATTATTTTCACGGGTGGTCTTAAGATAAACAAAAAAAAAAAGAAATCATGCCCGTATCTTCCTCGATTGCCATTTATAATTCGATGCTCAGAAATAGAGGTCAGACATTACGTTAACTATTACAATTAAATTACGAGGTAGCGTTTATTTGTTTTCTGCAAGATCGAAGTGCAACCATTGTGACATGCGTAAATGTGCCATAATGCGTTACTATAAGAAGAGAAAGAGGCCCGACAAGAGTATACAAGAAATAGGTGTCGCCTTGTCCGTCCCTGTGTTTGCTTTATGTATCGTATAATTCCATCAACGTGTTCACACTCTAAGCCTAATGATGTAGTTCATAAACAGGATATTGATATGCCAACTTAAGGTAAAGGCGAAGATAAAAAGGTGCTTGAATTGGAAACAGCAAGCAGTATAAGGTTTAGTGTAGACACAATATAAATTACGCTCTTAACTTTTCTTTGAATCGTATCATTGGATCATGCATAGAAATCGCCAAATAAAAGTTCGACGTAGCGCGGCATAGCCCCACTCAATGCGGCCTGATGAGCGCAGGATAGCGCAAAAATGAAAAGACTAGCAAAAAAGAGTATTTCTTTTAAATTAAATTTGGTTACGTTTACTTCTGCCGAAATCGAGTGCGATAACTAAGTTCAGGGACAAAACGCCATAAAAGTCCGTTCCTAAGTCAGATGTCTTGAAAAGTGCTTCAGCTTCTCTTTAAAGCAACTGCGCCATGATGCTGACAATCTAGGGCTCTAAACTTATCAAACGCCAAGTTGGGGCCGAAGTTGACGGAGCGCACCGATTGGGGCGGGACGATGACTTTGGGATTTTGTCTCCGACGTCCAATCGGCGCGCTCTGCGTACTTCGGGCTCCAACTTTGTGTTTGACGAGTTTAGGGCCCCTGCTCTCCGCCGTAAGACCAAAAACAGGAACTTATGAGAGCGTTGCGCTTTAGCTGAGCCGCGAGCGAACGTCCCCCCCCCCCCCCCCCCCCCCCACACACACACACACACACAAAGCTGAATGTAATCGCCTGGAGCGCTCGCAGCGCCCCCGCCAGCCACCGCCTCTGCCACACGCTCCCAGTGGGTCGTTCATATTGCAGAGAACTGTGCATAAAATGCATTCCGAATGCATGCTGAATGCGGCCAATATATATATATATATATATACCGGGTGTTCATTTTTAATTCGAACAGATTTATTACAAAAAATCCGTAAAAGATGCACTAGTACGGTTTGTTCAACTGAGTTATACGGCTAGGGGGACATTATGTGGGTGGCTAATCCTTGCGAGAAGTTGGCTAATTACTTAAAATTTGTTAATTAACTTTTTAATTAATGAAAATAGACATATGGTTCCAATTATAAATTTGCTCAGCGTCGTCGAAAACCCCTAAATCAGTCATTTTCAGAAAGACTTTGAGCGCGTGAGAAGCGTAGTAGGAACTGAAGTTACCGCTCGTGGAGCAGGTACAAAGCTAGAGGTTGCGATAAGGCGCCCGTGCGATTTTTCCGTCTCTTATCTAGCCCCAGCCTTGTACCTGCTCCACGAGTGGTAACTTTAGTGCACTACTACGCTTCTCACGCGCTCAAAGTATTTCTGAAAACGACTGATTTAGGGGTTTTCGATGACGCTGAGCAAGTTTCTAATTGGAACCATATGTCTATTTTCATTAATTAAAAAGTTAATTAACGAATTTTAATTAATTAGCCAACTTCTCGCAAGGATTAGCCACCCACCTAATGTCCCCCTAGCCGTATAACTCACTTGAACAAACCGTACTAGTGCATCTTTTACAGATTTTTTGTAATAAATCTGTTCGAATTAAAAATGAACACCCGGTATATTAGAATATTATCAAATAATTATGTGTATTAAATATATTAGAAATATATTTCAAGTACACCTTTTCTTCGCTAAGGGATCCCAGAAGACGTTACACTGCGCCTAAATTGCAAAATCGTAAGTAAAACTGAACTCGCACTAACTGCGTTTGCTACCACCTCAAGCAATGTACTACATCAGAGCATTGTGGTTCAGGTCCGGCTTAAGAGTCAGTATGATGACACTGATTGCAAAATCAAGAAAATTACCCTACGGATAATTTTCCAGTACATAGCTGCCTCAATCGCAGATGACACCTTCGCGCGCTTTATACGTGATCAGAAGAAAAGTATGGCTGATGAAATGATGTTGTCTGACATACAAGGCTCGCCTGGAATAAATCCACTCATCGGATCAGATAAAATATGGAAGCTCTTCACAGGAGAGATTATTAGATCTAAGGAAAGCAACGGGTTAGTGCCATTAATATCGACTGTGATGGTGGGCAGACATCAGCAATCTCTTCGACAAAATAAAACGGCATGCAGCGGCGAGTAACATTGCCAATTGCAAACTTGCCTATTAACGACTACGAACAGTGCATTGCCAAGGCGTCTCGTGGCACGGGCTGCGACGAAGACGCCGATTTGCGAGTTCACGTCATGTCATTTTCGGACATCATGCAAGACGAGTACAAGGCCTCCGTCCGAACATGATGCAAAAGAAAGGTCCAGAGACGCCCGAGGACTAAGCAGTAGACTCGGCTGACAGCGACATCTATTGGTACGACTCGAGGAAAATTTTCGAATCGGAGGCTGCAAACAACGGGCACAGCTAGAGCCAGTTGCCTGTTGAACCGGAACTGGGAAGATACTTTCGGGAACATTCTGGACAAGGGCAACGCAGCTGGCCTCCATCAGAACTACGGAGCGGCCGACGACTGGCATCGGGAACTTTTTAAGGAGAGGCTTCTCAGCGAGGCCATGAAACTCAGCACGCTCAAGCAACAGGGCGGTCAACAGTCGGACAACATAACGATCTCGAATAAGGTGCAACTTGCTTAACTCCCTGGAAAGAACCCTAAGAAGTTATCCTCGTACCTTACAAATCTCAAACGTAAAGTTAGAATTGAAAAATAATACTTAGACGAATATCCAGCTTCCGTGACTTCATACTGTCTTGGATGGACCCACAAGGACGACTACGGATACGGCTCCTTAGGCAGGTCATCTAATAATCAAATTCGGCTTAGCTCCCCAACACGGCGGAGGCGGGGCAATCCCAACGTCCTAAGTAAACAACTGAATAGCCATGGCGATCCTACAAGACGGAGAACAACACGTAATAAACTATTGGGCTCAGCTCTCCAACACAGCGGAGGCGAGACTACCCCAACGTCCTAGGTAAACAAGTGAAGGGCCATGAAGATTCTAGAAGACGGTGAACAACACGACGACGACAGCATCGTGGTATTATGCGTCGAACGCGCAAGTGCATGGTGAGCTAGACGGTAGGCAAGCTGAGCAAATACTTCTGCGTCAAGAAACAATTCGACGATGACTACGACGGCGAAGACGGCGGCATCCTCACGAACAGGGACATTCATATTTCTGAAGATGAGTGCAACCTAAAGCAACTGAAGTGTCAAGCTGAGACCAGTTCCCAAATTATCTTCTTGAGATTTATTGCGCTTCTTCATTTCGGGAGGATGTGGAAAATCAAGGAGAGTGTGGAGGCGAACGATGAAGACAAAGTAAAATGGTAAAGGCAGTTCAAGACCGACGAATTAAACGGTACAAGAATTATAACTTTGCATTTTACCCTACTTCTTAAACGAGAAAGATCGACAGGAATGGCGGCGCAGCACTATGAGCAGCCCTTGGGAGCGAATGGTGGAATCGCACTTGTTCGTGTCACTTGACTTGCACGGTCAGGCAGGGATGGTTGGTGGTACTTGTAAGAAACGCGAAAGTATAGATTTTTTCGAGGAATATTAGTGTGTCGGGGTCTCCTTCTTCGAGCTAGCTGTGAGCTAGGCCCCAGGGGTCACAGCTTACATCGACTGCACTCGAAACCCGAGAGCGTATTTATACACTTTTTTTCATTTGTCACTACATTTTTTACAGGTACCACCACTTTGTTTTGCCAAACGTGGTGGACAGGTTTGTAAAGAATATGTGCGGGTAACCTCGATCATTTGTATATATGTGCCACATCAAACGTTTCGTTTATTTGAGTCGCCATGAGGCATATTTATCTGGGTTGCCCTCAATCAATTTTATCTGGATTACCTCCAACCCAATTTTATTGCTACAAATATTGTTTGCTATAGCTCCAGTGATGTTTCCACTACAAGTTCACCATTTGTAAAAGCTCCAACAGGTGTTCTTGTTATTGTAGTCGATGAAAACAGTTGTTTAAGGTACAGCGGATGACGTAGGCACAAATAAAACGGCTGAAGCTGTGTTCGATATACGGCTTGAACTAGCGAGGTATTTCACGTTACAACCTCCGTTAGGTCCGCCTTCCGATGGTGCATGAACTTCCGGCACGTGCGCTTCTCTCTCAAGGTCAACAGCAGAAAGTCCGAATTGGGGAGTCTTAGTTTGTATTAACAAAAAATGTGTTATACGACTGGCTGGTTTCCCAGCACTCACAGTAACACACTCCTGCAACGGAAGCTGCTCACACGAGTGCTCCGTCAGCCTTCGGGTGAAACTTGCGACCTCGCTGATTGAACACCAGTACCTGTCGAACGCTCGTGTTCATTGTTTGTCCCGACGATGGCTTCCGGTGGGCAGCTGGAAAAATGCATAACTCCGGGTTTGTTATCGGTGTTAATCGAGCGCGCTCGCACATGGTAGGATGGCGTGCGGAAGGCAACGGGGGAAGAGGAGCGTAGGCTTCGGAGGAAGGGGAAGACACAAAAAAAGCAGGTCCAAAAGCTGGGGGGTGCACCGGCTTCGGCAGGCTCTCCGTTTCCTTGACGCTACGCAGTATAAGCTTAACAGCACCTATAGTGGTGTTTGGCTAGTGTTTTACACCGAATACACCTTTTCAAAACGCTATCTAAACATTACAATCTATGTAATGTTTAGATACACCTACTGAGCATGTCTGAGAGGTTTTGTTGTACAGTTTGGCACCTGAAACATTTGTCCTTAAAGTTTGCCTGAATAAACTTTAATAAAATAATAGACCGGAGTCATACTGGGCTCCGCGTTTAGGATATTGTTTGGAAAATTTTGTGTGGGATTGAGAGAAGGGGGGGAGCTAATCCTACCAGGAAAAAAGGGAGGATTATGAACAAAATACAAGTAGATGTTTCTAACTGCTTCTGTTTTGAATATTGTTTACCGGCGCGAAGACATAACACTATCAACACTAACCATAACACTTCCAACAAGATGGCATGGTGGTTGAACGTCGTTTGTCAGTCAAAGTAAGTTCTTGAATATTTTATTAAGTTATTAGAGCAAGTATACGACTTGGCGATGTTAGTAGGTGCAATCTAAAAAATTCCGATTTATGTAAGTCAGTTTTTGTATTCAGAGCCGTACTAAAACATTTACCACAAATATATTTATTCCCGACGTGGGCGAAAATAGAAAGCACTAGTCGTATACTAGGAATTTAGGAATAATAGACTTCGCTTGGTAACTTGGGGGCCATCATTTGCCATATGTCAGTCAGTGATTCCCGAACAAAAAGTTAGGGCGCAAACGAGCTGGTGAACGTTTAACATAACTTTCGACAAACCACCGAGACTGGGGAAAAGACGATGGACAACACAACACACAAAGTCTCAAACACAGCTGAAATTTATTCCACAGAAGTTCGTGTTTATATCGGGTTTTCCGCCCTCACAAACCAAAAGCAAAGAGAAGCAAAGTGAAAACACTCTTTACACAAAGGACTTGGCACCAAGCCGACAGAGGTTGGGTTGAACACGAATCATTTCACTCAAACATTCGGATAAGACACACAAAGAACCTAGAACTTCTACTATGTTCTTTGTGTGTCTATACAAAACCATTAATGTCATGTAAAGTCAATTTGAGCAGACTAGATCATTAGCAGAAAGAACGTGGCAAAAACAACTTCAACACCCAAATATGAACACTTCTCTCAGTTTTGTTGGCTTTAGTTTGAGATGGGTATGATTAATTCCCGTATCTGCTCACCGATACATTTTTGAGTTCTACATTTTTCCTACTCAACGGATTCAGTGTAGTCAAAAAAGTGTAGAATACAGTGTGTTGACGGTAATTAGTTCAAAAAGGGTACTTCCCATGGTTCTGCATTTCCTGTTGGACATGTTATACCGTTTTTGTTATGTTTGCTAAACCTTTGAGATAATGTTGAGATAGAGTTCTTTCTATGCACGAAGCTAAAGTCCCCTGACATCATGTTTATGAACTAGTAGAGTAATTTTTTATCACAACCGTTGTTGCCGGTTTAGCTGGTTTCCTTCTAACCATCGTTGAGAGTTGTCTGGTTGGTATTGTTTTCTTCCTGCTGGCGGTTTCTTGGGGATTGTACTGTTATATTGATAATGTTCTCTCGTCTATAATGTTTTATATTTTTTCTTCATGATGAATGGCTTAATTTATCTGGAAGATGAAGTCAAAGGGTAGAGTCACGTTTGCGTATTCGTAGGGAAATTAGAGTAGGACCCCTTTTACTTCTGATTCCAGGGGTGTTTCCATATCCGCCGACATAATATACATGTTTTGAAGAAAGTAATATTTTTTTTTTTAATATCGGAATATGGGCCGTCTGATGTTAATTGTGACTTTCTGTAACCAAGTCACAAAGATCTCGGTTTTATAGCCCCTTTTTTCTGAAGTGGCTATTGGACCTGAAACTTATTGACATTACTACTGGAAGTCAAAAGTGCTGTCAGACGATCTAGATACCTCAACTACAGAACATAACTCTGTGCGAAACTAGCGCATAACGTCGCAATGGTTGGCATCATACCTAGAATTAGGAGTAACAAATCACTTGGATCTGTATTGCTCGCACCCAGTCGTGATGAAGAAGGGGACATCTTTCTGTCAACAGATATAGTCTAACAAAAACCACCAGGGAGTGTGCAGGCAAGCTGGTGATAGTTAATAATTGTGTTTAACAGCCTTGTGGCGAGGACAACAAGAAGAAAGGGACATGAAGGGCAACGTGCCAATCGAAGAAACAGAAACAGTAGTGGCAAGGGCGAACAAAAGCGTCCCTTTGGTCGGCATTCGTGGCTGGCCAAGCGCTCGCTATGATGTCGTTATTATGAATTAGTCTGCTTCCATCGATTAAAATTAGAACAACGTCAGACTTTCAGCTTCCATGGTGTTATTTTAAGAATGCGATGACACCAACCTTTTATCGTGTTCTTTACACACACGACTGAACTTAGTTCGGAACTGAAAACAAGTATCACTGTTTACAACTCGTGACGTAGGAGCGGGGCAAATCATGGTCGTGACGTCACGAACGGAGAGCAGAGAAGGGCGCCACCAAAGCCTTTCAGCACTAATATTATGTAAAAAAAAATGTTTTTAAAAATGTATTTACAGTGGTTATGAACCGATCAATCAATCAACTGAATTACAGTGTCATTCGTGCCTCTTCTAACGTTTGCAATTTTTATTGTTCAGACTAAAAAACGGATTGTAAAAATGTCCTTTTATTGGGAAAGCAAAGCTTGGCTCTGAGGTTTGTGTATAATATCATCCTCAATCATGCTCACCGGTGCGCACCGGGGCACCGAGGTGCGCCCCGTCGTCTTCGATCAAGTGCACCGGTGCGCACCGGACATCCTCAATTAACGGAGCGCATCCTCCCGGTGCGACTTTTCGTTGCCCCAACACGCACCAAGAAAATCGACGGTGCGCCGGGGTGCAGTCCCGTCAGGCGTCGCTGCCAGGAGCGGAAATCGAGGAGATGGCGGGAATAGCAGACGCGCAGTCCATCGAGATGGCGACCTTGCGAAAACGAACACACCTCGCAGCGGAACTCGATGAATTCCTCAGCGAGACGGCGATTACCGGTGATTGCTGCGGTGGCAAGGAGCGCCCGAAAGTTATGAACTCCGTGGAAAGCGTTGTGAAGTGTTTCAATGACACCGAGGTACGGCTATTAAATGGTGGTACTCTTTCGTGGACCAACAGTGATAGCCTGTGGAATTGTCATCCGCGCATCGTGACCCCATTGACAATCACGTCCACAATGTTCATTTGTGTGCGACCGGTAAATCCACGAGCAAAAAACCAGGAGAAAAAGACGGCAGACGGGCACCACGCATGGACGTAAGCAAGAAGAAAACGAACAAAATGCGATGTGACACGTGGTAGCGCTCGCCGCGGTGCACGGGCTGCGCGGCGCACTTTGTCCTCCATGTTCCTCCGACTTCCCGCTGCACGACCGAGGAGCGCTGTGCTCTGTGTTGCTTTCAGGGCAATTCCATAGCGCGTTAATCGAAAATGCTATGAAGTAGTACTGCGTGTTTGTTGAATATGAGTGCCGCCTTTCGCATATATTTTAAGTGCAGTGCAACACATGTACTGTTAAAAATTTACCACATCAAGTAACATTGGGTTATGCCCAGATATATGGGCACCCGACTCACGAACATCTAGCTCGGCAAAACATTTCTTTTTTTATTATTGGAAAGTGAAACTACAGGCATGACGCTTTGAATGTTGTTACTTTCTTTAAAGGGCGGCCATAAATGTATCTGTTGTATCACCATCTTTTGTTTACAAAGGAAACAAAAACGGCTTTGTAAAGCATTTGAGCTGCACATGACCCTTTGAATGTTACTTCTATCGTTAGAGCGCTCTCTAACAATACAAAACATTCTAAATTTCTTCTGTAGCTCTAGTGCCCTCCAAGCTGTATGGATTTCATTTCTAAAAAAGTTTATACAACAAAGAAATGTATTACCTTAAAAGAAAGAGAGACAACATTGTTGCATTTGCTGCGAAGCTTCGGATTTAATGACACCTAAAGCAAAGGTGCATTGCAGAAACATCAAATTTGCTCGCAAAAAGGTGTAATGCCGCAACAACACCTATCAAAAGATGGGAGTTACAGACATAGGATAAATGCCGCTTACACATATAAAGGAGTATTTTAATTAAAATAAATTGCTCGGTAGTCTGTTAAACACCATATGTAGAACAGCGCAATAGGACAGGAAAACTAAAGGGACAGGACAGGGGCCCTAACCTGGACACTTGGCGAAAACGTCGGCGAGAAATCCTGCGGCTATGATTGGCCGCCGCCAAGGTCAAGTGCGGCGTTGGCCAATCACGGCCGCCAGATTTCTCGCCGAATTTTTTGCCAAGTGCCCAGATTAGGGTCCCAGGAAAAGCGCCTGTCCTGTCCCTTTTATGTTCCTGTCCTATTGCGGTATTGTATAGACTGCCGCGTGCGAATAGCTGAGTCAGCAGCGTGCTCAACTCCCACGCCTCTGGCTGGGGTTTGATCGCCGCCAGCGCTTGCAATTTTTATCTTTTTTTTTTGTTTGCATGACTGGAATGTTCCAGATGACTCGAGAATCTTGTTGTTTCTTCGAGCTCGGAACCTTCTATACTTCGTCTCACCCTATGATGGACTAAAGGCAAAAGCTACGGACCTCCAGATCCAATCACGAGCCACTTAGAAATTGCGTGGTATTGCGCTTTGATGCACGTATCAGTGCCCGCGTCTCGGATCACTGATGGGGATGGGCGGACAGTGGTTCGAATCAAATAGCAGTGAGTGACTTAACAATTTTACACGACGTCCAGGCTGTTTGCAGCGTCGAAGCTATAGAAATGATGCAGCGTTTTTGGTTCAGAGAATTATTCGTCCACTCCTAATCAATGCTAGGCATGTTATAGTTTTGCGTGGAACGTGATTGGAACTGGCGGCCCGTGGCTTTGGCCTTTAGTCCATCGTAGGATGAGACAAAGTATAGATACATACAGGCTACGCGCTTACAAAAGGGGCTTCGCACGGCTGCTTGAGGCTGTCGTCCTTCCTCCGCCATCAAAGTATGCACGGTCTTTGTTACTTAATGTTTCCCGGCACAAGTTCGCCGCATTAAACGTTCATTTTAACTTTCATTAATCAAACTTACGTTTTTATTCGAGACAATATGGTGTTCTTGAAGTTTGCATGTGTCGCACGACCGACCATAGGGGCCTCTTGTACACCGTTCGCGAGAGCTTCGCATTGCTAGCGGGGGCGCGTGCTGTCACGATAGAGAACGGATTGAGCGCGCGCCCGTAGGGCCCACTTTCCGAAGCCTACCTTAACGGCTCAGGAGCGTGGGCCGTTAGTGAAGGACGAGGCTGCTGGTAGCAGTGCTTCGCGTCGACAACCGGCGGCGCCGGTTTATTATCACCCTTATAGGCTCCTCTATTCACACTGTTGCCATACGCGTTAATTTTACCGATACACCTACGATCTACAGAAATACCCTAGTAACGTATGTACTATCGCGGACATAATAAGCTGAAAGAGCGCTCCGGCCTGTGCACGGTAGTACCTGCGTCGCCTGACGAATCGCTCCGCAAACAAGGCGCACCCCAACGTTACTAGAACCCTCAGTTGGGAAACTCACCGTTGAAACATGGGCCACTGGCGTCCACCGAGACCGAGCTAAATACGACAACAGCGCCACCCTTTATCGTTTGTCTTTACTGTGGTCACCTTGAACTTTCAGACGCATGTTTTTGCGTAAAAACGAACCGGAAAAAAACTCTTTTTGTTGTAACTTTTATTGGAGTTTAGTACAAATTGAGGGTGCGTGATGTTTTCTAAAATCTTTAGTTTGCAAGGTTTTGCGGCGCAATTAATATTGTTTTTATACAGCCATGCCTCAGCGATTATTTCAGGTAGCGCGTCCCGACCTAGGTGCATCTTAGCTTCGGTAGTAATGCGCGGCGCGTCCGCTGGGGAGACGGGGGTGGCGCCCCTGTAACCTCTTCCACTGTATCTGTCCCGGCACCATAATGGCCGATGAGAGCCAAAATAGAAGTCACGTGCAGTTCCTCGAGTGGCCGCTGCGGGAGAAATGGCGGAGTTGTGATCGCCATTAGCTCGGTTCTGGAGAACGGGTCGGTGCCACTTTTTCAGAGCAGTCTGTATGGCAGTTTCCCATCTGAGTGGTTTAGTAACGTTGGCGCACCCTGAGGACAAGATAAGATTTCACTTGCGCTCACTGCGCCACTGCGCTCTTCCGGCCGTCTGCTAGCGAAAATATTGGCCGGCGGAACCACCATCACGATGCCTGTGCCGTGCAACCCAATGTTCACGTTTTCAGCTATCATGCATTTCAGTGCATTTCAAGAAAGCGCCAAAGTGAAAAATGCGTTGTCCCGCTCGTATCTCCTCGAGGGGCGCTGCCTGAAGGAACTGCCTTGGCCCCTAAAAGGAGCCGATCTGAATATCATCGAACACGTTTGGAGGCGCATCAGGATAGCCATGTCACGGCGTCCCCTCTACCGCGCCACTGCAGACGAATTGTGGGAAGCTTTGAGAGGTAAATGGGAGATGCTTCGGGCCGAGCCAGGCTTCTTGGCCGCGCTCTATGAATCCTTACCAGACAGGATGAGAGCCGTGGACGCGGTATTAACTTCCATCGTAAGCTTTAGTGCGCCTCAGGACCCCATAAACCGGACTTCTGCTGATCGGAACAAAGCTTGCTGCTACGATTTCGACATAATGTTTGGCGCCGTTAACCAGCGGATACATTTGAGTGGTGCATCCTTGATCTCGATCTTCTTGTATAGCGCAGTTTAACGTCCACGCCGGCTATTAATCTTTTGTGTCTGACATTCTCCTCTGCGAATATTCCTTCGATGAACTTTCAAGCTCTTTCTCCTGGCAAATATATGACTGTTTGTTGCACTTTATTAAGGGTAGGCATTTGTAAATAAAACACTGATGTGTTGTCAGCACTTGTCTTGTTTGAAATAAACACGTGTGTCCAGAAACAAAGAAATATTACTTTTGAACCTTTTCATATTAATCCGCGCTACAAAACCTCCGTAGTAACGTGTATGTTTACCGTTGTTTCTTTTTTACGCAGCTGTGCTCAATAAAAAAAAGAAGTAAACATCTTGGAGCCGGTCTAAATCCCATACAAATTTTGGCCTATATTTTATGATATCCTACTTTGTGCATGCACTTCATAAAAAAAAGCCTACAACGTCTCTTGATGTTACTTCCAATAAACGATAATCTCAGCTGCAATTTAAGATATTTCTAACGTTTTTTCTTCATCAGTCATATTTTTTTCTACGAGATTCTACACGATAGACTGAAGTAAACCAATTGCAAAAAAGGAACGACAAGTGTAATCCTTTGTCCCCCCCCCCCCCCCCCCTCTCTCTGCCGCCCTACCACACACACACCCGCTGGCGCACCCGCCGTCTTGCTTTCAGACGGCCGGAAAAGCGCAGTGGAGCAGCGAGCGCAAGTCCTAATTTATCTCGGCCTCAGGGTGCGCCGTGTGTGCGGAGCAAGGCTGACAGGCGGCGCAGGTAGTACCGTGCGCCGGCCGGAGCGCTGTTTCAGCTCATATTGTCCGCGATAGTACATAGAGGTTTAGCTGTCACTAGTGTCTGCGCGACTCCGGGCATCAAACTGAAGCAGAAATCCGCCAGCCTACTTTTGCGGTGCTTTTGTGCCTTCCTATGGGACAACGCGCGTGCATTTCCTTTTCGCCAGAGAACACGAGACTTTGACGTTACGCTGCTAACGTCGTCATCGCGCATGCGCAGATGCTACGCAAACATGGTTTCTGCGCACGTTCAGTGCCCACAATGCGGGCTTGTTTGTGCGTGTTGGTCTATATAGAGCTTGAGTAAAGGGGTCCCCATACGAGCTTGGGACATCGCACTGCGAAGACCCAGAAGGATGCGCAGTGCGACGCCTCAACTGGCTAGGGGCTTCCAAAAGCTTAAAGAGCTAAAGCTCTCGATGAAAAGTAAATCGCCTTCGTTGCTTGTAAGTTGGGTCGTAATAAATTTTACGTAACTTTATTAACATTATTAAAGTATATTTGTTTAGATATCGTACTTTTCTGACCAGTGAGCGATGTGAAACTTCGTAATATCTTAGACCCATTTCCACGTTCCAGAGCAGGTGTGTAATACCAAGCTGACAACTCCAAGCAAAAACAACAGTTGAAAGGAGTGTGGGGCTTCTTTTATGATGCGTGAACTCCCGATTACGATATTATTGGTAATCTGCTAGATTTATATATGTATATAAAAATGGCCATGCCTTGCAACTTTAGCGAGCGGTTAAAACTGTTAAAGTACGCAGACTATACGGGGTGTTTTTCTTCTTAATAAGTTAAATATTGAGCCGCTTTTTTAAGACACCGATCGTGTCCTGTTTTTTCTTTTTTGATTTTTTTTTATAAAGTCGTTTAACCAACCAGCCCAGCAAGCTATCCTGGTTTTGTTCTGTTTCCGAGCATGCGGATATAACGTTTTCAACGCGAGAATAACACTATCGTCTCATATGTGCAAAGCAACAATACGAACATTATTGCAGATCGCACCAATTAGCCTTGACTTTCACTTTATTTTGATCGTTTGCATCCGCAGGCAGTCACTTATCCGCTATTACTGCGTAATTCTAGCTGCCTCTTGATTCTCGATGTGGTCGTCGTTGGGTTTGCACGTTAAGCTTTCTCGCACTGAAGCGCCAATGCCGTGTTTGCGCTAACAATTCTGAATAGTGTAACCCCGCGTTTAATATGAACCTAAACGTGCAATCCGCATTTTTCTTCGCCTGCGGTTTCCGCAAGCTCCATTATCTCTCAATTTGTCAAATAGCTTATGGCGCCTCAACTTCGCATCCCACTTCTAGTTCAAATTATACGCGCTGCCCTAATGAAAAATCTTATTTGTATAATAAATTTTTGTGTCCAATAACCCCATGTCAATCATACAAGATATATAAAAACCTATAAAAACCATATAACAAGTTGAAACCCATATAAGATCTATATAAGATACCATATAAATAACTTGCGAGAAGTTTTCTATAAGTTTCTTATATGGTTTCTTATGTTATATTATATATAATATATAATTTTTATAAAATTATTATATGTTCTTATATATCTTGTATGTGGTTATTGGGCGCAACAGCTTTCTCATACAAATGGCTTTTTCACTTGGGCAGTGGTTCTCAAAGGGGGGTCCGCGAAGGAATCCTTCAGTGCGCCTGTGTCCCCTTAGAGTACGCTAGTAGTGTTAAGTACCTTGGTATATTTTTTATAGTGGCCTAAAATGGCATGCCCATTTAGCATATATTTGCAAAAAATTAAGAAGCGCCACCTGCATCCTATATCGATCCAAATGTCTCATGCCTCTTTTTGTTCGTAAGGTTATTGCTTTACTCTTGGGTACAGTATCCTTCGGTATGGCATAACAGTTTTTGGTAATTGTTCCGCTTTCTGGAGAGCTAGAATTGACAGCATCCTTAAAGCAATCCTAAGGAGTGTCTCCTATAACATGCAAGTACCTGAGGACACCACCTTTTTGGACATTCTTCAACTGCCTGACTTTCACACCCTCTATGTTCATAAAGTTATTTTGCGACATTTCTGGAGCTCTGAATTCAAAACTTTAAGATCATCATCTCGTGCCCTCCGACACGTGCAGCCTTTCCAACTACCTCTTGTGCATGCCCGATACGGTGAAAGTACACGAGCATATTACGTTCCAAAGCTTTTCTCACAGCTGCCGCCTGAGCTTCTAGGCCTTACCTCGCTCCGTAAACTTAAGAAATCACTTAGAAGTATGAGTTTTTGATGATCTCTGCTTTACTTTGTTTAGTGTTTCCCAGTGTGGGTTGCACTTGTGTAGCCTGGACGTCCTGGACAATCGCTCGTTGGGCGCCGTGTACTGCAATTTCGTTTTTCGCCTAACTATTTTTTTCTTTTTCTTTTCCTCATCAGGCGCGACACTTTGGTCTTTGTGATTATCGTTATTTTTATATTAAGTTATTTTAAACCTTATCTATGTACTTGCATCAGTATTTGGAGGTGTGATTCTGTGTGTTGCATGCACCCAATTGCTGACTATGACCTTGGGACATTCTAAGGACGTTTGTATGTCAATCTGCCTATTTCCTTTTGTATACCGGGTAGCAATGTTTAAAGTGTTAATTTTAGGGTAGCATCCCACAAGCCTTGTTTTGGCTTTGATGCGCCCGTCGCGCAAACATTGCTGTGCTCCATACAATAAAATGTATTATTATTATTATTATTATTATTATTATCCTAGGGGTCCGCGAAGCCGTCTCCCGACAGTAACAGTTGTCTTTTATCAGATTTAGAATTTAGGTACCTTTTCTCGTGTATATGTCAAAAAGAGAAATCTACTTCACAGTATCCCTGAGTTATATTCATTTATTAAATCACTTTCATAATTAACCAATAACTTTTCCTTCCCCTCACCACGAACGGGGTCCTCCATCCTCTCCGCCGATCCAGAAGGGGTCCGCGTAACATCAGTGGTTGAGAAACACTCCACTAGGGTGTAGAGTAGTAAGGGTGGATACGCACACATTTTTCTTGAGGTGCAGCGAGTATGGTTGGAGGTCAGTGCCATTATCAGCGTTCGTGTGTATGGCGCGTGCTTCGCTCGATTTCCAAACCACGAACGCGAATTCGTGCTCGGTTATGGAAAACGCAGGCTGGGTTGTGCATTTGTAAACATTGGAAAGGTGTATACTCGGCGTCGACTATCTTGAGCTACGTAGAGTGCCTAGAGCTACGTTGTCAAGACCATAGCTTTCCCAATGCTACAGCCTTACACTGCTGCGAGAGCACGTGGCTTATCCTGGCGTCTCATTTGCAGGCGCTTTCGTGCAAAGGAGACGCGTTGGAGCACTCTGGAAGCCACACTAGCATTCACAACGTAGCATGAAAGAAAAAAACTAGTTGACGCCGACGACTTCTTTCCCGTTTTGAGACACCGCTGAAGAGATAAATAGCCCGAGTTCAGTCTCACGAGCATTGTGAAACTAAGTGAGCCCTACGGAGTGAGCGTCTGCCTGTTGCATAAGCGTTCGCGCATGAAAGCCATTTTGAGAATCGATCGGGACATGCGTCCCTCCGCACCACTACACAGGGCTCATGACAGAGAGTATCGCGGCAGTAGGGATAGTAGTAGTAGTAGCAGTACTAGTAGAAAATGCTTATTTAATGAAAGAGCGATGGGCCGGCATCTGCACAAAGAAAAAAAAAAGAAAAAACGATATATGAGGAGTAAATTTCTCAAAATAGTACATGTGAGTTCAACGCCTCTAATAGCCCGTTCCCCTGGCAAATAGCGAGCACTCGGTGCGCGCGCTCCTTGCGGATTCTTGTTTCCCTCGCGAGATGCGAGCAATCTCTCTGTGTGTCGCCTGGAGATCTGGAGCCGTTGGGGTGCTCGCCGAG
Source organism: Ixodes persulcatus (assembly GCA_013358835.2). Taxonomy (NCBI): domain Eukaryota; kingdom Metazoa; phylum Arthropoda; class Arachnida; order Ixodida; family Ixodidae; genus Ixodes; species Ixodes persulcatus. The sequence goes on from JABSTQ010011508.1 coordinate 119,289, forward strand.
CGCTTCCAACCAATCCGTGGGAAAGTGGCGGAGCGCGTCGAGCGGTTTGGAGTAGTTCTCCGCTTTCTAGCTCGGAGAAGTACGATCTTTAGTCACTCCCAACATTTCAGTTTCGATATCAACGTTCCCGCGGGGTAGTGAAGGAGCTTCGCGGCTTTTTCGTTTCGATTGCAGGGTGGGCTCTCTTGCTGTACTTGCTTACGTTCCTCTCTCCTGACCGACTCGCCCGAGCATACTGCGGCGATGACATCGTTGCAGTCAATTTCAGTAGGTATAATAAAACGCAGTGACAGCGAAATCATCAACAGCAACGAAGATACCAGTTTAGCTCTAGCTCGAGTGACGACGAGGCCGTTTTCAGCGAGGTGTTCGTTCGCCTTGCCAGCGAAGAGACCCAAGATATCGCGTTCCGTCGAAGACGTTGTGCGCGCCTATTCGGATGAAGAGCTAGGTATGTCGTTTGTTCGTGCTGTGGTCTCTGTAATGTAACTGGAATAATTAGAAGACAATGCGCCAAATACTTCGCGGATGGAAGTCGCCTTCGGAGATGACGATCGCTTTACGGCATACGTGTTGGGTATTGCTTAATTGCATCCTACGGCTCGTACAAGTACGTCTAGTTGTCTTAATCGGGTTTATAAAACTGTAAGGAAAAATAAATTGTGTCTTAACATCGGGGTCATCGTTAATCAAGTAGTAAATAATCAAAATGTTTCTCAAAGCATGAAGTTCCGATCAGAACTTCATGCTTTAAGCAAGATAGCAATGGGGACCGAAACTGTTCAAAAGCGAGAGCAGACGCCCTGTAAGCGGTGGCGCCGGGGGCGTTACGCTCGATTTGCTCCGTAGCGCGTGCCACTGGGGTGGATCACGTGACCGACCGCTCACAGAGGGCCAACCGCTCGACGACAGCTAGCGCGGAGCGCTCGGCATCTGCCAGGGGAAGGGGCTTTAAGAAAGCTCAGCAGCAGCCGCCAGATATTTTATCGTGTTACGAAATATTCAGGGGGAAAATTTGATAATCTTTTTCCTAAAAAGCTTGTCATACCACTGCAACATGGCAAAGTGGCAAAGCTAACGTAATAACTATCGAATGATATTATGGAATCGGCCGGTAAGCGTGCCCCCCCCCCCCCCCCCCCCTGGCGCGGCGTGGTGCACGCGTGACTCTGAGGATCGCGAACTGATCGACGATCACTTGATGTCATTCGATGGCACTGATATTCCTTTTTTTCATGTGACAGGAGTATTAGTCGGCTCAAACGTATATATTATTTCTGAAAACGAAAACGGATATTAACGCAAGGCATGTGCAGAGTGTGCATTCACGGCGAGGAAGAAGCCACTCTAAAAAAAGGGTGCAGTCTTTTTACCCATAACCTCATATGATCCACTCCAAAACTTCAGTTCGACTTACAGTGCACTGACGTCGAACTGACGGCCCCAACGTTCATGAGGGGTTTGATGACGGTGTGACATAACTTATTAAACAGCTAAAGTACGTATCAAAATCTACAAGAAAAGCACGGAAGTTGGTTAAGAAACCTCCGATTATTTTTGTCAGCAACACATACGTTAGCCATTTTAATACGTTGCACCACTAGGCTGTCAAGGCGCTCGTAAAGATTGGTACCGTCGGTTCGACGTTAGTTCTCTCTAGTCGAACTGAAGTTTTGGGGTGTATTATAAGGAGTACTCACTGGCGGCCATAACTCTGTGCGCAACTGCTGAGCACGTCCTGGTGGCGAGGATCCACAGTTCTCTTGCAACGTGCATTCCACAGCATGAAGATTGTCGGTCTTAGTATCCTAATAATGTGAGCTCGTTCTGAGCATGCGCTCAAAATAGAGCCGTCAAATATGACGTCCAGCGAATATTCCTTCATGGGACAAGGGGTGCATCACCATACCTTTTTTTATTTGAAAGTGAGAGGTAGCGACAGAATGGGCGCGTACACTACTCGTCCCTCTGTCGTGCCAACACCACCCAGAATAACCAAAGCCACTGAACGACCCCCCCTACCGCCGTAGGATGTCATTCCCCTGCGATGACGCATGCTGAGCAATCACTGGTCCCGAGCCTGAGGCCGAGCATCCTTCGATGCATTCCTGGAAGACGTGGCAAAGCTGACTTGCCACTCGTGTCCAATATAGGTCTACACTCAACCTCACTGCGATTATGATCAGATTCTACTGCACAGACCTCAATTATTTGAGGCAGTGTTGGCCTGGCTCGACTCGATGCCTAACCTGCAGCGCGTGCTCTCAATGCCAGCAGTGCAGATCTCAGTCAGTGTGACGGGAGTTCAACGGCCGACCCCGATGCGGCGTCGTTTTCGGCTGCCGCGGCGAAGGCCGGGTAGAGTTCCGAGGGCCGATGAAAGGATGCGGCGCGCTTATCTGCGCCGCTGGGGACTTCCCCCGACCTCGCAGAGCGCTTGGAGAGACGCGGACACCCGGGAGCGGAGATTGCTCACACTTGACGAGTCCAGTGAACGGAGGTCATCTGGGCATGTCTCGAGAAATGTTACTAAAGGGCGCAGCTTGAAACAAGTGATATTTAAACTTCGACTACAGTGCCTCCGGAAGCATCGAGCGTAATCGCCATACTTGTTTGTGGAATAAATCGATGACCTACCTATGTCCAATGCAGAAGGACACATCTTCGGCGCTTTTAAAGCATAAGAGGTTTCTTAATGTAGTCTCCTCAGCCTTCGCCGTTTCAAGGCCTTTAGAAATATTTGTGGAAATTGAAAGCGTTTCAAAAATTGCAGTTCCGGCATAGTATGTCGACGGGCAAGCTGATCTTGCTTCTCGGTTCCCGTGCATCGTCGGGAATACTTTCGTGAGGACGGGCTATGCCTGTGCAAGAGCCACCAAGGAACCCGACGGGCTTCCTCAAAGTTCGACGCTGCCGTCTTTGTTGTGGCCCCTGCTCTACCGCTCTAAGAACGACTCTCGAGTACAGCGCGAGAACGCACGTGGGCGTCAACAGCCACGCCGTGCAAGTCTCGACCCGCGTGGGTCGGCTGAGGCGTGGCCCTCGCGCACTGACAAATGTCGTCCGAAGAGCTTGCGCACGAGAGCGTTGCTGTCCGCGACGAAATCGGCTTTTTATCTTCTTGTCGAGATAAGATTGAATGTGGGCCACTTCTGCAACATTAGAACTTCCTGCACGTACGGCGATAAAAGGCCCTGGTTAGCGCAGCTGGGATCCGTGTGGTGGGAGACTGACACCTCTGGCCTCAACACCCCTCGCCACTTCCGCCATGAAGTTGGCGAATGTTCGTCGTTAAGGGAGGATACGATGTACAATAGTTTGGAGCAAAAGAGTTAAAAAAAAAAGAAAGTAAAGAAGCAACAACGAAAAAAAAAACAGCGATGACAACAGGGAAGCTGGCTCTTTAATGAGGGAGTGCGTAACTTGTTTTGATTAAGAAATAGGATAAACAACTATGGAGAAAACTTTTTTTTTTTTACCGTTTCAGGTTGCATTTTTTTACATTAACATAAGCGATGAAGAATATAACAATCAGCTATTGGAAATTGAGAAACCGCAATCAGAAAGGAAACCTATTAATATTGGTGTTTGGTTCTTATCTTAAAGCGAATAAAAGATAGCTGCGGCAACGTAGAAGACAACTTAACTATACGTGTCTCTCTTCGCATATCGGAAGTACATTAAGCAAAGGTGCAGACTTATACTCAAAATTCTTCCGTATGTGAAATGAAAATCCCTAGTAGGCAAGCTAAACTGGTCCTTACGCCCTGTCACTATTGCTATATTTTCCGCATTTACTTGGTTTTACTCGAGTCTTCTGGGGCATGCTTGTCTTGGCAAAACCGAAAGAAGGTGTTACCTTTTTGGGAAGAAAAGTTCAGGACTTGAAGGCTTTCATGGTTTCGCGTGTCTTGAGGAACGCATCTTAGAGTTTTGAAATCCTACCATTTGTGACAGTATTTGTATTTCTGGATTTTTTTTTTTTTTAAGTAACGGTCCCAGACTAGTGCCTCAAGCTTGCACCGGTGCTTTGGCGCCATTTGGTGCTAGCTTGTTCGTTTTAGCATTCTTCCTTCCGTGGCATGATTTGGGCTACGGGTGCTACGAAACGTAAGATCATTTCGGAATCCCAGTGTGTTTTGATTCCAAGAAGCTGGATAAGAGGAAAGGACGTGCCTCACCATATGGTAAAAGGACGTCTTACCACCGCAATCGGGGCGACGACGGAAATCTGCGGGGGTTTCCTACGGGGCAGCATCCAGCGGGCGGTCCGATTCGGCCGGACCCCCGGACCGACAGGACTGGCCATGTAGGTCATTCCCACGGGGGCGACCCCGAGAAGAGGCCGCGGCTGACCCGCTGTCGCGCATCCGCCGATGGGCACGCAGGTGTCCACGGAGGGGAAGCATCCGGCCCGGACAGCTGGTCCGCCCGGCTCGCGGGGCCCCCAAGGCGTGACCGCAACATTGTGAATGGTCCAGACGTAAGCTGCAGGTTATTCAACCCGGGCGGACCTTCGAAAGAGCGATGACCCCGACGGTCAACGCGGCACTGCAGCTGCGGCCGCCGAGCCCGGCGCGTGGCGAGAATGCCCGGGATTCCGACTGTCGCGCTGGCTGACGCGGAAACGGGGGCCCCCCGGAACAGCACCTGTCGCGCGTCCCCGCCGCGGGGACAGACCGGGAAGGGGCATCCCATTGGGGCCCCGACGGTCACGCCGACGGACCTCTAATTGTTTGTCGGCGAGGCAGGCGAAGAGCGGGCACCGTCGTCGTTTCTCAAATGGGCGAGGTCGGTTCAGTCGCTCATTGGCGACCGCCTGTTAAAGAAACAAGTGTGCCCGAATGCCTCCTCTTGGAAACAGTTCCACGCTCTGTCGAGCTTTGACAGATGCGGCGTGTACGTGGGGCCTAGGTGAATGCAGTTCACTTTGGTTTGGTCTACGATGCTGATACAACCTTGCTGAAAAGCAATAAACTAAAAGTAACTTTTAGAGTACTTAGTGTACTAAAACATACTTCTTTGCGCAGCAATAAAGCAAAAAGTATACTATCAGTGTACCGATAATGTACAGAGCGCGACACTGTTAGCACGAACAAGCGATCGCCGGTTTTTCCAGTTTTTCTCTTTGAAACCAAGGGATGTCATCCAAGTTATTATTCCTACGGAAAGAGCTCATTTAGTTCTATAATGTAAGCGCTAACATTTCGTGCTTGCTAATACTATTTAGAAGTAAAATGCGAGATTGCGCCGATGTCGTGTTCGCGCTAACAGTGTCGCGATGTGTACTAGAGGCATACTATACGCCGAAAAAGTGAGATAGAGGAGGAGACGAGAGCGCGCGGAGATCAGGACCTCGCCTTCTGATTTGAATGATTAATGGGTAGACCCAAAGCTAGCAGCCTTTGTGCCCACTGCACCCGTGGTACGCCTTTCAACGCCTAACGCCAGCGCCCGGCGTTTGGATTTTGCATTCGAATGCGTTCGGCAACTGCAGCAAAGACAAATGCAGCTTTTGTCTCCACTGCACTCGTCGAAGGCGTTAAAACACGGAACGCAGACGACTGGCGTTTGGCTCTAGCGTTTTAACGCGTTCGACGAGTGCAGTGGAGACAAAAGCTGCTAGCATCGGGTCTACCCATTGATCATTCCAATCAGAGCTCGAGGTCCTGACGTCTCCGCGTTCTCTCGTCTCCTTCTCTCCTTCACTTTCTCGGCGCATAAGCGAAATCTTTAGTACTCCAAAAGTACACATTTAGTAGTATAATGCATACAAGGCCGGGTTTGGGCAGTATTGAAGGTATCGTGATAGAATTTTAGATATACATTATGCATTTCTAATTCTCTATCGCGATTCACATTTTTAAACTGTATTTTGTATTTCTGGATAAAAATACATTTTCGGGTATATTCTTGGTATCGCGCTACTATTAGGGCCGACGTATTTTGTTACAATTTTGAAATTGTTGTTCTCTACACAGAGGGTCAAGAAGACCAAGTTTCGTCAGGGACGTTCTGTGTCTCTGACCGCTCATGACTCCATTCTTTATTGTGCAAAAGTTAACAAATGTTTTCCCACTCTTTATATTGTCGACGATTCCAGTTGATTCCGCGATGTATGGGCAGTCCAGCAGCCCGTACATCGCGGCTAGCATTGCATTTTTCGTTAAAAAACAAGACAAAAACAAAGCGTTTTTGATCACTTACAACGTGCGAGAGGAACCCGTCCAAGTGTGCAAGCACAGCGTGACACAGCGATCATGGACTCAACCTCCATTCCCGCGTGACCGGCATCACCGATATCTTTAGACAACCAGAGGGTGCATAAGCAGATGCAAAGCTGCGTAACGTCGCAGTCCAGCAGCAAAGCATCGCGGCTAACAATGAATTTTTCTTGTCAGGTAAGTCTACACGAAGGGTTACGGGTGTGCTTACTCTTTTTATGAAGCGCTGGACTGCACAACTACAGCAAGCAGTTTTATTACCGTATCTTACTTTTAATTTCTTGTTTATGCATCTTTGTGTTATGTAGACCCCGCTTACTGCAGAGGCAAAAACTAAAAATGAATAGGCGTCCTCTTCTGTCCGCTACTGAAGAGCTAAGGAAAGAGCTAAAAGCTAAAACTGCAGATCTGAAAGAAAGCACACATTTCTGTTTCAAGTTAGTATATGAATATGAGACGGCCCTCGCAGAGTTAAAAAGCTTTAAAGGGACAATGAAGGGAATTTCGGACATCTTTTTGGCGATTGAACTTGGTTCCAGGCACGTCTCAGGCAACGTTGCCCAAATTTCAGCCGAAACCGGCGCTTGCGTGCCGCGCAAATCAATTAAAGGGGCCCTCCAACAGTATTTGAGCGTCTACTTTTTTTTGCGGTTTCTCCACGCTAGTGGTCCCAGAAACCCAGTGGACAACGAAAGAGTTTTAAAATATTAGCGCATCATATTTTAATTTGACAACTCGGAAACACCTCCTCCAACGGTGGCGCCGCGAGGTGCCGAATGCGCGCGCATAACGGCGCTCCCTTTCATTATACGTCACATTCACTGGGTTTCGTGATTGGCGAGAGCCGTCCCAGAAATTTTGAAGCGGAATAAAGTATATCACACGTTAACCGTCATTATTTCTCTAAAAAGTCGTTTTTATAGAGCTAATAAAGTTGCAAATTAAAGTTCAAAAAGGGCGAAAACCACGCCTCGTCGCTTATGCGCGCCTCCCAGCGACGGAGTACCTCCTACTCGCCGAGGTGGCTCCGGTGGCGGAGTTGCGGGAGACGAGCATTCCGCGGCTGTCGAAGCGGACTGAGGCAGAGACGCGTCGCGGCGCTTGCGTGTCTGTGTCCTTGTGCGGCGCGACGCCCAGCTCCGCACTCCATTTTAAGAATTCGGCGCTCAAAATCCAATAAGCCCGGTAAATTGATCGATGATGGCAACCCGATTCCAAAGCTACGATGGTTGCAGCGAGGCCTAATGGCCGACCGGGCCGACGGGCTATCAACCAAACTCGTGCCCAATGGACCTTTTTCACATACCGACGGCACCAGGCGGTGGCTGCACGAACTAAAATCAAGGAAGTGACCTACCTGCGCTACCAATCGATAATGGGAGCTACGCTACCAGTTTCTTCGCTCTCCGAGCAGCGGCGCGTGCCCAACGCGACTCTAAAAAGGGGGATCTGTGGCGTCCACCCAAACGTCATGTTTTTCTTTCCGTCCACTTTCTTTTTTTGTGTAACACAATTATATATATGTTGCAATTACGTGTTCTACTCGCTGATCCACAGCCTCCTTCCGAATTTCCTCGATTTCTAGTGCCGACGTCCGCCGCTTGGCATCGAGTGCTCGCGCGTGCGCAGAACGCTTCTCGGAAAAGGTCCAATATTGGCCAACTGCTTTGCTCCAATCGCTAAACTGTTTCATTTTACGTCATGAAGCGCAATGTTTTGCTTATTTGAATTTGTTTTCTGAAACATTTAATTTGCTAATAACTCACAAAATATTGCGAATTTCTGTAATATTTTTTTTTTCCCTCGGTGTTCCTGCTTTCATGGAGCTCCGTTTCAGCGCGAACTTCAAACCAGTCAAAAAATTGTTGGTGGGCCCCTTTAAACAGTCGAGGTAATAATCGTACCGGGATCGACTGGGGCGACACCCCGAGAGTTGCGGGAGAAGCCAGGAGAAGCGGAGCTCACGTGACCGATGCGGGGCCAAGAAGCGCGACGTCACAAGAGACGCGTCAGCGATTGGTCGAAACGAGAAACGTGCCCTCGGTCACGTTTTGGTTCGCGATTTTTAGGAATACTGTTCTAATTTCCGCTTGAATAACCATGAAAAGTATAAATGGGACCGGAAATGATTACTAAACCGTAAATAAAGCAGCATAATTGTTTTTTTCTTTGCTACGCTGGATGTGAGACGGGCAACGAGCAACTATGGGCAAACAAAATAAAATAAAAAAAAGAACACGGTACTCGAAGGATTCTGCAAAATGGTAGATGTAGATGGCTGTTCTAACAGTCGACTGAAGACCAGTATTCGTTCGGGCGACGCTAGTTTTCACGTGTGGGTTGCTGTTCGTATTCTTTGACGACGAAAAGAGGACGTCCGCGGAGGAATCGGATCCCGGAACGACTGGATCGCTGCCGCTTTCCCCTCGTCCGTCCTTCGGAATGCGGGCCGCTCGTTGCCGGCTGGCTGGGCGGTCTCCGTCGGGGGCCGCCACACACGTACTCCCGTTCCGTTGGTGTTCGGTCACTGAACGGAAGCTCGAACTCGCTCGCGAGAGCGGCATTGCCGTCCATGTTGACAGCTTCGGCGAAACGACCGCGCCAACCGCGCTCCTATAATCCACCGCGGTAACCAGAGTCCCGATCTCCTAAATATTACCGATACCGACTATTCACACTTGACGTCACTCCCTACGTTACCTCCGTTTTCGGGGGCCCAGAAACGAGAATGGAGATTGTTCAGTTTCGGTTTCTTTACTTCTTTCGTAGCCACAGAAATACGCGTCACAAATGTCTACAAAATATTGGGCAGCATGCTATGTTCCCAAGAAGCATAAAAACACCATTTAAAAAAATTAAATAAAATCGTCTTCATTGTCCCTTTAAGGCACAAATATGCCAACTGAACGCCGCAAGAGAGCAGCTGAGAGGTGAAAACAAACAACTGGAAAACAGTTTCGAAGGCTCAGTGGGGCGAATTGCTGACCTGGAGCAATACAGCGACCTAAAGACCTTAGAAAAAAGAGGTGTTTCTGTAGACACAAAATAAAAGGCATGTGATGTAATAAAAAAAAAATATCTGGAACACTGTCATTCCCTGTCGAAATGCGAGACTTCTACGTCTGTCACAGACTTCCAACTAAACAGCCTTGCCAACAGCACATTGTCGTGCAGTTTACAACCCGCCGAGCGAGGGGTGAAGTTTAGTACGCTGCTAAGAAGAAGCGACTAACCACTCGAATGATTGGCATTCTCGGGGAAACGACTAAAATATTTGTTAATGAACATCTCACCATGTTGAACAACAAGCGCCGAGGTGAAACAATCAAAGCCAAGAAGATCAAGGGCTGGAAGTCTGTGTGAACGAAACAGGAAACGTGTACGCTATAGGAAAACCGAAAATACCAAGATTCTGAATATGAGAGTTATTTCAGGCATTGAAAAAATCGCATAATGGCAGAAGTAGATTTTGCTATGCTTGAACCAGATGTTATAAGCAAGTATTAAGACGCAAACAATTTGAACAACCTTGATGTGATCACTAAACTGATTTTCTGTTTCATGTGAACGCATGACCTGCAACATAAAAAAGAAGATATCAAGATGTTTCTTGCTCCCTTAGATACTTCAGATCGATATTTTAATATTTACAGAAACATGATACTCAGCCAAAGTTTCACCAATACCCTAATTACACGTGCCTGCATATTGATAGAGCTACCAAACGCGGGGTGGCGTGGCTTTTGTTCACAAATCAGCACTTCCAATGACTGTCATCGAAATTTCTCTGTAGTAACTGCGAATATTGAATGTCTTGTTGTCCAGCGCAATGAAACTTACTTTATGGTCCCACCCCGCCCCCTTTTTTTTGAGGGGGGGGGGGTGGGAACTTTTAAAAGTTCTGCTCTCATCTTGAGTCAATGCTGACATACATATTGCTTAAAAGCATGAATATGATAAGAATGGGGGGCATTAACACTAATCTACTCTTTCATACAGGTAATTAACAACAATTGTACAATTTTGTACGGTCCTATATGTCTCCACAAGCTTGATAGGTATTCCAACGAGAGTAACGCCACAGAGTAGTACAATTATTTAGTCCGCATTAGAAATGTTAATCCTCTGAACTCTGATCCTCCAGTGTTTCGGCTGTTATAAGTGACCTTTTAACTTTATTATATTTCCTTTCACATCTTAGGCCTTGTTAAAGTTTTCCGCAATGCAATAGTACTTTTTTTTTAAAGATTGATCGCCCAAGTGTTTAAACATTTTATAGTCTGATGTCTGAAACAAACTGGTAAATCGTGATGACTAGTGTAATGTCGAAGAATTTTATACAATTTCCATGTAGCGCTAAAAAAGTGATATAACGCAGCTTTCCCTTTACAACTCTTAAGAAAACGTCGCAGAAAGTGCAGAAAGCCATAGATATCAAGCGAATTCGTGAACCGTATAAACAAAACAAAAAAAGATAATATTTCAGAAATTAAAAGAAAAGTTCCCGCCCATACTATACTCACAGAATACAGGCGCTATGGAAATGAACAGAACCTAGACATTAAAAAGGTCAAAGCCCATTACCACATGAGTATGTTTAATAACCTGTGGAATGAGGCTTCGAGCCACTTCAAGTATCTTTTCCAGTTATACGAATTCGAGAAGAAGCCAGATGTCACCAAGCGGATCCACTCAGCGTCAGGGCATGAAAAAAGCGCGTGCGAAGGAGAGGGCGGTGTTCTCTAGCATAACGCATCAGTGCATAATTTAAAAAAAACAACGGATTCGAACTGTAAAACTGACGCGCGCACCTTTGTTGACAAGCTGCGCCATAAACTATTGGAATAGTGTTTCTTAAAAAACAGCCATAAAATCAAGGGGCTATACTTTGTCTCACCCTACGATGGACTCAAGACAAAAGCTACGGACCACCAGATCCAATCACGAGCCACTTAGACATTGCCTGGTATTTGGCTTCAATGCACGTGTCGGTGCCCGCATATAATGGGGATGGGCGGACAGTGGTTCGAATTGAATAGCACTGAGGGACTCATCACTTTTACATCGGAAAGAAAGCCACAACATACAGGCTCTTTGCAGTGTCAAAGCTACAGAAATGATGCAGCACTTTTCAATTCGGAGCATTATTCGTCCACCCCTAATCAATGTTAAGCATGTCATAGCTTAACGTGTAACGTGATTTTACCTGGCGGCCTGTGGCTTTGACCATCGTAGGATGAGACAAAGTATAGTGCTTCTTAATCAATCGCACAAGGGGAGCTAACCCGTTTTCGGTGGTCGAAGAAGGGCAGGGAGAAGGTTAGGGCGTCAGAGGGCTCTTAGTCCTCTCACGTGTGGAGCAAGCAAAGGACCGAGGGGAAAATGCCGTCGTATTAGAAAGAGTTTGTATAACTCCAGAGTAGGAGGACACATATGCTAGGACCATGAAGCGTACAGACAAGCATGTTTCAACTATGAATTCACTTCGCCCCTCTGGGAGTGGACTCTCGGCAGTGAGACGGCTGCGTTCAAGTCTTCAAGTGTGAGTTGACTGAATTCTCACCTTTGCAATCGTTAACTCGGTATCGATGTGAATTAGTATCTGAAGAAGTGCTTCCTTCTAATAATCAGCTGTCAATATAGGTGTGTGTTTCTGTTTCTTTACTTACTTTTTCGTGTTAGAGACATGCGACAGTCCCGTGCTCTGTACCACATGCGTTCAATCCCATCTGTGGTCTATCAAAACGCACTTGACCACGAACTTAGATAGAGCCCTAAGAACTTCAACGCGGAGCAGTAAAACATGATTTTGTCGATGAAACCCCAGTACGTGCTTTGAAAATATTTCGACACAGTTATACAATTGTGTTGTATTTCTACGATCTTTCAAACTTTTCAATTCACTTGTTGAAGGTTTACCGGCTTTAATTTGTGCAGGACAATTTTAAGGTTATTTTTGTCGACTTAATGCAAATAAATCTGCCATAATCTCTTCAAACCGCTGACTTCTTTGTCATGATTGAGCCTCTGTGGCGTCGCGCGATGACAGCGCAGCAGAGGCTGGTTGCACTATTTCTCCTACGGGGTGCGGTGCCGCCGCTGCCGAGAAACGCTCCGATAGCAAACCGAAACTTAGAAACCCGCCGAATTTGTGCGGTTTTTCAAAAAGCCGTAAAATGCTTCGCGTGCCTTCTAGCGTTCTGCAATTTGTTGATTTAGTGTTTTTCGACGATGCTGAGCAATTTTCTAATTGAAACTATGCCCTTAAACATAATATTAAAAAAGTTAATTACGCGAAAATAATTAACAATCTAATTATCTCGGACTTTAATAATTTTCCTAAATAGGGCCCTGGCCCAGGACCAAAAGACACAAGCCTTTTTTTTGTTGCGACGCGTAGTTTTCGCAATATCGACTTAGTCCACCTTTCGTGAAACACCCTGTATGTGTATATATATATATATATATATATATATATATATATGTATTTCGAAGTGAAAAACTCACACTGAAAAACAACAAACACCTGAAGTTTAATTAACGGTTTCGCCGAGAGACTCGGCTCCGTCAGATGACTTACAACTTGTGAGAGCATATCGCTGCGGCAAAGAAGATAACTGAGAAGAAAAAACGTGACAGCAGAATTGGAAAAAAAAGTAATAGCAAGGTAGGCGTTCCTACATAGCAAACAACTTAACCTGAGCAAGCTCCTCCTGCGGGGCGGCGAAATACAAAGTGCGCTTGAACGCCTACCGCCGTGGCTACAATGGGCCGTCAACGGGCGATGCCTTCATGGCTGATGGCGCCCAACCTGTCAATGCATCCTGGCGACGGTCGACCCGTCCTGCCTGGGGCGCCGCGCGTGTCGAGGGAACCGAAAAATGCAAAACAAAGCAAAAAAAAAAAACGTTTGCCCCCTCTTCCGATTGTTAAAAAAAAAAAAGACAGATGAGAGGGTACGGGGCCGGGGGGGGGGGGGGGGGGGTACGTTTGTGAGATGTGGTCAATGAAGCACGCGTGCAAGAGTGCAGCACGGAAACAGCACGGTTCCACGGAAGATAGCATCCACAATTCGCAACTTTCAGCGATAGTGTGAGAATCGCGCTCCCCAGCTCCTAGATGATTGGCATAATAATAATGGACTTGCCTACGCCTTCCTCGCGCGAAGAAATAAGGTAAGGCTCTAATGCTGCTCGTTTATTGCAAAACTAGGATTCTTTACGCGTCGCAGACCCAGCCTCTTACCGCTGTTCTACGACGTTCATCCAGATGACAGCCACGACCTATAGGGGGCCTATAGGTCGTGAAAGTCGCGAATATAGGCGTGGCAATAGAATAATCAAGCGTGGTCCAATTCCACTCGAAAATACAGTACCACTGTCAAAAGGTAGGGTACATTAATGCTCTTATTGGTGAAAGTATTCCTGGACACTCCTTTATTCCTTTTTCTATCGTATTGAATCTGCATATGAGGTATTACTCTCGGTGTTCGGGCTCCCGGTTTATCTACATCCAGTTTCCAGTAATCTCACAGATAATTCATCGAAATAATTCTCTGGGAGGCGGAGGTGTTTTGAATGAGGGAGGCTTGGATTAGATTTAGAGTGAGCTCTGTGGTCGTTGAAGCGTAGCCAAAACGCTGTCTCAGTCTGTCCTACAAATTGCATCTTGCATACTCTACACTCCAGCAAGTACACTAAGTACACAGAGTCATCGTTGTTTTCAAAAGTATCCCAAGCTTGCTTTTTCAGGATTGGTGTGAAACGATGACAAAGATGGCGGAGACGGCCGGCGTCTGGGGAGTACGTGCTCAACGAACGCTGCTCGTCCAGCTCCTGTACTTTTTTCCGAGTTCGAGTCGTTTTGCGTTCACCGAAGTGTTCAGCGGAAGATCTCAACCGATGTAGTTTGCAACAAACAACTATCGCAAGCACGTGCCTTCGGAAGAGCTGTCCGAGTGCTTGTTTTTGTAGCGGGACTGGCCTAATCCTAGCGTTCCAAGTTAACTATGTTGCTCGATCTGGCTTGATTTGTTCGTTTGTGCGTGTTGATACTGAATAAATATACGTGGGTGGTGCCAGCTGAACACTTATAAACACACGTATAGACAACCGCTGGTCTATCAACTATATTGAATCCTTGCTCTTCCTTCACTACACTCAGTACTTACAACCTCGATTGAATCATTCCTTATCCTTACTTACAAACTGGATTAAATTCTTCCTACTCCACCACTATCCTTATTAACAAACGCGGAGCTCCCTCATGTTCTTCACGATGCCCGCAGAGACAGCCTTTCTCGCTAGTGCTCCCGCATAAAGGAGCTCCGTGTTTGTAAATAGTAACAGTAGTGGTGGAAAAAGACCCTAACCCAGTTTGTAAATAAGGAATCAAATAAAATCAAATTGGTGTATTTTCACCATGTACAACTACAGATGAAGTAGCTATGAAAAAAATGCTGTAGCGTTGCATCTTGACGAGTCGAAAGACCTTTAATCTTGGAAGCCAAGCAGCATCATGCTGAAATATTCAGACAAAAATAAAAAAAGAGTAATCTTAACAATACTTTTCAAAAGCACACTCACGACGGAAAAAATTCACTGGGGTAAACCAACCACAAGGAAAAGAAAAAAACATCGTAAACGTACAAGTACCTTGCGCACACGTCTGGACAAAAAATCGTCAAAATCATACTCTCTCTCTGTTTTATACATTTTGCGGAGTTTACTGTATTTACAAGTGAATGAACGAAAATGCACAAGTTGATAACTGTTTAATATGAACGACATATAACAGAAAAAGGATGCGAACCAGGTTGTAAATACTGATAGCAGTGAAGGAAGAAGAAGGCTTCAATATAGTTGTTCGTCCAGCGGCTGTCTATTTTGGTATTTATAAGTGTTCAGCTAGCACCCCCATGAATAAGAACAAACTAGCTCAGCTCCAACCAGTAGTGAATGAATATGCTAGTCCTGGTAAAAGTGGCCCCGCTGCTCTGTGAATCGTACAACCGTCATGGTTGCAATCATGGTTTCAATACCAAGAAGATGGTAAGAATTTGCGAGCAATTTGGAAGGAGGCTATCGGGCGTTTGGCTCGCTTCAAGTTTGTTTAGGTGTGTTTTTGTCATTTTGCATCGAAAGGCAAGTAGCTCCCAAGTTTTGGAGTGCACGTGGCCTGCCAAAGTGAATATTTCCGGGTCACGTTATAATTGTGCGTCATCACGCCCACTCACCTTGCTCACGGATGCCATGCGAAAAAAAATAACATCAAAAACATAAAAACTGAATTGACTGCATATCTTTTGTTGTTTTTTTCAGTCCTTTCGGTCGCTTTTTTGCTGCGAATCGACAGTCGCTGACAGTGAAAAACGCTTGTATTGAACCGTCGCTCGTACATGATGGAACGCTGGAAAGCCGCATTGATGGTCGAATCTTGCGAGCGTTGTAGAATTTTTTTAGATGGGGCGGAATAGCCGGCGAACCAAGGCGAAAACAGACGACGACGAGCAGCTTTCACGTCCGCGTCTCACTGGCATTACCGACGACGATAGACTGTGGTGAAATAGCAGACGATGCCAGAGGCTGCCACGCGTCTGCTCGCACGGCTAGCATGCGGTGTCAGACACCAGACTAGACGCACTGGATGTCGCGAAAGAGAGACCCTAGACTTTCGAGCGTGTTCGGCCGAGCAGCCAAGCCAATTCAGCAGTACTGGGCGGGGCCACTGATCTGTGAGCGGGGCTTAGAGTGTGCCGTGACCTCCACCCAGACTTCGAACGAAATCCGTTATTTGTTTTAGGTAATTATGAAACTGCCATGTTACTTCTGCGGCAGTAATTTCGTTACAAATATTGGTAACGGATTACTTTAATTACTCGTCACTTTTTAAAAATATGAACACAACAGGGAAACTGGAGCAAATTGTACCCCTAATTTGTTCTAGTCTAAAACTATAACAAATTAGGGGTACAAACTTTTTGATAAACCTTGCACAGCTCTCTGAAAATATTCACGCGTATTCTACCCGTCGTGCAGAATGTTGGGAGGTGGTCACTGTAAGAACGAACTATGGCACACAAATGCTCAAACATACTATCCCAAAAATACTTAACTTACTTGAAGGTGAAGGATTAGAATTCGGTGCATTGTCCCTTAGAGAAAT
The DNA here is from genome assembly GCA_013358835.2 of Ixodes persulcatus. NCBI lineage: Eukaryota > Metazoa > Arthropoda > Arachnida > Ixodida > Ixodidae > Ixodes > Ixodes persulcatus. The sequence goes on from JABSTQ010011508.1 coordinate 135,677, forward strand.
TAGACTAATTTTTTCCACAAATGAATCTGAGTATGAACCAAACTTTTGGGGTCTTATAACTTCTGTCTGCAAATAAGTCACTTTTCTGTCATAGCCGATGATAAAATATATAGTCTGGAACACGCTTTGTTAAATTGTGGTAATCAAAATTTGTGAATGTTTTTTTTTTTTTTTTTGAGTTGCTGCTACTGTGCCTTGTAGGCGGTCAAAGACTTGTCAAGCTGTGCCATATAGCTTTTTTCCTTGATCGCCACCATCAACGTTCGATGGAAATAAACTCATTATTATATTATTATTATTATTATATGAGTGTGCGACCACCCGCCCGACCAAAGCTCAACAACGAGCGTTCGCGACCATGCATTTCTCAGTGCTGCATGCAACTATATGCCGTTCATGCACAAGCTAACAGTGCGTCAAATCTACGGGCACGATACCGCAACTTAGAGACGTTGCTCCCATGCTTGAAAGGCCCGTTTCCAATGGGAGCTTTCGTAGATCGGTTCCTTACCTCGGATTCTCCTAGCGGAGGAAGACGCTGCTACTGAGTATGCGCACCGATAGCTTTGTCGGTAGAATTTCAGGGATCATTTTCGGTCGCCGTAAGCTGGTGGAATGGTGGGTGGGGTTTGCAGCTTTCGCTGCCTTGTCATCTTGCAGGTGAAAGGTGTGCACCTACATTCTTTCTCTTAAATACAATATTTTATTTTTACAAGGACTACCATAATGCGGGCGTATAGGTAATGGAAACTAGTGTTGTAGAACATTTGTGAAAACATCAACGTGTTTCTATTTCTTTCTTGATAAGCCTACGCGAAAAGTAACGTAAAAAGCTATTTGTAACGTAATGAGTAAAGGAATCCGTTACTTTTCAGCGAAAGTAATTTGTAACGGTAATTTTTTACATTTGTGGCTCGGTAATTTGTAATTGTAATCCACTACAATTTTCAGGTAAAGTGCACAAGTCTGCCTCCACCTAACTTGCGTCTAACGGCGTAAATATTGCGCAAAAAAAAAAAATTGTGTTTTTTTGTTTTTTTGTGATAAAACCATGTTCAGAACTAATACGTGTCCCAATAAAGTTTTTAAAAACATTTTTTCGTGCAGTACTTTTCTAAGGTGAACGTACAAGGTTAGCTCGACGTCCTTTCAATTTTCTTCTTTTTTTTCGTTCAGTAGCTGGTGGCATGTTTCAGCGAGAGGAGACATCTTTGGTCTCCTTTTTTCTTTCTTTCAGCGAGAGCCGCGTAGATTCCGACTTCATTCTGAAAGGCGCCTGAAACTACTACAATGACTGATGCATTTGAAAAGCTCGACCTGCGCGGGGCAGCACAGAAGCCTTTCGTGTATCGACGGTGTCCAGGAAACGGCTCCCCCTTTTAGTCTCTCGCCACTTTTGTTCGTTTGTTTGCTGCATGTCATGCTGAGAACCAGGAAGGGCGATGGGTTTGTTGGTTGCTTGTTCGTTTATTTCTTACATTTTCCCCAGTCCCATTTTCCCCCCTACGGCAGAATGCGAAAGCATTTCCCAAACGGGAGGGTCAAGGACCGCACAGCTTTTTTTTTTTTTTCTTCCTTCACAGGCGTACACGTACTATGGCACGTCGAGTTCGGTGGAAAATACTAGGAAATCCGTCTTCCGCGCGGAACTACATCGCGGTCACTTTGGTCAGTCTCCTGGTCTAAGCGTCTTTTGTAACCTCCGAAAGTTGTGATAGCCAAAAAACGAAAGCGCAAAAAAGAAAAAAAAAAAAAAAATACCATTCGAGGTGCTTTCGAAAAGTTCCCTGCCGTCCTGTTTTGTGCATTTCTTCACTTTTGGTTTAAAAAGGAAGGTTCAGTAAGAAAAAGGGGGGTGCTTGTTTACTTCCTGTCGGTCTATTTTTGTACCCTCCTAGCAGGGGTGGTTACGGTCCGGAAGTTTTGGCGGGAAGTTTTCAGCGCCATGACACAGCAGCGTTCCTGTCCGATTGAGCCCTTCGGACTCTTTTCAAGGTGTATGACCATGCCTTTATACGTAAAATTGCGTATAAAAATATGAAAGGTGTCCTTAGAGTACGTGATGACCTGACAACCCGAGACACCGAAACTATGTTCCTAAGCTTTTAGTCGTAATACTGAGTACGTCCGATTTAGCAAGAGAGCTGGCGTGCCCCTTTTACTAATCGAGTAAATTTAGAGGTCTTTGGTTGCGGCAGTCGTAAATAAATAGACGTTTACTGGGCACGTGGCTGCACAATTCCTAGGATGACCAAAACGGCACTTTAAAACTTGAGGACTCAAAAGTTTAAGAACAAAATACTCTAAAGTGCCGCCTGTTAAAATACGTCAAAAATATGATTTGAATTTTTCGAAAACCTGACCAGTTCTTTACGAACGGTTAAGTTATTTCTCGCTGATAATATTTTTAACCTCAACTTCAAAGAACAATTATAAACTCTTTTTAGAAAACCAAGCATTTTTTAGCTTTTATTATTATGTATTTACACAATCGCAAACTTGCTACCTTGAGCAATTTTGCATCAATTTCAGACTGTTGTAGGATCTGAACCAATGAGAACTATGACATGAAATGAAACATCAGTGTGTAGCTTTAATTATAAAGTATATGATAATATATTGTTGATGGAGGAGAGATTTATGAAAGTAGTCACATAATACTCCAAGCTTGTTAAAAATATTAACTTTTGAGATATTTAAAATTGACATTCTTGAAACAAGCTGATTTTATATTCTAAAATTTCTGTCGGTTTTCCATAACGTTAACTTTCAGCGAATATAAATGTTTATAGTAATTTTCTGTCGCATTCTTGATACTAGCCAGATAAATAGGCCCCTTTTTTGCTCCAAACTTCTAAATGTCCCAATATTTTAAATAATTTCAAAGATTTTATGAAAAAAAATTATTAATTTTTTTCTAAAGATTTGTGAACTTCCATGTAATAGAAAATCACTTTGTATGAATATTAGTTGACCTCCTTCCTTAGCGTTCTCGGGGCCACTAGTTAAATAAGACGCCTTTTTGACTTGACGCAAGCGTCGTCTCGGGAATGCTGGCTTCACCGCAATGTTTTTGGTCGGCTCAACACTAAGAGATTTGGTGAAAAACTATTTTACCACGATTAACTTTCTAATATATATTTCTCAGAATGTCAGGTGTAACTAGATATTGTGAAAAATATGTATTAGATTGGGATATTGCATCATCCCTAGCTAAAATGAAGCACTTCGTTCACTTAAGTCGCTTGTAATCCCAGACCATACCCCGAGTCAGTGTACATACATACTTCTAACATTGGTAAGAAAAAGGTATTTCATTTCTTATAATAATCGGCAAAGTATTACGTGACGACGAGAAATGTGTAAAAGAAAAAAAAAAACGCGAATGAATCACCCATGCTGCCGGTTACCATAGGTGTCGGTGTCATGAATCATTTACGCGCGGCACCTCTGCGAACACGCATGATAACCCCCTTTGTGATATCAATTAGATCGCATTCAAATATTCTTCGGTCGGTCGTTATAACAAAATTAAATATACCCCCTAGTTGCGGATATCGAACTTGCTTGCGTGCCAGGTCCAAGCTGCATTAAATTTTCACGGTGACGGTAAGGTAGCGTATCGGTGCGCACATATCAGTGCGTAATTATAAATACAGTCAAACCTCGATGTAACGAAGTCGGTAAAATTCGTAATTTACTTCGTTACATTCAAAGTTTGCTACATAGAAATTCGAGGCTAACGTTAAAGAAAGTTTCCACAAATGTGTCTCGGGTGCATAAAACTCACCGAGGATGCCTTTATTTCGGTTGAAAGTAGTCCGTCACATTTTTCTATGCAACTCTTGGCATTATTATTGGCGTCACACGACGTTCGCATAGCCAGACGGCCTGCATCGTGTCTTCGTCTTGATGTGTGATCGCGAACCGCCTCAAGACATCGATCGCGTCCACCACTTCACGGTCACTGGGCACATCGCAGGTGTCTTGCTCATCAGGCTCGATGTCGTCCCCGTCTTGCAAGTTCCCACGAACATCGCTAGCTATATCGCCTCGTCAGTTACCTCCTTCGTCGCAATGACAGCAGAGTCGGCGTACAGAAAGTTGTCGAGGTCGATGTTGTCAGGGGCGGCTCCATCGCCTTCGAGGCTCCATCGCCCAGGACAATGAGAAACGCACGCCTTTGTAGTTAGCCCTCGCAACGAACTACGCAGCGCGAACGAAGCTGACGGACAAAACGACGGGGGCTCTGGTGTCCTCTATTGGCCGCTCTGCACGCCACACTCGCCAGGTTCGGCCCGTTTCACCCTTTGAGCTTTATCGGGGGCCCGTTTCAGCGCATGTGCTTCCCAAAATCTCCTTTGGGACCCAAAAGTTTGTGACAAATTGTTCATGAAACTTCGAAACATCGTAATTTCGGCAAACGGGACGTCGTTACATAGAGGTCAAAAATACATGGCGTGCATACACTTGCGGTTAGAAAAAGTTACGTACTTTGTTACATTGAGGGTTTCGTTACATAGAAGTTCGTTACATCGAGGTTTGACTGTAATTAATATAGTGTAGTGTTTGGTTCGCAAAAGTAAACTGGATTGAATGCGATAAATATTGCTTCTAAGTTTCTTAAGCCACTTTTAATTTTAGCCTTTTTAAGTATTTCTTTTCGAAAAACAACATTTGGTTGAACTTTTCCCTATTTCTCACTTCGTCATTAATAAAGTGCTGCAAATATTATTTTACCTTTTTTTTGCATTCGTTCTAACGGACATCCAAATACAGCTCTACTGTCTGTGACACAAAGCCTACAGCATACTAACTTTAACGCAGCGTTGGAAACAATCTACAGAAAACAATGAAATAACAAAAAAGCTACTTATAGTTCATCATGCTTGACTTTTTACATCGGTTCGAAGAGTACCTAAAACCTGCTCAACCCCGTAATGAAAACAATCCTCCTTTTTCTATGATCCCCCCTCTCATCGTTTCATGTTTTTTTTTTTTTTTTTTTTGTTATTTACCTAACACAGATGCATATTTGTTTGTTGCCTGGCGCAACACACAAGCAGAATCCTGCTTCCGTAGTCCAGCGATGTTACTATGTAGAATTTTTATCATTAAATAAATATATTTAATGATAAATGAATTTTAAGAACGTTTTCCCAGCTAAAATTCCCCCATGTGTTTTATGAAATGCAGGTGAGGACCTCATTGATCCACATGCCCAGGTATAAATTACACAGGGAATTCTAATCAGAGCAGTCATGAGCTGTGAGAAAAGTGTATTTTTTATAAGAGCTTTTGTGTGACGTTTTCACAAAAATAGTATGAATATAATCCTTCAAACTGACATAATAACTCACACTAATTTAAAACACCATAGTGTACGATTACCAGCTTTTTTTATGCGTCTATTATTTTCATCTTCCTGTATAATTTCCGACGCTACATTGAAACAATTATGCTCGAGCCTGAGGCGCACAAACCGCACTCTATAGATGTTTCTAAATGTTCATTGAAATAAATACCGTAAATGAAAAAAAAAATTAAAATAAATTTTTACATGTAACCGTTTTGATGAACTTCAAAACAATATACTTTTTTAACCTGTTTACCTTCGCGAACAAAATTTTGTCAAAAAGCTTTTAGCTATGCAACGATGTGTTTGATGTCACGGTGCTTAGTGTGCGGCTTTTTCTGGCCATTCATACCTAACGCGAATCTTCCTTCAAGATGCAAGTTCGTAGTGGGCAACTAAATGTTTTTTTTTTTCTAGCGTCATACCAAATAATATATATATATATATATATATATATGTATATATATATATATATATATATATATATATAATTATAATGCAATTAAATGCAAAGGTGCAAGCGAGCTGGACAAGAGTGACGAGATAATAATTCCTGGAGAAGGGGAACAAGAGGGACGAAGGACAAACACGAATCTCCAAACACAGCTAGTTGACTGGTGAGCGACCGAAAAAATCCGCCTGGTCCGGGCGGACAAAACCCGTTTTCTCTCCTGACGTAGCTCAGTTGGTAGAGCGCTCCACCTGTAATGGAGGAGTCCCGGGTTCGATACCCGGACCAGGCGGATTTTTTCGTCGCTTACCAGTCACCTAGCTGTGTTTGGAGATTTGCGTTTGTCCTTCGTCCCTCTTATTCCCCTTCTCCAGGGATTATTATCGTCATTAACATATATATATATATATTTGATGTCATGCACTCAGAAAATTGGTTATTATGCTTGTACAAGCAAGTTCACTCCCAACGCCCAATCCGACGTTCGTAAATGGTGTATAGCCATGCTACACGTGCTAGACTGCTGCACTGGTGATTGAATCATTAGGATTCATTCTATTATATTCATTTATTATGGACACGTGACGCTACAGCGATTACTCTAATAAATAAAAAATCCTCCCATGCCAGAGTTGTAAGCATGCAAACTGGCTCGCCAGGTCTGTGTTGCGAGGCGACCAAACCGAGGCGAAATGCTTCATTATAGCTAGGATTTTTGTTCTGGGTTCACACCTGATATTGCTGAGAAGGAAATATTAAAGAATACATCATTGTAAAGTAGTCTTTTGCAACGTTTGTCATTCTTGAGCCCACCAAAGACGTTGCCGTGAAATCAGCATCCGCGAGCCGAAGATTGTGAGTCAAGTTACAAAGGTGGCTTGTTTAACTGGTCGTCCCGAGAACACAAGAAGGGGTGTTTGATTTTAATTCGAATCAGATTTATCACAAAAAGTCCGCAAAAAGTACACTAACGTGGTTTCTGCAGGCAAGTTATATGGCCAGGGGGACATTATATAGGCGACTAATTTTAGCGAGTCGAATAATTAACTCGACGTTTTTAATTGACTTTTCATTAGTGAAAATATACCTCAGTCTTAAAACCTTGCTGCCCGTCCCACAGTTGGGAAACGTGGATGACATATTCGTCCGCGTTTCTCCCCCGGTTGCAATGCGCCTGCTGCAGGAGTGGTAACTTTTGTGCTTGCCACGTTTTTCCACGTCCGTTAAGTTGTTCTGATATTTATTGATTTAGTGGTTTTGATGACAGTCAGTAAGTTTTTAATTGATACCATATGGGTATTCTCACTCATTAAAAGTTATTTTAAATAAATTTCAGTCTTTCATTTGACTATTGCGAAGCTTAGCCTACTGTAGAATGTCCCGCTGGCAATATAACAAACCTCCACAAACCGTATTAATGTACATTTGCGGAGTTTTTAAAAATAAATTTGTTCGAAATAAAATCAAGCACCCTCTTCTATAATACTGTAGCTTAAAGCAATCCACAAAAAATACATAGTTTTTTGTTGTTTTTTCATTCGACCTCAAAACACCGATAATCTTAGGTTCTTTTCAAGTTTGAAGCAACATAGAGGCCTATTTGACAGGTTGCTTCAGGAATATAACAAAAGAACTACAACCAAAATAATATTCTGTGAATGTTAACGCTGTGGAAAACCGACGCAAATATCTAGAAGAAAATAAAATTACCTTATCGCTTCTAAAGATTTCGCCATTCTATGTTTAGCGAGTTTGTAGCAAGATATAATTACTTTTATAAATCTGCCCTACACAAACAATATATTTTCAGAAAGTTTATATATCAATCTACATGCTAATGGTTGTTTCAAGTCATAGTTCGTATTGGTTCAGATTCTATGACAATCAGTAATTGAGGCAAACTTGCTCACGTTGCAAGTTTACGATTTTATAAAGAAACAAAAATCAAGCTAAAAACAAGTTGTTTTCTTATATAGTCCGTAATCGTCTTTAAAGTTGCAAATATATTACGCGGTATATATAACGCGGCGGGCTACCACCCCGGGTGCCGCTGACCCTCGTGACGCCACTGGTTCCAACGTTACTAAAACACTTAGTTGGGAAACTCAACTCTGAAATCCGGACCGCTCGCGTCCACCGAAATCGAACTAAATACGATAACAGCGCCGCCCTTTAGTGACGAGTCAAAACATGCAAGTGCATTTATATACCTACCGTGAAATGGCACTGCGAGATGGAGCCATCGGCCCTTGCGTGACTCGATCAGAACGAACACGTGCAGCCGTGCAGTTGCCGGATTGGCAGCTCGGGGAGAAATGGCGGCGTTGCGATAGCTATTGGTTCGGTTCTCGAGTACGGATCGAAGTCACTTTTTCGAAGCAGCCTCTATAGCAGTTTCCCAACTGAGTTGTTTCAGTTATGTTGGCTGGTTCAATTTGAAGGCGCCCCTGGCTTTTGGAGCGATCCTTAGCGCTCCGTCTCTAGCCGCCAGAGGGCGGAACGGCGCAGGCGTCACGTGGTACATAGATGGCAGTCATGTACCACGTGACGCGGTTTTGTTGACGATGGCGGCGACAGTGGTTTGCGGGGTGCGGCAAGACCGCGATAAAAGTCTGGTCCTACAAAGTACTTGTTCGTTCAATGGTGCGAGAATTACAAGACTGGGGCCGTAACCTCAGCACAGACATGTACGTAACGCGTTACAAGTAACGAGTTACTTGTACCTAGTTACTATTTTCGGTAACGAGTAACGTATTTAGTTCCTTTTTCAGAAAAGGAACGAGTAACGGTATTTAGTTACTTTGAAGGCCAAGTAACGAGTAACGGTATCTCATTACTCTTGAGGAGTAACGTGTACAACACCGCTTAGACGGCCTTATTTTTATTCTAGCCTTAGTATGTGTCTATTGCGACAAAGGCAGATGGAAAACCCGAAAAACAAATAAACAGTATGACAATACAGCAATGTATATCGCTGAACACGTCAGTCGAACGGTTCGACTGACGTGTCCAGCGATAAACGTTGCTGTACTGAACTCTACAGCTGGGAATGTCCTCCACCCAGCGAGCACAGTCAGGTTCTTTGGTTGAACTTTCTAGAACCGGGCACGGACCGAATGTAAACCCGGAGGTTGCAAACACGGGAAGGCACATAACCCATTACCCGCTGTCCTCAATGAAGGCGCAGTTCCCGAAGATTCAGCAGCTCTTCCTGAAGCAAACCACTGCCGTTCCTTCGAGCGCGTCAGTAGAACGACGCTTCAGCGTCACCGGAGATGTATTTTCAAGCTAGCGGGGAAACATAACTGATGAAAACTTCGACAGGCAGCTGCTGCTTAAGGGAAACGACTACTAAAAAGAAAACAATAAACCACGAAACAAAAACAGTTGTGTATTTGGTCTTCAAAGTAACGTAAAAAGTAACTCGTTACTTTTGAGGTAACTCAGGCGTCCCTTTTGAGAATCGGTAACGAGTAACGTATTTAGTTACTTTTTGAGCGAGTAACGAGTAACGGTATTTAGTTACTTTTTTTGGGTAACGTGTACATGTCTGCCTCAGCACTTGGCGAGAAAGTCGGCGAGAACTCCGGCGGTTCTGACTGGCCGGCGCCAAGGTCAAGTGCGGCGTCGGCCAATCGCGGCCGCCAGATTTCTTTCCGACTTTTCCGCCAAGTGTTCATATTAGGGTCCCTGGACGACATTCCCTCGTGACAGAAAAATCGGCGGGAGAAGTATTCTCACATTTGGGTTTTTACGAAATATTTCGACTAGTAATAGACGCTCAGCATAACCGATGAAGCAACAACTCGCAGAGTTCGCAGCTACTTTACCAGGTTTCGTGGATACTTGGAGGAATTTTTAAGTTCGGTTAAACTGTGTTCAAAATATTTGTTTCCTGATATAAAAGGAGGGCCGACTGTAATATACTCTATTTTGTGTCAAATAGCGGTACGTGTTATGTCCTGAGGCCATGTTTCCACGATATTCCGCTGAGAGAAATATGTTGATTATTAATGCTATTTTTTATACCAGTTCTGCCGTCGCATAATCGATTTCGGTTCGCGTGACCGCAATCGCGTCGCGTTCACTGTCGGAAACGCGATGAGTTAAAATCTTTTTACAAACATTGGCATTCGTTCCGTTCTGCGAAAGTCAACGTGCACACGCCGCTGATTTTTTTGTTTAACGCATCACTCCCGTACGCCGTACAGTCTTGAACGCCAGAGCCGACATTGCATCATGTTGACAGTGCAAATGTCGCTCAATCATCGAACATATAATGTATGAACCTGTCTTTATCCATCACCAATGTTGAGAAGGTATACTTCCGTGACTTGCTTGAGAATCTCAGAGCGCGCTGAGCCCAGCAGTTGAGATCAGCTAAAAAGGGTCCCGCGATACTCTGGCGGCGGCGAGAAAGCGCTCGGTTGAATCAAGGTCAAGGAGAGAGGCGACCCCCTAAAGTTGCCATCAGAATCAGTTGAACAAAAGTGAAAGGTGGGAAGGGTAGGTTCGGCGGGTTTGGTAAATCGATGAGCAGCTCCGACACCAATGACCCGACCCGCGCTCTCCCGTTCCAGTGTTCGACAGTTCGGCCAAGCCCCACAGCGGCGTCCTGGAGGGCGGGCTGACCTTCCTGGGGCTCTACTCCGAGTGTCTGGAGGCCCTGCCCGAAGGAGCGACTGCGCCCAACCTGTCCGTGGCGCAGCAGTTCCACAGCCGCTACTGCTTGGCCACGCTGAACCTGCACGACGCCCAGGAAGAGGCGCCCGAGGTGGGTCTCTCGAATCATTGCGGTGCTCCAGGTTTGGGTCGGCTTTCGGGAGTAACAACTTCGAACCGGTCAAAGAGCGCTCACGAGGACTGGACAAAGAGAAGGAACAGTAGAAAAATACGAGCTGTTTTTTTTGTTTTTTTTTTTTGCGTTACTCTATCCTCCGTGTCTCAGGACTTATATTATGTGCGTTTTCGCTACTTCATTTTGTCCACTCGATTTGTGTGTTGTGTTTTATCATTAACGAGCGCCCACTGGCCCAGCTTATCACCATATTTCTAAGACCATTGCAAACGCAAAGGGGTCGGCTTCAAAATTTTCGGTGTTCTTTTATCGCAAGAGTCCGCGGATGGTCGTCCGTGCTTGCTTATTTTTATTTTAATATAGCTGTATTGCTGGGGATTTTTTTAGCACATCCACGTTGGCCTCTAACCACTCCCCGTAAGAACGACAAGGGCTAATGAAGGGAATAGCACGGGCCTTTATATATATGAACATTACCTCGGACTTCTACAGTTAGAAATTGCCTAGTGTCAAGAAGCATCTTCCGACATTTTGAGGACAACCAAGCTACTAAAAAAACTGACCGGAGGTGACCCTGGAGAAACGGTGATGCAACGTTCTGACATGATTCACTTTCATCACGACTGCCCTGAGCGGCAGCAAGGGCTTATGATATTTTTGGGAGAACATTATCGCAAACGAGGCCCTTGTTGTTTCGCCAACCTTCTACGAAAACGCCTGCATTTTACAGTCTCACTATTCTAGGATATTTCTTTTAAAGGTTTCATAATAACCATACTACGCTGGAGAAACCCAAATACCATAAATCTAGATTCAATGTAAAGTGATTGTTCCGAGCTTCCTTTTCCCCCTCAACGCTTGTCAGCTCTTAAAATACTGACGCCCGTAGGGGAGCACGCCTGCCAGTCTGGTCTGTCCAGAGCAAAAACACTTAACTGACATAAACTTTTTCCATGCGCAATTACTCTCTTTTAGTGTTTTTTTTACAGGTATATTTGTGTCACCCTCCTTGAAACTGATTTCGTGGTCCTAAAAACTGAGGGCTGAATTTAATTGAAAATTTGCACGCATAATAAAAGCATCGCCGTATTGAAATGCGAAAGCAAGTTTAAAATTGGGCCAAAATTTAATAAGGTATTTAGTTACAGCAGCTTTCGTTTTCTTTTAAACGTGCTTCCCTTTTGCTTCGTGTGATTAAAAAGTAAGATCTCAAGCAAAATATTTCGGCCAAATGAAAGGCATTTCTTATTTCCCAAGATTCAGACGATAATGACCGCCAGAGTACTTTTGAAAACTCTTGTCCAGCTCTGACCTGCATGGAGCAAAGATATTTTGACATTCCCTGACGACCGACAAGGTTAATAGCACATCCTATTCGGGACTGGCAGGGAGCTTAATGCTAAGTTTACTCGCCCGATGAACGTCTAAGGGACGTGGGATATGGTTAATTTGGCTCGTTGGTTAAATAGTTGAAATGTAAAAAAGTGCCTTGTGTTGTCTTATTTCGTCTTAGTCCTTTTAGTATTTGACGCCCTTAACGTTTTAGTATTAAAGACGGTTTCTACAGAAATAATCCCCGCTTAGAGCAACCATTTTTTTTAATCGTATTTTTAGGTTTATTCAATTTTGAATTTCTGACAGCGGCGAAGGTTTATTTGTGTTTTGGGTTAAAACCTGAAAGTTTACGGCCAAGTTAAAAATAAAGCTTTGTTTCCGGTGTTTATTTTTTAAAAATCTAGAATGTGCTTTTATGATGTACTTTTCGCGGATATTATGTATTTTTTCTGTCATCATTTCATGTGTAGGAAAGAAAAAAATCGCGGTTTCATCGGGCTTCTATTAAAGAAAAAGAGACAGACTGGCATGGGATTCCCCGGCCCTTAGGGAACATGCCTGTTGCAGGAGTACGACCCGACCTACAGAACCATGCATACTCTGCCGGGCTGAAAACCGGTTTTCAGTTTCCTCCTCTCCTTTCTTTCTCGCACTCTTCTCTTCTACTCTCCCCACAAGAGCGGGTATCTGAGCTACTCCAACACAGCCTAGAAGACAAGGTCGTAGTGCTGACATTTTTGCGTCACCAGCGAAGGCCAACGCTGGACACAAACAGGAAACGAGGGCTGCGTCAGCTTCGAGTGAAGTTTGAGCCGACCGTTGACGGAGTCGTCTTGTCCAATTTGTACCCAGCTTGGCCTCCGCTCATGACGCCATCTCATTCACCACTATGGCTTTGTTATCCAGGAGCTGTTGGCTACTCCCCCCCAGAAATGAGGAGGGTCGGTCTTCCTCATTCTACTGGGTGATTCAAGGAGAGGCCAGGCTCTTTAAATCGACCGCAAAATTCGGTTTCTTAACCTATCGCGCTACGATTTTGTGCAGCGTTTTCCCACAGGCAGTGCATTTTTTTTTTTTAATTTGCAAAGAGCGAACTTACCTGAGGAAAAAGTAAAGAAAGAAAAGGTTTAGCTCCTATGAAAACGCAGCGACGCCACCGGTCTTCAAACAACACGGTTCCGTTTCGCACGGGAGACAAGAGATGGCGCACGCGGTCGCGACACCAACTGCCGCCAACGAACGAGCATACGTCGCCGAGAGCCGGCGTCTTTAGCAGACAAGGAACTGCAGTTTCTTGTTGTTACCGGCATCTGTTTTTGTTTCTGCGACTGTCGCCGCCTGCGCATCGCGCGCCGCGCTTGAGTCGAAAAAATCGTCTACTAAAGACGCCGGCTCTCGGCGCCGAGGATGCTCGTTCGTTGGCGGCATTCCTTGCGCCATCTCTTTTCTCCCGTGCGAAACGGCGCCGTGTTGTTTGAAGACCGATGGTGTCGCTGCGTTTCCATAGGAGCTGAGCCTTTTTCTTTCTTTACTTTTTCCTCGGGTAAGTTCGCTCTTTGCAAATTTTACAAAAAAAAAAAAAAAGCAACATCTGTGGGCCACGCTGCACAAAGTCATAGCGCGATAGGTTAAGAAACCGAATTTTGCGGTCGATTTAAAAAGCCTGGCCTCTTCTTGAATCACCCAGTAGAATGGAGAGACGAAATAGGTGGAGAGTTTCCTCCTTTCTGTCTGCTCCTCTGGCTTTTTTCATTTCTTTATTTACAGATACTACTACCTTCTCTTGGAAAGTGTCGTAGGACTGGGTCTCGAGGCCCAAATATATAACATGCATAAAACATTTGATAACTGTAACGAACAAAACAAATGAGCAACACTTTTCCAGACTGTCACACTTGATGTGTATAATTCACACTGCGTGTGAGACAAAAGCAAGGAAGCGCAGCGCATTCTGCATTGAGAAAATAAGAGTTGTTAGGCGCACCGTCGACGGTCGAAAACATAAAACAAGCCCATTCACGGAATCCACTTACACTTGCGTATATACACTAGAAAAGCTAATCAAGCTGTAAACGAGCGGCACATAATAAATTAGTGTATACACTTGTACCGAGGACTCCCATTCATACAAGTTCATATTAGCAGCCAAATCGCGTTATAAATATGGACAAAGGGAGAGGACACATAGAAGGACAAACGCAGCGCTTATTTGTCAACCTAATAAAACCGGAGACGGAGACACGGAAACAAAAATGACGTACATAACACCATCTCAGTGTTGTGTAGGTTTTCTTTTTTTGAAGGCGTTATGTACGTTTTTTTTTTCTCTTTTTTTGTTTTCGTGTCGCCGGTTTTATTATGTCGCCGATTATTCAGCAGCATGACCAGCGCCGTAAATAGTTACTCAGCGAATTTGTACTTCTATGTGTCCTATCCGTTTGTCCTTGTTTATAACGCGCTGTTGCTGCTACTATGAACTCGTATTCCCAACTCGCCCGAGCATCCGTCTTAGCAAGTTCCACACAAAATTTACCCTCCGAAAAAACAGAAACTGCAGACGAAGTACCGCGGACTATCATTAACAAAAGACTACAAGCAACGAAAGCGGGAAATTCTGAGATTGGATCATTTATAAGCAGCCTCAAGTATGTTTGAACTGCGATACAAGCGATGATTTAAAAAAAAATTGTGCGGACGTAGCATTTACAACCTCAAAAGGCAGTTCGTCTTTAATGGTGTATCCACACGGTGGCGCTTTTTCTTAGGAGAAAGCCGATTGCGTTACATAAAAACGAGAAGGAAAACCGATGACGGTGAGGAAGTTGTCCGCAGAGGCAAGGTAGAGATCGGGAATATCCCGGCTAGCATACGCACGACGGAGTCGCACAATATTTCGCGTGGAGGCGCGGCGAAGAGAAAGATTGTCGCGCTCCCCGTGTTCTTGCGAGGGTATCGCCGATCGCTTTGCTCTGGTCGCCGGTTGGCAAGTACTCAAACATGGTCGCCTCGAAGCGCAAGTTTGTCCGAACTGCCCTGCTCACCGACGAAACTCTCGACTGTGACCACGGAGCCTGTAAAACAGCCGAGACCCTGGGCTAGATAATTTATTTTGCAAAAGAAAAGTACTATTCAAAACACTTGTGCCTGTCCTTCACCTGACCGATCCAAAGGCGTGCCGTGAGCTTTTGCGGATGGACAAGGACACGTTTGAGGAGCTCCTTGACCACGTCGGACCTTTAATTGAAAAATAAGACACTAACATGAGGAAGTCCACCTTTGACGAAGGTTGTTTTGTTTTGTTTTTCTCATCCCTGTACTGTCGTCTCTTGTTATTAAAACTTTTGTTTTTCATTTGAAAGGAGAAACACATACAGGTAGGGTAATCCGGAAATGTTATTGACATCTCTTGAAATTACAATGGACTTGATAGCTTGACTAGACGGACACTAGTCGAAGAAATCATTTGAGAAAAAAACTCGACTCTGCTGCACCAGACGCATGTTCTCGAGATGGTATTGATGATTGACTACAATTTACGTTCAGTCTTGCGGAAAGGGTAGCACTGTTAACACGAATGGGTGATTCCCAAAGTAATTAGCGCGTAAATTAGTAACATATATCAACGTTAAAAGTTTTTTTTGTATTTTACACCAATTCGAAGATCTTATGGATTCAGCCATTGTCAAAAGTTGGTAGCCCACGAGAGCGCGGACGGAGCGAACGCCCCTTCGTACAGCTTCGTGGATTTTGAAAATAAGGGATATAATTCACTCCTGCGTCGCTCGCACCTACATAACAACAAACTACTAGCTCAACTTAAGATTGGAACATAAAACAGAACGAAATCTAAATGTTTCTTTCCACGATATTTGTGCTGTTTTTTTATGTGGGGAGAGCTTCAAATCGGGAATTTTCTCGTTTTCTCTGATTCTGTTAAAGTCTGCTCAGGTTTTTAATTGTTTTTTCTTGCTATGGAAAATTGCGATTCTACTAAACCCTAGTTATAGTTCTATGTATCGAGCTGGTTTCATCTAAATCAACCAAAATCAGAAAATCAAACTCAAGGCGCAAACTTGGTTGCTGTCCTTGAACAAAATTAATAAAAAAAAAATAAAGGAACTCCGAGCGTCAAGCGACACGGTGTGTATGTACAGCCATTTACTTTACACTCACTTGGAACTCAACGCGCAGTCCACGAGGCCTTCCCTTTTCTTTGAGAAGCACAGCTCTTGGTTAGTGTTCTGCTCATCTTGATACCGGGGGGTTTTCAAGTGTTTTGGGTCGCGCACATCTTCTCTAGTTGTCAAAGAATGCCCGTGTCCTGCTTTCGTCAATATAAGCCCCGATGAGGCAAAATTTTGTTCGCCGATTTACACCGGAAATTAAGACCATAATACACCGAATAAACCACAGACAAAATGAAACATACAAACAGGAAAACAAGAATCATAGAGAAATGTGAACGAAGTTACTGAAACTCCGTTTGACGGTGTGAAGAAGAACTACGCATTTTTTTTTCTACTGGACACAGGTGGTCGAATTTATTCGGTCACTTCTTAAGTGTGTGTTTTGTGTTCAAATATTTGCTTACGTCATCTTGCACGTGGTGTGCGCATGATGACCAACGGGTATCCACACTCGTATATTTGTTTGTTGTATTTGTTCTTTTAAGCGCATTCTAAACTCTATTCGCCAAGTATTGGGCAATTTCTGAAAGGTGGCTAACTTTTGTGAAAAACTCGAATTCACACCTTTTTCTAGAACGGAACTACTCGGCTTTCTTTTATAAATCTGCTGC
This sequence comes from Ixodes persulcatus, assembly GCA_013358835.2. NCBI lineage: Eukaryota > Metazoa > Arthropoda > Arachnida > Ixodida > Ixodidae > Ixodes > Ixodes persulcatus. The sequence goes on from JABSTQ010011508.1 coordinate 152,415, forward strand.
AAAGATTTTATTTCGGTTTATAATTGCCGTGCAAGGATGATAACTTAAAATGTTGCACAATTTACACGCGCTTACTGGCATTAATGGGTTCCATGTGTCATACCATTCAACGCCACTGTTTAACAATTGTCATTGTCACGGTGTAATTTCGAAAGAAAAAAAGCGGGTGCTTTTTTTTTTAAGTTAGCCATTCGCAAAACTTGATGGCATATCACGGAGAAAAATGGTTAAAAAGCACCAACACGCTCAAATAGCACAAATATCACGGACGTAGCAGTTTTTGCATTGTCGCGTGGCGACGATAGTCAGATGCGTCTCATAGATTGCACACAAGCACTACGAGAGCCCTCTCTTTATGCTCGTGACAACCAATGTTTCGATGAGCATTGAGGTAGTGGTTCGTTTCCAGTCGCTGCAACTACAAAAAAAAAGCCGGGTCCTAAAAAATGTATGGACCTCAGGACGTGCCCCGTGCTTTTCAAATTCGAGTACGTAGCTATGATAAAAATTAGAGCGAGTGGCAACAGACCATGTGGCGGTTGTTCTGGCTGCGAGTTGACAGGGAGTAACCCGCATTTCGTTGGCTGTGAACACTAAGGAATAATAATAGCTGGCATTTACCCAGAGTAAAAACTCGTCACAGCCCCTGGTCCGAGGTGCTGCAGTCTCCCGACTCCGTTTAAGTTGTTGAAGTAGTACGAGATTCGCTTTAAATAAAAATTGAGCGGGCCGCCGCAGCGTATCTTCGATGTTGACGACAACATTTCATGGTTGTGCGCAATTTTCTCTTTTACCAATGCCTTTCAAAGCGTTGTAGAGACCATTCCAGAAACTGGATTCTGGCTGGTACCATTTTTTTTTACATTCGAGCTTATAGCGCGTGATTTGTTCGCTTTCCGAAGCGACGAGCGACCAACATGCGCCTGCTAAACTGTGAAGGTACCCGGCTAGGCTGTGGATTTGTAAATAGTGGAATGGTGTATATGCGCAAAGTATACCAAACCAAAGTTCGAAGTAAATCGGCGTGCTGACGGCATGAGATTGCCACGGACGATGATCTCTGCCGCAGTTCGACCGCGTGCAGTGGAAAGCGCCCTCGAAAGAGCCAGGCGCTTTGCCCTTTCACATCTGTATTGAAAAGCGCGGCACTGTCTCAAGTCAAACTAACTCGAAGAAGGAGTCATTTATCCAGAAACGGAAGGAGATTAACGCAATGTAATCTGGCTGCGGCAATAGGTTTGTTCTTCGTTTAGTTGCGTGTCTCGGGAATGTGGACGCACTGCTAACATTGAAAGCAGAAAGTAGGCAACAGATAAACCCGCAGCGCAGGAGATGGGACGCAAAGGAAGCTTAATAGATGGCTGGTACGCACCGAATGAGGATCCGCGTTGCGATCTCATCGTGAAGTTGCGGCACAATGACGGCAATTGCTTTCCGCAATCATCGGCAATGGTGGTAATGCGAGAGTTTCTGTATCACCTATATCTATATCTTATAACGTACGAGCACCATCGTTTTTCAAGACATGCTGTGAGGTTTTACGCTAAAATCGCCGCAAACAAGTACTGCACTTTAATATTCAATATTTCTGAAGAAAAAAACAACTAGCTGCCGTTATTTAAAATTTGAACAGTACCAGATTCTTTTCAGAAGTGCCTACTTAATCAGTCGTTTGATGAATACGCACCTTTATTGCATTGCGTGATCCAGGAGGCAAATTTCTTTTATGCTAAGTATAAACAGCACCAACTGCAAGCGAGTCCCCAACACATTTATCAACTTTATTATATTTTGGCACCGCACTACCCCGCGCTACTCCCGGTTAGCAAATACCGCGCCGAAATATTGTTTCAATTTTGAAAGGAAGTTTCAATGATGAGAGAACGTCCTTTCAGTTGGGATGTATCGAGAGTATAATACATTTGGTCTAAGTCATTAAAAACTGATAAACGTGCGCCAAATTTGTTTTTCAGAATTCACATTTAACCGAAAGTGGTCAGTATTTGAGAGCAGCGTATGGAACTGTGCATGGCTGTTCCGGAAGTAGGCCTCATTGTGTGATCTTGTGACACACTTCTCTGTCGATTTTTTTTCATTATCTTCGGGCTCGCCTACGTTATTCTGGGCATATCCCACTCAATGTCTAGTGAGTGGTCTGTAACACTGGTGTAGTAGTATATTTTTTCCGATGAGACTGAATTGTAAGTTTGCGTCTGTTGTGCACGTGTCTGCAACTTGCCTCTCGTCTTTTTTTGTGCTGTTCTTCTTTTTTTATGAATGAGCAACTGGACTATGTCTTGACTCTTCTACTACTTTGTGTGAGAGTTCGAATGTCAACTGCCATTTGGGAGCTCAGCGTTTTACTCTCCTTTGTGAGCGGGTTTGTTTGAGTAGTTTTCTGCGCTTTTGAAATAAGGTGGATGTTTCTTGACACCTGCACTTGATTGATTGGCCAGCTTGAGTTGTTGCAGTACCTCGGAAGCTCGCCAGTTTTTAGTGGAAATGAACGGCGACTTGAACGGAAGGTGAGCGTCTAGCGGCCGTACTAAACGTTGAGGACTTTCCCATCCTGTCATTTGTATTACTAGAAAATAAAGGGCGCGCATTTTTATGAAAATCCTGCGAAACTTCCTTTATTTTATTACAATTATATAACGTAATTGCGGTCTATGGATAATCAAAGGAATTCAAGACTACTTTTGTTCAGTTAACACTAGGCTTCTCGATATCTGTCCCTTCTGTACTTGTCCGTGCGTGGCTTATTTGTTAATGTTGTACAGGTAGTGGTGACATACAAAAATGGTACTTTGTGAATTTGTCTCGCTACACTGTAGGCCCTGTCACCTGATTGTCACCCTTTGATATGGCAGTGGCAAGCTCCTCATATCTCCATGAAAGCAAACATTTGGTAAAAGACAATTGCTCACAAAATGCAGGGAAAACGTCTACAGGATGGGGGATCGGAGGCCGAGTGGCTTAGCGCAACGCAGCTTGAAGCAGGTGTAGCGAAATTTCGCGCTGCAGAGCCCATAGATCGGGTCTCAATCAGCACTCCTGGCAGTTTCGATTTGGCTGAGCATCGTGTTGGCGCGCGGTCGTGTATTGCTACTGCGTGGCGCACGTTAAAGACGCCAGGCTAACGGTTGTACCAGGCCGGCGCAACCGTAGCCTTGGCTATTGGAACGTGCTCCGGGCGTCCGAGCGAGCGAAGAAGCGAGAAAAAAAGCGACCGAAGAGCGTAAAAAAAAGAGAAAAGTAGGGTGACGTCAGGGCGACGTCAAATATCCTAATAACTAACTCCGGCAACTAGGATGGGTACAGCCGTTAACATCCATGTTTCCTCGGGGCGCCCCTTCGGCGCTCAAGTGTAGGGTTCTTGTTTCCGCCGCCTCAAAACATGGCGTTACAAACAATCGCCGCCTCTACTCTGCCGGGCCGCACCTACTTGCCCCTAGATGGCGCAACTTGGCCTGTCGCGTCCTAGGCGGCCGGTTCGCCGCTGCTCACTGCGCCCCCCCCCCCCCCCCCCCCCTGTCCCCCCCGTTTGCTTTCCTGATTTTATTTCACCTCGATTTCCTTCCCGTCTCCTGGGGCTTTTATTGTATATCTTTCTTTTTAATATAAATCACTGCAGAGCAACTTCAGAGAGAAGTGGGTAGGAGGCAAGGAGCACACATTTACTTTTCATATATTCTTTATTATTTACACAGATCTCGTACATAAAATAGAAGATATATACAGATAATACTATTTACGGAACAATGGAATGGATAGCACGAGAAACACGTAAGAGCACAATGAAAGAAATATACATTTATAAATGATATCGCACCATCACAGTTTTTATCAGCAGTAACTTAAGTGTTTTCTGCAGACAAACATTTTTTTTTTTTTTTGTACTCAGCTGATAGATCACGCGCTTTACTGGTTCTGTGCTTTCCTATCAGCTGCAGACCTTTTAAAATGAGGTTTCTGCAGATCACTTTTTTTTAAAGGCGTAGATTCCCCAGGGTTCATAGCAGAACATCTGGAGGAACTTCTAGCACATTGCTGGACAGAGAAGGTTCTCCGACTGCTCTGTGATGAAAGCACAAAGATTCTTCATCATATCATCCTTGCATACCAGATTGAGGATGCACGCTAGAAAGCACTCAAGCTTGCTCACCAAAGTAAGGCGGTGGTCCCTTTTTGTCTGTGGGCACAAAGGGACCACCAAAAATGCCTGTGTCGTCCTGTGCGCTTAGCACTTGGTACGGTTCCATCTGCTTGCGAATTTCAGGTGCAACGTCGCTCATACATAAGAAAAGAAAAAAACGAAAACAAACGTGGGCGGCAGCTTAAGTGCTGTGTTCACGGGGTTTCTACCGCACGATACTGAAAATCGCCACGACGATCGCACCACTTTAAATGGGCTTAAAACGAAACTGACGAAAAACGAAACTTTACCTCTCTCTTCGGAACTCCTTTGGGAATAGAAAGAACGACAAGACTTTCAACTTGCTAAAGTTCCCGCACCATTTTGCAACGTAGTAGCGCCAAGGCGTCCTCTTCCGAGAGCACGGGAACTTTCGAAGTCAAATTAACGCCGACCGAGCGAACACCACGTTTTCCGCATACACTCAGGAGCGGACGACCACGCTCAACGGATGCCGGCGACCGTTGCGCCGGTTGCGCCGTTGCCACGGTTGCCACAGACGGCGGCGGCCCTGCGGCAGTGTCGATCGTAGCGCCATGTTTTGATGTGGTGTAAACAAGAACCCTACGCTTGAGCGCAGAAAGAGCGCTCCAAAGTATCCCGGATGTTAACGGCTGTACCCGTCCTAATGGCCGGAGTGGATTATTCACATATTTGACGTTATCGTGACGTCACCCTGACTCTTGGCGGCCTCTACCGAGGTTTCCTTGAACGCCGCTAGCTGCGTTAGCCTGGTTGTACTGCACAGGCTAAATTTCTCATTTACAGTTGAGACACCAGACGCCGATTAAGGCTGTCTAACTTCCTGCTGTGTATACATAAATACAACACTATTATTATTATATATAGGGTGTAGTAATGATAGCGAACACCATACGCATCACAAAAAAGCTTGCAAAGTTGCATCTGTATAAAGACTCATCGAAAGTATATAATTTAGCTTCTATCTAAAAACAAAAATTAAGGAAAAAACAATATTGAAAACGCTAAAACTGAACCTTAAAGGGGGGGTGCAATTATTTCCGGACTTCGGTCAAACATTTGTGGAAGTTGCCCTCTTGCACCTCTGAAGTAAAGAACAAAAAACCGATTTCGCCTGCGTGTTCTAGTTGTTGTAAAAAAATAAGTTAAAGATTGGCATTTCTGGCACCCCTCAACTCGCTCCCAGTCTTCAGGGCCGCACCCGGTCCACCTCCTATAGTGACGTAATTCGGGGTGCCGTGTAGCTTCCCGTGTGCCTCTTCCTCTCTCTGCGTACATTAGCGGGCGTTATGCTGCAGCTTAGAGCCGACCGAGGTCACGTTATCTTTTCGCCGTAGTTCCTTCGGCTGCCACTTGCGGCTGCAGGTGGGGGAAAAAGCTCGACTTTTGCTTTGCCATCATGCAGCGGAATCGCGACATTTCTGAATAAAGGAGATGTTTTCTCTATCCTTCGGGACACAATAAACAACGTAAAAATGACAAGATGCAAATTCTTTTAATCTTAAAATCGTTTCACCCCCCCCCCCCCTTTAAGCCGTGACGAAACTAGAATATGTAGCATGATTCTTGAACCCCGGCCACACGATACTGGTGACCAACCTCGAAGCTCTCTAAAATGGCGGCGACCGTTTCCTATGTTGTAATTCTTATCGCAGCGCTAATGTCTCGTCTTTAAAAAAGCACCTTATCGTTTCCTCTCCTTTCCTTGTGTCGGAAAATGGCCCGTTTATTCTAAAAAAATTATAATTCTAACGCTTGACTTAAAAGAAAAGTATTCCTTCACCCCTTTTTTTAATTCTGCACGAGTTGATTATAATTATAAAATCATCATACCTCACTGTCAAACGCCAGCATAGATCGACCCCTTTATACCAAGAGCGTCACCTGATTAGAACTGCCTTACAGCGCCTCTGGTAAACCACGAATTCAACTATTTAAAGAGGCGTTAACTATCCACTTTTTTTTTGCACGCGGTACTAAATCTCTCTCTCACAGTGCTCGGATTCTTAATTGTTCAGTGTGATTTGGTATGCCCTCCGCCTCTTTAATGCCCATGTGGCCGTATTGAAATAAAAAAAGCTATCTTACTTTATTTTTAAGGCAGATAGCTATCTTACCTTATCTTTAAAACTTACAAAACAATGGTTAAGAGATTCACTTAAGGAAACCAGGATCACAAAAAAAAGTGTGCTCGCGTGTAAAACGTATTCATTCTTTGGTTCAAAAACACAGTACCAGCCGGATGCAGCTCCGAGGTTTCCGGGTTGGCCGAAAATCTCTTCCTGCATCTCTTCCTTCGTTAGACTTGTAGCGAGTTTATGATTTCACGGCAACATTTTTTTTTTTGCGCTCATATGGTAGGTAACCTCAATCGCCGTTATTTCCTTACCCTCTTTCCGGTTGACACAGTCAAAAAGCCCCTAGCAAAATGTGCTTACGGAATCCCTGACGCCAGCGTTTGAATTTTTACCCAAAGTGGCGGGCTGCCGCTCGGCCGGCTTCACCGCTACGCCGCTGCGCTAGAACAGATTTTGAGGTCGGGGCTCGATTAAAAGAATATAAAATAATAGTCCCCGGTCCGCTCCCGCCAAGAGGCACTGCAGACTTACAGCCAATTCAAATATAAATGAATTGGATCATATGATCAAGTGTTGATTTTCAGGAAAAAGTCAATTGGGGACTAACTATTGTAAAAATAATGCTGGGCGTCGCCAAGCGAACGACCCAGGAAGGACCCGCTGGGAAGAGGACCCCGAGACCCCGACCCCCGTCCGATTCTGTACCGGAGCGAAGAGGGTATGAGAGTGTCGCACAAATGGGTCGGCGAGACCGCAAGGCAACCATAACTGAACCAGACGGTCCCGCCGCAGTGATAAGTTTTATATCTCTCGGCTCCCCTTGGAGATCACCTCCGCCATCATGCGGGGGGTCTCCCACCTTGGGGAGATTCGAGAGGCACCACCTTTATGTCAACCTCCCCATATAGGGATACCTCGTCCGGATCACTGCGCGACGCCACACGTCCCGCGTCACACGTCTCGATCTCACGTGAACCGCTACACGTCACACGCCCCGCATGTCAACCTGCTTCACGTCACACTCCCCTCCCTTTTCAGGGAGGGTCGTCACACGTCATGCGGCAACACATGCCATACGTTTCACGTCATGCGTGTTCACGCCGTCCTCACGTCTCACGCCACACGTCACGCGACGCACTCCCCGCCATAGAGGCTCCCTCCTCCAGCGGGAAAGGCTAGGGTTGGCTAGGCCCTCTTTTTACCCTCCATTCGCGAGAGCAACCCCATTGCCAGGGCTCCTCCCCCCAGGTGAAGGGTTTTGGGTTTCGCCAGAGCCTCCGTTGCAGCTATAAAGCTGGCAGGGCGCACCACAGGCAGGTGGAGATTGACTTCCCACGCGGCGACAACCGCGGGGGCCTGCGCCCCGCTGCGCTAGAACAGCAGCCGCGCGCTTTGTCGGCGCCTTAGGTGCCTGGAATCTGAATGCGAGTAAAATGGAGCGCGCGATGGTTTACGGTTGCGCCGCCAAGTGGTTTCAAAAAGGTTAAGAAATCCAGTTAGCTTCCCCACAGGTGAGCCAGGTGTAAATATTTTGGTTGGTGTTTTTAGCACAGGTTGTTAACTTGCCGTTAAGTCCGTTGTACTAAATGGCTCGGATGTTGGGTGTTCACGTTTCAGAGTTACCATGCATGTTGTGAGATTCTTGTAAATATATCATTTAATGTTGCAGGCTTGAATTTGAACTTATAATGTTTGAAATTTTATGTATTTTAGAAACCTAAGAAACACATTAAAACGCTAAAAAATTGTAGAGGAATTCAATTACCACATGTGTTATCAATGCATATTTATACACTTATTGCGAGTTTTTTTTTTTTTTGTGACATCACACGGGCTTAATTTGTTCGACTCTCTTTGTAGTTAATATTTTGTCAAGTTTGCCACCATAAGACTTACAAGTTTGCCAACAGATGACTTAAAGTGTATCTCATAACCCTTCCGATTTTATTCCGTTGCTTCTGCGGTGCTCTGCGCAATGCACTTGTCTTTCAGCATGGCACAGAGCACAACAAACTCGCCTATCGCTGCGATACGTTATCGTCACTTGCAACGAGCAAAATCCATATCTGACGCTGGCACGCACGCGCGCGTCTCACGCCAATATCTTTACACCAACACATCACCTGCAAAAAGAAACATAAATAAAATCGAAAATAAGGAAAGTAAAAAAGGACATTTCGCTTTTATTGTTTGTTTGGTGGTGCCATCTGTCGACAGCATCGCACTTTCAGTCCAGATCTTGTTCGCCATCAATCCACTGTAGATCTTGTTCGCTATTAACCCACTGTCTCTTATATCAGCTAGATTTTCCGCACCAATGCGGAGGCTACAGCTGCATCCGGCAGACAGCACTATGTCTGGGAGAAGAAAGTTCTTTCTACCTTTTAATAAGAAATTCCTTCCAAGCATGCCAGAATTTGAAATTGGATTTTTTTTATCCGTGGTGAGACGCGTTATCATTGTGCCATGTGTCTGTGTGACAAATTGATTGGTGTATTATTAAACAAAAATAAGGTCAGCATAGAAACAAAAAACGGCAGTGAATGCGCGGTGAACTGGTAGTTGTTAATTATATGGTGTAAAACCTAAACTTACGGAAAGGAAAAAAAAACACAAAAAAACGATATAGGATGACAGACTGTTTAAACAAAGCTAACTGGTTATTTCTCTCGCTTTTTATATACCCACAATGGTGTCGCCAACGACCTTTTCCAAGGACACTCCCTTCGTTAATAAAGCAAACTTCCAGATGTTTGCACAGTTGTTAAGAGCTCGTTCAAAAACAAAGAAATAGGAAATCAGACTCAAAATCAAGGCAATATATTCCTATCACGTTGATAATTACCAACGACTGTAGTCAAATACGTGAAAGTTAGTAGAAAATAAAGGGGAAAAAATAATCCTCTGAAATTGAGACTTTCTTTTTCCTGTCCTTTTTATTCTGCGATATTCTTTATCTTTTACCAAACTCTCAGATAATTTCAACATGATCAACATCGATCAGCTCGCTTGCACATGCACTGTACTGTACTATATAATATATTCTAGTCGAATGTTGTACTAGGAAAATGAAGTATTTTTAATGAGTCCACCTTTGAATTGAATTTGCTGATTGTCTTTGAGCGTGTTGATTTTGAGTTAGCACGATTAATTAAAATTTGCCCCTCAACATTTCTGAGTACCAGACTTTCAATTGGCACATTCCGCTTACGAGACTTGGCCCTGAGAAAGCGTATGTAACTATCTGTTTACGCCAATTCAAGACAAATTCGTTAACATTCTCGAAAGTTTCACTTGTATTTTATTGACTGAACATCTCCCTTGTCTATCCTTCCTTGTCGTATTTGCGCTGTTAATTCAACATAATGATCAACCAACTAGACCACCAGATGATCGTGATCTCCAATAAATTTTCTGAATATTGCTCTTATTGTTACAGAACCTCCAAATATCGCAAATGGGATTTTTTCGCCCCCTGTATCTGTACTCTTGCTGTCGTATTTGAACCTATGCTTTGTTTCTGGTTGAGAAAAGTTGAACGAGCTCCGTTCCAAAAAAGCCATCCATCTTTTTTCACTGAAGCACGCTGAAAAGGAGTCCAAAGAAAGCGGGTCCCCTGGCGTCCACACTAGCGCTCACCCTGATAAAGTGGAAAACGTGAACGGCTTTGAGGGATCAGACTTTCCTACTTTTACAAGAATGGACAGTTGAACTAATTAGGTAAACTTTCATGATAAAAAAAAAAAAAAACAGAGTGAAAAACAAGAACACAGAGGAGAGAAACACAGAGGATAGAAGCCAACTAGCCGAACCGTCTATTCTTGTAAGCTTTATTACAGCGCCTTGTCCTGTATGTATTTCTCTCCTCCGTGTCCTTGTGTTTCGAGCTGCTTTTCATCATGAACTTTTCCTACTTTTCTTAAAATGTAAATGAGCTCTTACATTAAATTTGTTTCAACTTGCGTTTTGTTGTTAACCCCAACACCCGTGGGAGATTATATAGTTCTGGGGCACTCAGTTTAGATTTTACTTTTAATCACGGTTTTTACAGGCATGTTCCCTGTGTCCTCGACAGTTCTTTTCGAAAATACCCAGTTCTTCTTTTGGATTTCACACAGCCTGGAGACCACCACGGGAGCAGTCGTTCTGCTGACGCATTGTCGATGAGAAGTTAGAAAAGCATTCGACACTCCGCCTCCAGCACGCGCTCCTCTCCTTCAGCCGGGTGTTGGCTGCGCGTGATAAAGCGTTATTAAAGGCAGAAGGCCCGCGCTAGAGGCGGAGCACCTTCTGGGTTCTTCGAATGTCGCCGACTATAGCTACACAGCCGTATGCTGTCAGAACCAAATCTCGGTTCTGAATCAAGAAGCTACCTTGTTCAATCTTGTTCGATAAACAAGAGCACATGGAAATAATTGTGTTCTGTGTACGTTCAGTCAGCCGGCTCCAGTGACCGTCTGGTGGTCTCTGTAGTGAGAAATTTGGCCGGTGCACTACCACTTCTGGCCAGAAAACATTAACGTGCACCCCTCAGTAGTGATACACGACCGCACGCCTGTGCAATGCTCACCCAGACCAAAACGGGCAGGGGTGGAGGTTGAACCCCGGATTTCTGGCTAGATCTTCACACCTGGTGTGTGTAAGCTTCGGTGCCTAACAGATTCGGTCACCGGTTTCCCTCTCTTCTTCATGAATCGCGTATACTCCTCGAACACGAGTGTCATGACCATTTCACATTCGACCGTCTCCTCTTGGCTGCCCTGGGTCTCACGACAGATCTGTTCGCCGCAGGGGTTTCCGGAGTACCTCTGGCAAGAACTGCGTGCCAACCCGTGGCCACCGCAGTTTGGGCTCTGCGTGCCGTCGTCCTGCTCTCCGGAGGATGTTACCAGCATGGTCGGACAGTGTAAGTAAGCGCTTTGACTGCTTATTTTTTTATGCCATCTCACTTTGTTTTTTAGCCTATCTAATCTGACCTCACCTAATTCCATCCTAACCTAATCTAACCCAACATATTTTAATCTAACATAATTTAAGTTAACTTAAGGTAGCTTAATCCAGAATTTCAAGCCTAAACCATAGCGCAATATAACCTAACATAAAAAAATCTAGTCGAAACTTTGAGGCTCCTCGGCACAAAGTACTGAAAGCCGAAATTTTACAGTACCTCAATAAAATTTACGGTCTACTAACAGAAACGGAGTTGAGGTCTACTCGACTATCAATAACAAAAAATAACTATATATTTTATATAGATATTATTAAAATATATCTATGTATTTTATGTAGATTTATTTTTATACAGATATATATTTTAATTCAAGACAAATTGTTGCCTTCATCAGGGTTCCCAATGCCGTGCGTCGTTTGTGGTTCAGTTGTCTCATCGTCGTAGTTGTCGTTATCAAAACATGCAGATACGTTTTTGCTCCTTCAACTTTTAATGAATTTATTTCAGAGCGCAGCTCCTAGGCGTCCGTTTTCGGCTTGAGCGGCGTCGCCGTCGGCGTCGGCGTTGGCGTCGGCGTCGGCGTAACCGCGTGGTGCATTATGGGAAACGTCCCATAATGACATCGCGCCGAAACGTCGCGCGAGGACGCGCGTTTCGCGCGTGAAAGAAGCCGGAGGGGAGGAGGAGAGGATACGGATGAGGAGGAGGGACATACCCTCCCCTCCTCCTGCTCAAGAGCTGCGCTCTAAATCGGCATTACAGGAACGTGTAAGCGTTTTTCATTTTTATGTCAAACATTTCCTCGTTCGGTTGCAGAAAAAAATATTTGTGGTTGAATTATTTCGTTTGGAAGTTATGGAATTCGTAGATTCCATTCGGAACAGTTTTAACAGTTACTTTTGTATTTCAGTGTAACATACATCAATCCCCGTTCGCAAAAAGGGTCCTCTTTTATTGTTGCCGGTCTTCTGAGAACGATATGACATTTTTTTTTACTTCTCCCAATTAAACCAAACCTAAGATTTTCAATGATGCAGAATAGCAATAATTGCTGAAGGTTAGTTTTTAATCAAATGCTTTCACGGGCGTACTTACGGCCTTACTGAGTGAACGCTTACAACCACAAGGAAGTTGCCGTTGTATATCATCGCAAAGCCGAACCACTCTTCTCGAGCAATACCTACAAAAGGTTTCTTTCTGCAAAAACAATAACCCTCACGTGGCATCTATTCCTCGTAGTCTGTCTTTTTCTTAGAGGAAGAACGGATACTTACCAAAAGGGTGAAAGAACCGACTTTGTAGCCTACTATTTGTGATGTATTAAAGTGGTAGGAATGGGGCGTTGATTTATTTATGATAACTCTTAACGCAGTTGGACAAGAGTAGAAGGTTCACGCTCACACCCTCAGAAAAAAAAGGGTGTATTGTTACACCCTTTGCCCTATATAATACACACCAAAACTTCAACTCGACGTACGCAGCTCCCTCTAGTCGGACAGACGGCCCCAAATTTTACGAGCAGCTTGATAGCCGTGTGGTACAACTTATTAAAATAGCTAATGTACGTGTTACTCGCTACAAAACAAAAAAAAATAATAATCAGAGTTTTCTTGGCCCTACTGCAAAAACTCAGTGTTTTCTTTATTCGGTATTTGATACATTTGTTAGCTATTTAAGAAGTTATATCTCACCGTTATCAAGCCCCTCGTAAAATTTTGAGCCGTATGTTCGACTATGGGGCGCTGTATGTCGAACTGAAGTTTTGGGGTGTATTATGTGGAACTAAAAGGTGTGAGGTGATACCCTTTTTTTAGAGTGCGGCATTTATTGGATGCACAGACAACCCGTCTCAGACGCATCACGAGCGTGTTATGGTTTCTAAACTTTAAAAGTGCTAACAAGGACGAGGACGAAAAAGGAAGGCGAACAGGACGAGCGCTTACTCTCAACTGAACATTTATTTCAAGCAAGCGAGCAAGCAAAACTTTATTTCGTGTAGGGGCCTACGTCCTGGTCCGGACGGCCCGTCCGGCCCACGTCTCGCAGATGGATTCCGCAAGGGGACCGGAGTGATTAATTAGTGCTTCTAGTGCGGTGGGGATGTCGGTGCCCGTGGGTGGAGCCAGCCATTCCTCCCAAGAAATGATGTGTGAGAGGGTTGGGGAAGGGTGGGTGGGTTACAAGACCAGTAGGTGTGAGGGATGGAAGGGTATTCTCCGCATTTTGGGCAGGTGGGGGAGTCGGGTCGTATGTAGATGTGGTGGAAGATGTGGTGTGATGAAAGAGAGTTGGTCTGAGCTTTCCTGACGAGGGAGGATTGTTGCCTAGACATGGTCTTTGGGGGTTGAGGGTAAATGGTCCGCTCTTCACGTTGTTCTTTTAACCTCGACTTCCGCAGGGCTCGGTGAGCGTTCCCTGTTGAGCCTTCTGAGTAGATAGCCGGCCATGACGTGACGGGACCCGGGGAGTTTTCGCGGGTGAGACGATGGGCTGTCTCATTTCCCTCCACGCCTTGGTGGCCAGGCGTCCATACGAGGCGGAATTTTGTGTCCGGGTAGCGGACATGTATTTCACGGACTAGGTTATCCGTCATAAAGTGTAAGGTGTTGTCGGTGTAGTTTCGTAGGGCGCGCTGTGAGTCCGTGAAGATTAGCGTGGGATTAGTGTTAGGTTGTTGGGCTGCGTGTTCCATGGCTTTGGCGATGGCGTATTCTTCCAAATCGTCGATCGTCGGGGGTTCTGTGAAGGTTTCGGAGTAATGTATTTTAGTGCGTGTGTTGACGAAAGCTATTTTGCCATGCGTGACCTGGTGACTGGCATCACCAAAATACCTATCGTGATCCGTCTCATGTAGGTAGCGTATTCGCTTTTCGTGGGCTCTGGCGCGGAGTTTTCGTCTCTCGGGGTTGTTGTTGGGGTTCATGTTTTTTGGTAGTGGTTCCACTGTAACATTTGGGTTGGCGCTTTTCTATGGAGGGGGAGGTATGGGGATTGGGGGTTGTACGCCCTACTGCATGGCAACGGTATTCTGTACACCACGTCCACGTTACAATCTACCAATCTTTTGGCATGATTGACGGTGCATAAGCGCCCAGGCAGCACAGATAAGTTGGAAAAACGTCGAAAGAAAGTCGATGACGTCAGGAACCACATCTCGCAAGAACGTCGAAAGTCTGAACGTCAGGTTCGTTCGACGTAATATGGAAAGGCTAATGTCTGGAAAAACGTGTGGATTTTACGTCAACATAACGTCCCACTTACCGACCTTAGAACGTCGAGTGCACGTCTGAATTGAACCGGAAGTTAATTGATAACGTTATATCAACATTGAAACAATGTCCCAAATATCGACCATAAAACGTCGAGTATACGTCTAAACTGAACGGGATGTCAAGTGAGAACGTCATATTAACGATATCATAACGTCCCATTTAACGGCATAAAATGTCGAGCGTACGTGTGAGATAACGCTATTTCAACGTTGAAATAAGGTCTCATTTAACGACCATAAAACACCGAGCATACGTCGAGACTGAACGGGATGTCAATTGATAACGGTCGCAATTTGGGTCACTGTGGAACAATGGAGTCAACCGGATCTGGCTTCGTTGCTCGAAGGTATGTTCGCGAAAGCATGTATATTCGGACGGAATAGACCATTTGCTGAATCCCCCAAGCGCCCCGGCCCGCACTCCAGGAATCATGGGAACAGTGTTCCTTCAGCTGATTGAAAAATTTTATTTTCACCAACATAAGCCTCATAATTCACAGACACTGCCACATCACTTCAGTTTCGGCCCTTATCCACACAGAGGGACAGGTAAACTCCCAACTGCCCGTGTCAGCACTCGGCATCCACGTACTCTTTAATCCAACCTTAAGAGGAGGGGGGGGGGGGGGGGGGGGGGGGCGTTGCTTCTACCGCGACGCCGAACGCCCCCTCGTTGTCAAAAATCACTCCTTTGTCACCAGCACATCACACTCCGAGCAACCCATACAAAGCCTTCCCACCCTCAAAACCCAAAATTTATACAAAGTCTAAGGGTGGGAACTTGAGTGCCACGTGGCCGCTCATCACATCCACAAATCGACACGACCATCTTCTTAAAAACATCTCTTCCCCCAGAGAAAACAATTCTTGCTCTAGATGGCTTCTTAACTCGGCTCGCAATCTACCCAGAATCGGCCACAAGGCTCGTTGTCTTCGTCCTACCGCCACCGCTTGGCTCCTATTTTTCCACAAGGCATAATCCCCGACTGCCACCAACAATTGTGCAAAATTCCCTGTCGGGCATGAACCCCGCTCCCGATGCCACCAAACTTTCAATCCTCGGAAACCACGATCCACCGCCCTCCAAAATGTACGCGTCACGACACACTCAGCAAAAGCGTGTTGACCGTTCTCTATGTGCTCGCAATTAGGACACAACGCGCTCACATCCTTCCCCCACCGTTGGACCTTCTCCTTTGTCGGAAGCACGTCCCACCCTTTTCTCCACTGGAATTCCTGTACATGGCTCGGTATCCTCGGTGCTGTCATACTATTCCAGGGAAACCCTTCCATCCCTCCGCGTCTATGAGGCGGGACCCGCGCAATCACAAGCTCCTCCATCACCCGTACAGCCGGGCTTGCCCAGACGTCGAGTTCGGGGTCGTGCGACTTCAACTGTCGCCAGAAGGCCAGCATTCGTTTAAAAAAAGGGGGAAGGCTGCTCAGCCGACGGGAGCAGGTTCCCAGAAGCCCTTGGGACTATCTCGCGCCTCTGCGGCCCCAGAAAGTACAACGCCAAAGGGCGCGCCGGATTCTCCTCCTCATCCACTATCGCCAACAACGTTTTTATCCCCAGCACCCCCGCGAGGGTGCTGACGCAGGGGAACCCCCACCCTCCCTTGGCTCTAGTCAAACTTATAACCGGCTCGGCTACCTTCACCTGTTTATCACTCCAAAAAAAAGAATTCAGCTGACGCTGCACTCTCGTCACAAAGGCTGCCGGTGGAACGCCTACCCTGGCCGCGTACCACAGCCGTCCGCACAGTATTGTCTGCGCTACATATCGCTTCTCTGCTAGTGGCAGATTATACGATTTTGCCATTTCTATTTTTTTTTTCATTTCAGTTTCTATGTTATTCCATGTTATACACGACAGTCCAGTGGAATTATATGTGATGCCTAAAATTGTGACATGAGACCCCCACGCCACTTGCGGAAGCGGCCCATAAACCCCTCCCAGACGCAGTGCTTTACTCTTACTATGATTAAGGCGTGCCCCCGACACTAGCGCGTACTCCTCAAAAAGCTTAAAAACTCTATGCACACTGTCTACGTCCTCTAGATACAACGTTATATCATCTGCATATGCCATCACAACTGCCCTCTCCGATCCCGGCATCGGCAGGCCCCGCACCCATGGGTCTTTCGCGATCTTCACCAAAAAAGGATCCAAGGACAAGATGAACAGTACTGGGGACAGTGGACACCCTTGTCTCACCCCCCGGGTCACCGGAAAAGAACTTACTACGCGCCCATTGACCACCAACTCACTAGTCATCCCCCCGTACAATTTCCGCAGCGCCATTATAGTTTCTTGCGGTACACCGAAGGCTTCGAGAACAGCAAACAGGTATGCGTGTTCGATCCTGTCAAAAGCTTTCGACTGATCCAACGAGACCAGCATCCCCCTCGCCGATCTTGCTCTTGTATATTCTATTAAGTCCCGCGTAAGGGCTGCAGCGGCAAAAATACTTCGGCCAGGCACCGAGCTCACCTGCCATGGGCAAACTACCTCAGGCAGCACCCTTTGAAGCCTCGCGCAAACAATTCGCGCCACAAGTTTATAATCTGTGTTTAACAGTGTTACGGGTCTCCACGAATTGGGGTCCCCGCGGTCCCCGCCCTCCTTCGGCAGTAAGACCACGCGCCCGTGCCCAAATGAGGTAGGCACCTCCTCCCCCAACACAGCCTTTCGAACCATCTGAACCAGGTGCTCCTGCAGGAGACTCCAGTACGTCTTATAAAATTCTACTGTCAGTCCATCTGGTCCCGGCGACACGCCGGTCTTCATATGCCTCAAGGCCTTGAATACTTCCTCCGCCGTCGGCGGGCTGACTAAGGTCTGTGCCGTTTCTGGGGGTATCGCCGGGAGGTTGGGCAAAAACCTCACAAACTCCTGCGGACCAACGGCTGTCCATTCGGACCTTGCCAAGGCCGCGAAATGCGCACTAAAACGGCTCAGCATAGCCGGGTCGTCTGTGCCTGATACATCCGCATCTCCCACCACTGGAGGCTGTCTGTCTCTTACCAAAGTTTGCTCCGCCATACGGAGCACTTCCGGGTGCGCCTGAGGCCCTGTCCTGTTCCAGGTTGCGGTTCCCGCCGCCGAGCTCATGCGCAGCAGCCTCTCATACCGCCGCTGCAGTTCTGCTAAGTACTCCTTCATCAGTGGCGTAAGCGGACCCCCTCTCAATACTATCCTTACCCTGCATACCACGTCCCACAACCGGGCGTTCTGCAGTCGTCTCCAAGCCCTCGCTGCGCCCTCGCAGTGTTCCCTCCACCTACCCTTTAAACCGTCCCACGATGTTGCATCCGGCGTTACCGCCTTTAAACTTTCCGTTAACTGCTCCGCGAGAGCCTCCCGCGTAACCGGATCTAAGAGTATGCGGTTATCTAGCCGCCACGTTTTTGCTGCAGGAATACCCATGTCGCCCCCCTTAATATCTATGTAAACCGGCCTATGGTCTGATATATGCACCGGCGTACTATGCATATCCAGTGCGGAGCATCCCTGGACCGCGCCCACAAGCGCCTTTGCTACATACACCCTATCAAGTCTGGTGGCTGTTTTCCCCAGCTGCCGCGTATGCTGAAACTCGTCACCATGAAGGTGCGTCCACGCGTCCACAAGGCTAAAATGCTGTACTATCCGTCGCAGCTCTCGCCCGGTCCAATCCTCTCGTCCCTGCCCAGGTCCCCTGATATCTCTATTCGTATCCAAAAAACAGTTGAAATCCCCAAGCAATATTGTAGGAGATGGATTCAACAAAAAGCAATCCACTCCCCGAAAAAACTCGTTACATAAGGAGGGCGTCGCCGGTGCGTATACATTCACCACTCTATACTTCTTTTTACACCAATAGAAATCAAGACTAATGACTCTTCCTTGCGTATCAAACATGCGGAAGGAATGATTCAGCAACGCTCTATTGAAAATCACCACCTCCACCCCTCCTCCGCAGCGCCCATGCGAAAACGACAAGTAACATTCCACACAGAAACGCGCCCGAAATTCTTCCCTTTCTTTCGGGCTTCCAAAGTTTGTTTCTTGCAAAAACAACAAATCACACCGAGCCGCTCGCGCAAACTGTACAACCTCCGTTTGCTTCTGAACTGACTTAAAACCTTGTACATTAAAGGTTAGCAGCCTAAGCAGCATACATATTATAAAGGGACCAAACATTGCCGCACTCACAGTGTATGTAGCCGCTGCACGCCGATCCATACAGTTCGCAGAGAATCCCGCACGTCACGTCCCACCAGTACCAGTGTCTCTTCGCCCTTGTCTGGCCGAGGCCTTGCAGTAGGCGACAGTCAACGCACCCGTTAAAACCACAGCCACGTAGCAAGCCCGGTGATGCAGCTCCCTCCACGAGGCCCAGTCCGTCGTCGGTCTCCCAGTTACACTCAGCCCAGCCGGGCAGTTCTCCGTCGGGCACCCTGCAGCCGCCGCACAGCTGCGTCGTGTTGGCCGCCCGCCGTCCGCCAATTTGCGCATTGCTGCTATCCTGGAAGGATGCTGCGCTTGGTGACACGTATCTCGAAGTCTGCGGCGCCGACAGTACGCGAGCTCGTCGCCCATCACCGCCCGCCGGCCTTTCCGGCGCCGTCGTAAAGAAAAAGAATGGCAGATCCGTCCCTTTACTTGTCTCTGTCGTAGGGCGTTCCTTTGGCATCCTTGCGGTTCTCCTTCAACCCACGCTTCTGGCGACTTGCGAAGGCCTCGCTCCGCCTGGCGTTCTCTTCCTTCGCCTTCGCTCTCTTGTCACCTAGGGGGTGTAGACGCACGTGCTTCCCTTGCCTTCAGCGGGCTCTTCCGTCTTCTCCATATTTTCCTCCTCTGCCTCGTCGCTCCTCACGTCGACAACGAGCTCTTCAGAGTCCGACCCGAACAAGTCGTCCATTGCTGAACTCCACTTCGGGTACAGCTCCCCCTTCGCCGCAGCATGGTCTAGTGGGTTTCCCTCCCCTTTCGTCCTTGAGGCTTCGCCTCCCGCATTCGGCGCCGTCTCCGTCTGCTTTCCCGGCGTGGTCAAGGCGTCGATGGCATCATCTGCCCTTCTCACCGTCTCCGTCCCTCGTGTCGGCGACTTGTCACCCACGTGGGGGGCGGGCGCCGCCGTTAGGCCTACTGCGTCACCTCCCGCCCCCATGCCAGTCTTCTTTGTTCGGGCCTCCTGCGGTCGTTGCAAACTTGCCGCCGCGGCCAGGTCCGCCCTCGCCGTTTCTTTACTTGTTCCGGGCAGCGCCGGGAAATCCTCCGCCGGTAGCCCAGCTACCGCCGAGTACGAACGCCGGGCAGAACAGTCAACTGTAGCATGCGCCGCGCCGCACCACCGACAGCCCGCTGCGCACGTCTCTGTGGCGTGACCGAAGCACGCACATCGCGTACAGTACTCCTCCGTGCACTGCGCCTTGAAGTGGCCCTCTTTTTTGCAGCGCCGACACACCCGCTTCATACCCCTGTAGTCGCACGTGACTCTATATCCGCCGATGCGTAGAAAATTCGGCACGGGATTCTGCTCTTTCATTTCCATTTTCACATACCTCGTTCCGGTCTTGATACTGGGCGTGTCCTTGTAGACGCCATGCGTGATTTCCTGCACCTTGCCGTGCTGGGCCAGACTTCGCACGAGGAGCTCGTCGGGGACGTGTGCCGGCAGGAACAGAACTGTGACAGTCGTCACCTGTGGGCCCACCGGGACGAGGGGAACCAGGTTGCCGCCGATGGAAAGGCCTCCGGCGTCCAGTAACTTCCGTACTGCTGCTTTACTGTTCACGACTACTTGAAAGTGCAAGGCACCCATATGCTGCACCGAAAATACTTCCGGCAACGTAACCAGCGCTACCGCCGCATCCAACACGGCGTCGACGGGAGTCCCTTCAGACACTGTCATGTCGAAGGCATGAGTTTTCGGGGGGGCCATCGTGCAAAAAAACACGGTGACCCGCCACTTGTCGTTAGAAAGAAACGAACAATCAGAATTGGGTACAACAAGCTCCCTAGTGGTCGGTAATTTCGGCCACTTCCACGGATACCCAGTCTTGGGTGTGATTTGGAGTCACCCTAAACAAGCGTCCTATAGAGCCCAAGGACCTGCCATATCACTTTTAAGATTTCTCGTCAATGACAGCGTTTTCGATACTGGGGATGCTGTCCACCCTTCAACCTGGCTCAGCTGCAGAAATCTCTTACATTATTATCATTCCCTTACAGCTTCAAACACGCTGATATTAAGTTAGAAACGCTAAAAATGCTGTAAAAAGCCCCGCAGACTTCGAGCTAAATCCTGGTTTTTGGTGTTGTGAATTCTCGACTTTTTACGCCATTCCTGCTAAAACAACAATCACGAGAATGATATTATTGTAAGAAATTTCTGCAGCTCAGCCAGGTTGAAAGGTGGATTGCATGCACAGAATCAAAAATTCTGACATTGATGAGAAATTTTAAAAGTGAAATGACAGCACCGGCTCTATAAGGCGCTTGTTCAGGGTGATCAAGATGTTCGCTCAGACATTGTTGGGACGTCTCGCGCTGAACGTTGAAAGAACTTCCCGGAGAAAACGTAGAACTGACGTCTATTAAGGCCAATGACGTCAAGGTGTTGCTCAGACATTGTTGGGACGTCTCGCACTCAACGTTAGAAGAACCTCCCGAAAAAAACATAGAAATGACGTCGAATAATGTCGATGACGTCAAGGTGTTGCTCAGAACATCGATGGGACGTCTCGTGCTTCACGTTCAAAGAACTTCCCGGAGAAAACGTAGAACTGGCGTCTATTATTGCCAATGACGTCCAGGTGTTGCTCAGAGATTGTTGGGACGTCTAGCGCTCAACGTTCGAAGAACCTCCCGAAAAAACCTAGAACTGACGTCGAGTAATCTCGATGACGTCGATGTGTTACTCAGAATATTGTTCGGACGTCTTGTGCTCGACGTTCAAATAACTTTCCAGAGAAAACGTAGAACTGACGTCGATTAATGTCGAAGACGTTAACGTGTTGCTCAGGACATTGTTGTGACGTCTCCTGCTCGACGTTGAAAGAACTTCTCATACAAGACGTCGAACAGACGTCGATTACTGTTGAAGACGTCGAGGTGAAGCTTATGACGTTGTCACTACGTCGTGTGTTTGACGTTGTCGGAACCTCTCATGTGGGCGTACCAATGCCGTCGATAAAAGGTTTGTTAAGGACTTCGACGTCGCCCAACGTCTTTACCTTATTTCGGCGTGATCTCGACGTCTTGTGCTGCCTGGGCGCGCGCGTCGTTCTTTTTTTCCCAAATCCGCGGGCATAATTGGGCCAGACAGGACGGTGCGTAAATGAGAGGATGCGCGAGCAAGACGTGGCTTTGCGCTTAACACCTGGAGGACACTTGCCTCTTCATTGCAAAGACTGTCTGTGCCAGCCCAACTTTCAAAATACCACGATCGTGGGGAGGGCCCGTGAAAAAGCTGCGAAGGAAGTGCTTGAAGCGCATGCTATAACGAAAGAGGGCAGTGAAGGCTATGTCAGCCAGCCGTCAATTTTTCTGCATCAAAAAGAGAGTGATTTATCGACGCGTGGTGATGAGTGACGCCACTGAGTCATTCAGTGTATTTTTATCGGAGGTTGTTTGGTTTAGCTGTTTTTAAATAAATGTTCAGTTGAGAGTACGCGCTCGTCCTGTTCGCCTTCCTTATTTGTCCTCGTCTATGTTAGCGCTTTTAATTTTTATAAGTCATGAACCGACTCGCCCGCTTCGCCACTTTAGTGTTCTGGTTTCCACCACATCTATCCTGTGCCGTACCATCGAGCGAATCAACGCACATCTTCTCAACCACTTGGAGCGCCTCTAGCTCCTTCCAACATCCCAGCATGGGTTCCGATGTTTACACTCGTGCGAGACCACTCTAGCGACTGTGTCTTACTACGTTTGTGACAACATGAATGGCCTCCTTCCCACCGACATTGTCCAGCTGGACTACAGCAGCGCTTTTGACACGCTCGACCACGACTGCCTTAGTAGGAAGTTGTCAGTCTGTGGGGTAGGAGGCAGCTTGTTGCATTTATTTATTTATTTATTTAAAATACCCTCAAGGCCATCGGCATTACAGAGGGGAGTGGCGTTTAGTGGCAGTAGTACACTTTGCAGCTCAATCTGAGCAGTATGTATTATTTATGGCAGATCTAAGTAAGTGGTCAAGAACAATTGTTGCGATAGATGCGGGAAGGTGGTTCCAATCCACTGAACCTTTCGGAATGAATGACTTTCGGAGTGCATTAGTGTTACATTTTAGAATGTCTACTTTATACATATGATCACTGTGTGACGAAATATAAGACGGAGTATTCAGCAGTTGGTTGTAAAGTAATGAGTTAGTATAGTATATCTTATGAAAGAGACATAAGCGAGCTATTTTGCGACGGAAAGTGACTTTAGACAACGATAGGCTAGTTTTCAGGAGCTCACGCTTGCGGTGCGATGAAATTTAATAAGATTAAAACGAGCAGAGCTATTTTGAATTGATTCCAGGGCGTTAGTTAGTTTGGAATGACCGGGGTCCCAGATAAAAGAAGCATATTGTAATTTAGAGCGTACAAGCGATTTGTACAGGGTTAGTTTCAGAGATGAAGGGGCAAGTGAAAAGTTTCGCTTTAGATAACCCAGCATTTGATTAGCGTTATTAATAACATACTCAACATGCATTTACCAGGAAGTATCTGAGGTTATATACACACCTAAGTACTTATAAGAAGAGACAGAAAGTAAGGTGACATTTTCGAGAAAATAAGAAGGAACATTACATTTGCGCGATACTCTCATGGCCTTGCATTTTGTCGTGTTAAATTCCATCCCCCATAATTCACACCAATTTGAAAGATGGTTAATGTCAGCTTATAAATTCAGAACATCCGAGGCGTTAGTAACTTTTCGTAAATAACACAATCATCAGCGAATAAACAAATTGAAGAAGATATCGAAATCGGGAAATCGTTAATATAGGTAAGAAACAATAGCGGACTTAATACAGAACCCTGTGGTACTCCAGAATTGACGGAGGCGAGTGGTGATGCTTCATCGTTAGCGGTTACAAACTGGGAATGATTAGTGAGAAAATAATTTGTCCAGGACAGAACATTTGCGTCGATGTTAACACTGTTACGTTTTAATAGCAGCAGCATGTGTAAAACTTTATCGAATGCTTTGGAAAAGTCCGAAAAAATGCGATCTACCTGGGACCTTCGGTCCATCGCTAGGGGCAAATCATGGGTGAATGACAAAAGTTGCGTTGCGCAAGAGAAGGATTTACGAAAGCCATGCTGAGCAGTGCTGAAGAAAAGGTTAGAATATAAACATTGAACTAGTTTTGAGTAGATGATATGTTCTAGTGTCTTGCATCAAATGCTAGTAAGCGAAATTGGTCGATCCCATACAAAAATGTTGTATGGTCGGCTATAGAAAATCCTTTGTATGATCGGCTTTAGCTATTTGGCCCAATTAGCTAAAGAATTTTCTATGGCTGCCTTTAGCATGTTTTATGGGTGTATCTCGAAACAACCCATTCTGATTTGAACCCTTCTCGTTTGAACCCATTCGCAAAACGCCCTTCGCGTTTCAACCCTTTCTCATTTATACCCGTCTCATTTGAACCCATTCTCATTTGAACCCTTCTCGTTTGAACCTTTTCCCAAAACGCCCTTCGCGTTTCAACCTTTCGCGTTTCGACCCTTTCTCATTTGAACATCGTATTTCAAACCAATCGCCTAACGCTCTTTGCGCTTTAACCTTTTCTTACTATTTCTGCCCTTCTCGGTTGAGCCCGCTCACTTAAATCTTTATTGTTTTATTAAACTCCGTCTCAAAACACGTAAGTGGCGTTTCAACCTTTTTACTGTGCTCTTGGAATTTCAACCAGTCTCCTTTTCTGTGTTAAAATAAATGAATAAAAATAATGGAGATGTTGGCACTGTTAATAAGAGTGCCGGCTACTCCATAGCAATTGTTATTTATTAAAAAAATGATCAGATCTAAAACAAAACAAGCACACAAACAAACAAAAATCCCGCCAGAGTTGCCATTATACATATGATTACAATCCTAACATGTCCGTTGATCCATTTTCGTGGACTACCTGTGCCATTGTGCACCGATGCGAACACTTAATGTCATGTTCCACTCCAAGGCTAACTGGCGATCGCTTACCGCCCGCATTGGCAGCATCACAAATCAACAGCCGCGGCAGGTCTCTCGCCCTACTGTGCACCTCGTCGCTCACAAAGCGCCGTCGCCACCACTCAAGAGCATCACCAGCAGGGATCGGCAAACGATCCTCTGCCCACCCCCGCATGAATCATTTTAACCCTTTTGCATAGGATACATTGCATCCGAAATATGTTCACAGAAATATTCTGTTTTCCATACCGTCATTCTACGATTAAGCGATTCGCAAAGCCTTATGCCATTTGAATCGTATGGCTAATCGTTAGGCTACTGAACGGCTCTTCTCGAGACGCATAGTACAAAACGTTTTTTCGCCGAACACCTCAATGCGATCCCATGCTCGGTAAAGCTTTATTCTGGAACTTTGTTCCCACAAGATGGTAATTGGTTAAACTATCTAAGATGACCGCAGCAACAAAACACGGACCATTCAAAGGCCAGATAATGCCTTCGCCCTCCTTAGAAAGTCGCAAAGGGAGATCCTGCCATCGGCAAACTGGTCCTGCGGCGACTTTTTTTTTTCTTTTTTGAAATGTGCGGATGCGGTGATGCGTGCCTTGAGGGCTTTCCTACCAGGCACAGATTTTTTTTTTTCATTTCAGTCATGAATCATCGGATGCAAATTATACTCATCTGGCATCCCCTGTGAGGATATTGAATTATTGAGAACCGGTGTGAAAGTATGTTTTGAGAACATTTGAAAGGAGAAAGGTTAAAATGAGAAAAGTCGTTTTGAGAATGGTCAAAACGCGAAAGTTTGTTTTGAGAGTGGTCAAAACACGAAAGTATGTTTTGAGAAAGGGGGAAAAGCGAAAGTTGTTTTGCGCTGGGTTGAAAGGAGAAGGTCAAAACGAGAAGGTAGAAATGCGAACGGGTTCAAATGAGAACCACCCTTTTTTTATGGTCGCTTTTATGTGCCTCTTTAGCTTTGTCTATGGGGGGCCCTATCGCTGTGCAGCCATAGCGCTCTTTAGCTTGTCTAATGGTTGGCTAAAGACTTTTCTATGGCTTTCCCTATGGCTCTCTTTAGCCAGCAAACTCTAATAAAATATTTTTTTTTCTTTAAGTTCCCCCGACTTGTGAGTGCTACATGGTATATACATACATCTCTGAACACACAGAATACACAGAACACAACCAGAACACTACCCCACACAAAAGCGTCAACGCAGCGCCACCAGGCTTTTCTATATAGGCTATATTCGCACTACCTGTATATATGGCAGTCTACTTTTTGAATCCGACTTTGCCGGTGACCCATTATTTGTCGCAAAAACACGGAGAGGCGGAGGAAATATTACTCGTACTTAATTCATTATTTGAATTGTCTCTTGGAATAGCCCCCATCTCTTAATTCAAAACCATGAAAAAAGCAAATGTAGATCATTAGGCTAATTAACTAAAATTTATTAATTATCTTCTTAATAAGTTTGATGAATCACTTTGACAATGCAGTGATGACATGCAGTATACTAGTGCTGAAGATTGCAATCAAGCTATTGCTTTATTGCAGTGTTCGGCGCGAGTGTAATTTATTTTCATTTTTGGGGGTAATAATTCATTTTAATTGTTGCACAAGTATTTCAATGGATTTTTCAAACAATCAATATTACTGGTTTTCACGACTCGTTGCAACAGCAGAGAACATATCTTGGGTCATGGTTTGTCACCGGCATTACAGAAATTCAGTATTGCTTTAATTTTCTAACGTGGAGTGTTTTTACTAAAAAGTAAGCGACGGTAGTGATTTTCTATAGGCGTGGAAAGAAAATGTATTGGTTCTTAGTCTTTAGAGTCGGGGCCATAAATTTTTCTATAGACGCATAAAGACAATTTATTGGTTTCCAGTCTTTTAGCTATGGGCCAAAGAATTTTCTATAGGCGGGTAAAGAACATTTATTGGTTCGCTGTCTTTTGACATGGGGCCATATAATTTTCTATAGGCACCTAAAGAAATTTTATTGGTTCCCAGTGTTTAGACTCAGGGCCATAAAATTTTCTAGAAACGGTTAAAGACAATTTATTGGTTCCCAGTCTTTAGACTTGTGGCCATAGAATTTTCTATAGGCGGGTAAAGAAAATATATTGGTTCCCAGTCTTTAGGCACAGGGCCATAGATTTTCTATAGCTGGCTGTAGCTGTCTTTATGGATTTCTATGACCGACCATAGAGGGCCATAAGGGGTGATAGCCTGCCATATAATTTTCCATAGACGACCATAGACAATTTTTGTATGGGATAGTTATCCGGGCAATATTTATCACCTCATTTGTGGAGTGGCACCACCCTCCCTATCTTCCAATCATCAGGAAACTCTCCAAGTGAAAGCGACTCGGGAAATATTTCAGATATTATGAAAGAGCAATACATTTTTGTGTTTTTGAGGAACTTTGAGTTAATGCTGTCGGTTCCAGCAGAGGAAGAAAGTTTTAAGTTATCGATTATTTTAACAATACCAATAGGATTGACAAAAAAGGGCCCCATATAATAAAAATCACTCGCGTCAAATCTACAAGTAGGTGTGTTAATAAGAGTTTGAAAAGACTTAATAAAAACATCATTCAAAACGCGAGTACATTCGTCTCTAGAAATGATATCTCCATTCGCGGCCTTGAGTGAAATTACAATTTTTCTTTTTTACCAACATTTCAAAACTGCTTTGGGTTAGTGGCTGACATTGACGGTAGCTTAACGTTAAAATACTCGTATTTCGCTTCTTGGTTAGCATTTTTGTAAACTGCATTGGCGTTGTGATAAGACTCCCACCGGTGACAGGTACTAGAAGATATAGCGGCACGAAACAATCTCTTTTTATTGTTCGATAGCCTTGTCAGTGATGGGTTATACCGCGGTGATTGAGGGTGAGACCTTCCTGATCGCAGTGGAATGTACTTGTCGGTGAAGACGGCGACTTGACCCTAAAAACATTCCAGTTCTGATCGACGGAACGCTCGGAGCGGTTAACGAAATTGTGATCTACGAACTGACTCAAGGCATCGTTTATAGCGTCGAAATTAACTTTTTGGTAGTCTCGAATATGTTTTATCTTTTTTCTACTATTAGACTTTGGTATGCTTAGAATGACAAGTAACGAGCATTAATCACTTAGTCCTGGTAGGTGAGATATTAGGGATACAAGGTCAGGTGTGGAGGTTAGAACAAGGTCAAGAACATTTGCTGACGGGGCTGCAATTCTCGTGGGTTCTGTAACTAGCTGCAATAGGTTAAAATCGGAACACATGTTCAAGAAATAAAAACACTCCAACGAAAATGGATTAGGAAACGGGCTCTCGTGCGACCAACAGATGTTTGGGTAATTAAAATCACCTAGATTAAATATTGGACTGTTTGGAAACCTTGTTACAACCATATTGATAGCACCATGCAGTTGGTTTACAAAACTAGAGGTACACTTTGGCGGACGATAGCAAACACAATGAATAACGTTTTTATAATTCACATTAAAACAAACGCAGAGAAACTCAATATTTAACGCCAAGTTCCCGCAATAGGAAACAATATAGTCAGCTGCTGAAATTAGTACACCACCTCCAGATCCAAACTGCCTATCGGAGCGATACACGTGAAACCACTTTTGACAATCGAATATTTCACTGTTCCATATTGTAGCGGAAAGCCACGTCTCGGTGAGTACCACAACGTCCGCCGATGACGAGCCAAGGACAGCGCATAACTCATCTCGCTTTTTCAGCACGCTCCTTATGTTAGTAAAAAAGATAGACATATTTTCGGAAGAATGACAATTATCGTTTCTCGGTTGTTATGACGGAGGGGGTTCAGTCGCTGACTCAGCAAGGGCGCCAATGGCTGTATCGGCGAGACTCATCCCAGAAAGAGCCCCGACTTCGCGCACACTATTGGTTTCGGAGCACGTAAACTTTCTTATCAAAATGAAGCTTGTTATACCGTAATCTAAAGTTAATATCAGGATTTGATGCCTCCGCAAATTCGATTAATTGTTTTCGAGCCTGACGTGTAGCTGGTGAAAAATCCTCATTCATAGAAACGCGTCTGCCCTTTGCCTTTGTTTTCAAGAACAAGGTGCTCTCTCTAGATTTCAAATTCGCAAACTTTGCAATACTTGGCCGGCACTTGTTCCCCCAAAACAAGCCTATCTTGTGCGCTTAGCATAACAGACGATAGGTCAAGCACTAGTGCCCCTTGTGGCACCACAATTGTTAATCTATCTGGAGTGACCATATCAACAGAAGAGGAAAAACTCCTTTCGACAGGATTGAACTTCTGTCCCGCCACAGGTTTTGTTGACGAATTTCAATTACTACGCAACCTCGACCACTTTGCTCGAAATTTACGATTGCGGGAATACTTCTTGGACAGACCTTCTAGCTCCAACACCTCTCAGCAGCGTGCAACGAGCGACTGGACGCCAAAGGCAAACCGTAACGATTGTCTTAACTTGTACATAGCCGCTGTGCAAAAAGACATTATGCGGGAATATCGCAGGCAGGCGGGAAAGCGGTATAACCTCACTAAATCCGAAAGGGCTAGCTTAAAAACCCTGAGCAATAGGACAGACATAACAATAAAACCAGCCGATAAAGGAGGAGCAATTGTGATTCTTAGCACTTCTGAGTACATCCGGGAAGGATACCGCCAACTAAATGACCCAAAGTTTTATGAATCTCTCGCAGGTGACCCTACGGTGCACCACACTCAGACTGTGACCTCGGTCCTTAAGGATCTCTTAGACGAGGGCAGAATAACCGTTAACGAACATAAATTAATGAAACCGGTACAGCCTTCCCCGCGCCGCTTCTACATGCTCCCTAAGATTCACAAACCTGGTAACACAGGGCGCCCGATCATATCCGGAATAGGTACAGTAACCGAACCCATATCAGGATATGTAGACAGTTTAATTAAACATATACCTACAAGTCTCGATTCGTACATTAAAGACACAACTTACTTCTTAAGGGAAATATCAAATTTACGCATACCAAAAAAAATCATATCTGGTTACACTTGATGTGTCATCGCTGTATACGAATATTTTCACACGATGATGAAATAATTTCTTTAATTGACATGTACGAACTCCACAAACAACCGGATACCCCAGATGGACACGTCGTCGCTACTCTTGCGAGGCTTGTTTTAGAACTCAACACGTTCGAATTTAACAATAAATACTTTAGGCAGGTTAGCGGAACCGCGATGGGCACCAAAATGGCCCCGAACTACGCCAACGTATTCATGGGAAAATTAGAATCTCAGTTCCTTTCTGAATGTCCCGTAAAGCCGCTAATATACAAAAGGTTTATAGATGATATACTTATTGTCTGGTCGCACACTGAGGAGGAGCTGGTGGACTTCATAGGTCGATACAACGCTGCTCATCCGAGCATCCGCTTTACACATACGTACTCTCAAACCGAAATAAACTTCTTAGAAGTCAACGTTAAAATAGACGAAGGTAAACTCGCCACGAGTCTGTACCGTAAGACAACAGATCGACAGCAATACCTGCGTTATCAAAGCGACCACCCACGCCATTGCAAAAACAGCATTCCCGATAGCCAAGCTCATCGTTTCAAACGAATTTGTTCCAAGGAGACAAATTTTGATGCGAGCAGCCAAAATTTAAAGTCAGTGCTAGAGAAACAAAAGTATCTACCGCGTATAATCGACGATGCAATCAGAAATGCCAAGCAGCTGAACCGAGCAGACCTTATCAGCCCGCGCCCCACACAAAGCGACACACAACGCACAAATCTATATCTAACTTATAGCATGAACCATCCTAATGTAAATAATATCTTAAGACGACATTATAACATTCTCGAACAAAGCGAGCGCCTTAAACGCGCGTTTCTATCCGCCCCCGGGGGTAGTCCACCGACGATCGCGTAACCTCAAAGACGCGCTAGTAAATTCTCGGATCAATTCATCGCCACCACCTAACGAATGTAGGCCTTGCATGCACCCAGGATGTCTGATCTGAAAACAGATGCAGCACACAAACACGGCCAGCAGCACGCACTCGCAGTTCTCGATCAAAATTAAAGGGCACTTAACATGTGCCTCGTCGAATGTCGTGTACTTATTCGAGTGTACGGTATGTAAAATGCAATACATAGGGGAGACTGGAACGGCATTTAGACTGCGCTTTAATAATCACAAATCTCACGCCATAAATCTTCCGACATTGCCTCTATCCAAACATCTCGCTCTCCCAAAACACTCGTTTGATAAATTGTCAGTGACGGTCCTAGAATCTGGATTTAAATCAAATCGCGAACGTGAACAGCGTGAATCCTACCTAATTTACCGATTCAACACAATTAAACAAGGAATAAATGAAAGCCCCGGTACTCTGGCATCGACTAAAATGCTAACAGACGAATAGCAACAGCGATGAGGGGACATTTTTTCAGGTCCCAGACCTTACTGTTAGCAGTGGTACTGTGTTTGTGGCCGGAACTGGACCATCAACTTTTCTCTTTTATTTCCAGGTTTTGATATTCATATATTTTTTGTTCTAGGTTTAACATTGTTCCCTTTCAGGTCTGACTCATGCATGCCCCACGAAACAACACAAGTGACCGTGCCATTTTTTTTTTTTTGAGACAGCACTGTAGTTTGCGCGTTAACTTTCGTCTATTGTACGCTATTATTCAGGTCACCCCTGCCCGCCCGGACACAAAGTCACCCTGCGCCCCCTCTCAAGAAGCTACAACCACAATCCCACCGTCCTTGAAACTTGGCCCCGACCGTCAAGCTTCTTCACCCGGATACGAACTGCCCTAAGCTTCCCTCTCACCAAAGCTCCAACCGTCATCCCGCCGAAATTTGGACCCGACCGTAGCATTGTATAAATACCACCCGCGTTCATCTGTAAAAGTTCTTCCTGACGAAGGCCGGACTCCGGCCGAAACGTCGAAGATTAAATCGTCCGTTGTTGCTGTTTTCACCAAGGGTTTTTTCTTACCTGTTATATATATATATATATATTCTGGGGCTGAGAGCGGCGGAAGGAACGAGGAAACGTCAGAAGAGTTTTCGAGGTTTTTTCTTTTCCTTCTCGGGCCGAGATCCTTTTTCGAACCGAGTGGCAGCAGGGGCACTGCCACGCATCTCAGCATGACAAGAGAAAAGGCCAAAGAGAAGGCTGCCTCGTCGTCGAACGCGCCAACGCACTTGGCCGCCGATGTTGGAGCCGCCCTCGTCCAACAGACAGGGGATGCCATTTCTGCCTCCTTCCCCTCAACCTTGGGAGCTGCCCTGCTTCCAATCGTCGATGCCTAGGGCTGTCTCGCCCCACACGGCCAGCTGCCTCAGGAGTCCCTGCTGTGAGCTAATCGAACGTCAGCACGGTAAGCTCGAACATCCACAGAGGCGGCAAGAGGTCGCTTCCAGCATCGCCGGAGACCTCCCCTTGCTTACGCCGGAGGTATGGCTTCTACGGGAATCATCTCTACCAGAGCCGCCAACGCAATCCGACTACCTCCGGTGGAGCTTCCACCGCCCATTCACGGAGCGAGGATCCGCCATGCCTAGGATATTCTGCGCGACCTCACCCAGAACATCAGAAGTTTGTTTACGAGAGATGTCCACGAGAGATATTTACGCGATCCGGCATCTCCACGCGTATCGGTCGGTTCTACTGGAATGCCATGCTCCCCGAACCCCAGAACCTCATTTTCGATAGACTGGAACTCTTCCACGTCGTCGCGAAAGGAAACTGGAGGACGGCTATCCAATCCCAGGCGTCCAGGCTTGAGTCCGTGGTTTTCAGAGAGCTCGCCGACCAGCTACCTAACCAGCCTCGACCAGGATGCCGCAAGTCGCGTGCTCCCGCGAACACCAGCTACTGCCCAGGCACCAAGTCCAAGAGTCCTCCAAATCCTAAGTGAGTCCGGCAGCTACCCTGGGTCTTCGAGACCCACCAGTGCCGTCATCGACGGCACGGTCGTCTTTTCGACGCTCCTGGACGTTTTCCATGTCGAGGTCGTTCTCGCCTATGCATTTTGCGAGGCTGGCGTCTCGGCCCACCTTGCCCATGCTTGATCTTGGACCGAAGAAAACGACTCATTGGATCCGAACTCGACGGCCACCGCCGCCGAGCGAATCCTGGAGTGGCTCAGCAGGACCGACAGTGTCATCGAACCCCACGCCTATGACGACTTCTTCGACACCTACGGTGGCGAGGAGGAAAAACACACCAACACAAATGAACACACCACACAAAAAACAATTCGACGTCGAAGACTCTGAGTCGGACCTGGGTAGTATTGCCTACAAGTCGGAAGCGACGGGACCTCCACCGCCAGTCCACCCGACCCAGCAGGCACCTCAAGTCGACTGGGCAATGTTTAGTGAGGCATGTAGTTTTCACAAGCCGCCCGACTTCGGTGCACTTTTCATTCGCTGCACGAAGGCTTCTTGCTTCACGACCCGCCCCCCTCTCCCTGACCAGGTCCCCACAATCGATGCCGCCGTAACCAACAAGTTGGCAGCATCATAGAACGCTCCTCACGTGGTCCGTACCTCAACCCCGTCTTCCTCGTGTCCAAGTCAGCCACCGAGTCTCGCTTTGTTTTAGACTGCACCACACTTAATCCTTACCTCCAGACACCTCGATTTCGCCTTACTCCTCTACCCCAGGTCATCAAGATAAACCCCTCCCGCCCCAAGCGTATATAGTGAAGCTTGACCTCGCCGATTTCTTTTACCATATCACGCTTCATTCCTCCTCCCGTAACCTGACCGTTTTTGCCGTATGCCCTTCGTGATACGCCCGTTGCCGTTTTACATGCAGCGCTTGGCAACAGCCATTGCCAGGGAAATGCGCGCGCGTGAACTCTGGGCTTGATCTCACATAGACAACTTCTTGTGCGGCCATCCAGACCCAGACAATATGGCGTCTACGGTGCGCCTCCTTGAGGAATACTTGCTCCGGTCGGGACTTCGCTTAAACCTAAGCAACACGAGCAGAGCCCACGCGACGCAAGGGGTTTCTTGGGTTCAGGCTCGACACAGCCGATGACACCATTTCGCACACGCCAGAACGGCTCCGCGCCATTCCTCGTGTCCTTCGCTCGCTGGAGCACCCGCTTCCCCTCAAGCCGCTCCATGGGGCGGCGGGCTACTTGGCATTTTACTTTTCTGTCTATGCCTCTGAGTTTTTTTTCTTCTTCTTTGTACCTTGTTTGACAAAGTTTCAGACCAAATTCCTCTTTTACTCAACTGGCTTCCCTTTCTTCTGCTTCTTCGTACGACTTTGCCGCACTGCCAACCGCTCCCCATTCCCCCCGCTACCCAACAACGCAAGGGCAGATGCCTCCGGCGTCGGTTACGGCGTAGATGTCGGGAACAGCTGCGCAGGCAATCATCGCCCCTCTGCCGAGGCCACGCCAAAGCCAATATAACTCTGGGAAGGACTCGCCGTGTTGTGGTGCGCGTGTATTGCCGAGAAAGGGACTCTTCTACACACTGTGAACAGAGCTTTGGCTCTCCCGCTGCGCTGCGGCCATGGACGAGCTTAGCCTTCGGCTATTGCCAGTGCCATATTTCCTTTTTTTTTTGTTTATTGTTATTTATTAAAAAACCTCGGAAAACCCTTCGGACGTTGATCCTTCCGCCACCCCAAGCACGAGAAACGATGCCTCGCGCCGAGAGCGCCAGGCCTCCATGGCCCGCCGGCTCGCCATCGTGTTTAGCGGATAACGGCAGGTCGGCGGGGCTCATGGCCGATGGTGCCCGTTTTATTGACATATCGTTATTAAGAAAAATAAGAGAGACGGCACTGGCAATAGCTAAAGGCAAAGCTCATCCATGGCTGCGGTGCAGCGCTCCAGCCAAAGCTGTGTTGTCCGTGTGTAGAAGAGTCTCTTTCTCGCCTAATGCACGCGCACCAGAACACGGCGAGTTCTTCCCAGAGGTATATTGGCCTCAACAGCGGGGCTATGATTGTTTGTGCACAATCCCCTACAAGTGCAACAAAACCGACTCCGGAGGCATCTGCCCGTGCGCTGTCGGGTAGCGGGGGAAGGTGGAGAGGTGAGCAGTGCGGCAAAGTCTGCCAAACACACAGAAGAAAAGGAAGTCAATTGAGTGAAAGAGGAATTTGGTCTGAAACTCTGTCAAACAAGGGGCGAAGAAGAAAAGCCCAGAGCCATAAAGAGAAATGTAAAATTCCAAGTAGCCCGCGGCTCGTATAAACTAATGTAATATAATATTATGTAATATAATATAAGCACACCCGACCGGACATTGGGAGGCCAGAGTTCAAATCCTGGCTCCGCCGTTTCTTTTGGCTTTCAGCGGTTTCGTAAAACATTGATTCATTTAATAGCGTACTGTTCATTCATCTGCATATTTTCGAATATATATATATATATAAGGTACGTCCGCACCTTTTTTATTTTTTCTTATATATAAATTAACCATTTTTCTAGCGTAACAGAATCGGCCAGCGAGAGACGTGCATTCCGGTAACCTTAGGCAATTGCTTGGAAATAGCAAACATGACGTAGGTGTAACATAGCAGAACAACGAAGACTAGGGAAAGGAACGAACAACACATGACATATTTTTACAAATATTTGTGTTGTCACTGTGTTGTTAATTCCTTTCCTTAATCTTCCTTCTTTTGGGCTATTGCATTTACATTATGTTTGACTTCCACCAACTAGCCCAGCTCTCAATTTTATCACTTTATTCCACTTCGCAGTTTTTTAGTAGAGGACGGCTATAGTTCTGCTCCTTCAGTGTGGGCGAAGACTCGTCTGCATGTATTAGGTTGAAATCAACTATAGCGACGAGAAGGTGCGAATGGTTCTTCCAGCTGCCAGTGGGAACTTCCTTAGGGTTGTTACAAACGCTGCCGAACAAAAAAGTAGGGATGTTTATTTTCATGTTTATTATATAGAATGCGATGATCTCCAAGTAGCGGACGTAACATGTATGATCGGGTATCAAACTATATGACGAAAGTAAATGTAGTGAACAAGCGTTGGAGCTAGAAACGTGTGCAACTTTTGACCAATTAGAAGTATTAAGATGTTTCTAATTTCCTTTAATTTTACGTTGTTGGATATCTGGCACTACTTTAAACTGTTAAGTATGAAACTGCTGTTTAAAAGTTTAATTAAACAAATTATTGGAAAAACTGAAATAAACCGGTTTTTAGGAACGTGTAACCGGTAACCGAAACCGTACAAACTAAAACCGTAAAAAACCGAAACGAAACCGTTATCAACAGGAAGCGGTTACCGTAACCCAAACCGAAACGTTATATTTTTCGGTTTGAGTCCCTGGTACAAACAACTTTTTTTTTTTCTTGTAGAATAGTGGGCGTATATTACCGATTGTGACATGGAAGTGCTTATTTCTAGTGATCACAATCAAAAACACGTTATTGGGTGGGGCTGGCAGGAAGGTAACAATTAAACGGAAAGAGGCAAATGGTGAATTACTGACCTGCACCAACAAAGGTTTGGGTGAGCACACGGCCTCGTTCTTGCCAGCTCCAAAATCCAAGGATTCCGTGACGCGCGTCTGCTGATATGTTGGCTGGTGTATTCCTTTGGTTCGGCGTTGGGTGAGGTGGGCAGGATCATAAAGAATACCTTTGAACTTGGAATCGTCTGACGTAAACTTTCATATTGCGTTGACATTGCACGCAGCTGACGTTGCGCTTACGTTGGGTCCAGTAGACCGATGCAAGCGGTGAAAAGGCACAATGGATGAAATAACTCGCAGCAATAAAGGTTTGCGGGAGCACATGGCCTCGTCCCCGGCAGCTCCTTAACCTAAGGATTCCGTGACGCGCGTCTGCTTATATTCCCGCTGGTGTAGTCCACTTAGTTCGCCGAGGGATGAGGTGGGCGGGATCTTGAAGAGTTCCTTAGATCTTGAGATCGTACGATGTAATCTTTCATAATACGTTGAAGTTGCATGCAGCTTTGAACTTCCCGATGGCAGAGGTATAATCCTGCTGGTTCTCAGCCACATTGAAGGCGAAATTGTTGTAAACTTCCAAGACGTCGTCGCCAGCTAAGCTTAGCAGCAGAGCGGTCTTTGGGGGCCGCAATAGATGCTTCGCGTCTGGCGTTCAAGCAGTCACAAATAGCTCGAATGTCTGTTTCAAGAGGCGCCAGATGTTTCCTATGGGACCACTTAACTGCAGGTGCTCCGGCGGCTTCAAAAAGTTCCTACCGGTTCTTGGGTTGCATGTGACGGCGCTTTCTTGTTCAGTGGGGGGTGTCAGGCGCAGCCTCTTCTGACACCATGTTTCGTGCGTTCGCCAGGAAAGATTCGCATGGGCCAGTTCCGGACAAGCAAATCACCATTGGTATTGAGACATCGGATTTGTACTGTTGATGTGAAAGAAACAAATAAAAGGGTAAAAATGTTATCTTGGTAGAGTGCATGCCCTACGATAACACGTTGGGCATGTGAAGCATGACGGGTCTATGTTTATCAAACACGATACATAATTAAGCTCTCGATAACTATTTTTAATTGTTGATTATAGGGGTCATGATGGAATAGCAGTTTTGACGGCAATTACTGTTAGAGTCCAGACCGATTAAAACAATTTGGGAAAATGAAATGCTTCTTACCATATTAATCGGACAATCATCGAGTTTTCACCCTATTTAAACAATGCGCGGAGCAAAAGCGTCGCAAGCAGTGCCCACAATGACACTGGGAAAGGATGTCGTTTCAATCATGTCTTTGAGAGCATGATAGCGCTTCAAGACAGGGACGAGAGTAGGAACGAGCCACGTCAATGTTCGCAAGAACTGTGTCACTTTGTCGCCCAAATCAATCGATACCACGCTGAAACATCGATCCCCCTAGTATTTTATGAGGTCTGTCTCTATGATTTCTTTTACCGTCTTATCTCTATGTTTTTTTAATCACAGTGCACAAATTAAATTGAGGTTTGGACCCACAGTCATGGCAGTGCATTGAAAAATGACCGTCACGCTGGCCACTTACATTTTGGTTGTGTTCGCGCAATCTATCATTTAGGCACCTTCCCGTCTGTCCGACGTACTTTTCGCCGCACGTCAGCGGGATCTGATAGAAAACTCCTTCTGCGGATTCAACAAACGGGCTGCGATGCTTTTTCACGTAGCCAACCGGAGGTTTTCGGTAAGGGTTCGTCAGTTTGCACAACTTGGGTGACAAAGAGACACAGTCCTGCGAGCATTGCCGTGGCATGGGATTGGTTGAATAGCGCGATGGTGCAGAGTATTTATACCCTTCCTTTTCTGGCGATTAGACAGTTGAAGTTAGCGCATTGTGTTGTCCCGTGCCTACTCTCGTCCCTGTCTTGAAGCACTATCCTGCTCTCAAAGTTTCAATACCAACTCGCCAAAGAATCTGCATTACTCAATCATGCCGTCACAATCTAGGCAGCGTGTCTTTGGTACCGACGACACAAGTTCCGACGTCACCTAAATTTCTACGTCACGCTTCCGAGCTTCATTGTTGGCAGGGATTGATGCGCTCTCTTTACGTGCAATTTTTAGATCGTGCGAAAAAAAAAAGCGAAAATTAATTGACTAATATTAGAATCTATTACCTTTTTTAATTTCTTTTTTTTTTTTAAATTGGTCGGTCCTCTAATAGTAATTGCCGCCAATACAGCAATTCTAACATGACCCCCCAAAAAACCGTTACATGAAGTTTATTAACAAATGTGAATTATTCAACTTAGACGAACTATTATCCTCTTAGGTAATGCACGCCGACCATGATAAATACATGGTGAAGATGGCACTGGTCTAACGATCACCCCCTTTTTTACTCTGATTAGGATTCAAACACTCTGTATAATTTATGTAGGTACTCTAATGTTTGTCCGACATATCACATATGAAATACTTAGCCTTTCAATAGTACACAAATAGCACTCTGAACTAGTGGAGATCTAACAACGCTATATAACGCCGGCTGTCAGTACCCGGACAGGGGAGGCTCGGTTCAGTCTGTTCTCTGACTGTATCCTTGTGCCAGCGGTTTTGCATGATGATGTTCACTATTCCTGAGTGCCATCCAGCAGCCCTCGACGATCGATAGACCTGCGATGCCTTTTTTCAGTCGCCAAGGGGTTCGTGGATGGCGCCAAGGCGACGGGATCGTCCTGCTCGTCTCCGCGAGAGCCCTTCTTCGAAAACGTGGGTGCGCTGGTAGTCAGGTAAGTAGAACTTGATCAGCGGCAGTGCCCTTTCGCAGAAAAGAGAGACACATTAAAGTATAGAATTTTATGCTTTGAAACATTTGACAGTATTAGTTGACCCAGCGTACTTCCCACTAAAAATCATGCAGCGAACCCCGGGTACGTTAAGGTGCTAAAATAAAGAGGTGGGACTGTCACATTTTGTATTGTCTATTATATAACTTAGCAAGCAGGAGATATTCATACGGAAGTTTACCCCATTTGGCTAGTGCTTATCAAAACCAGCTCATATTGCCGTTTGTCTCACAGTTAATGTATTTTTAAGTACAGTATTATATGCTAGCAATATTTGACAAATATCTAAATACGCTTGTAATGTACCTACAATTTTAGTGGGCCTCTCTCTAAACTCTTGCGGCAACTTAGCTGCACATATAATGTGGATATTTTTATATCTTACATGTACACTAAATTGGCTCGCAGCTTTTAGTCAAAGTTTAATATTGTATTTCGTTTCACCTTAACTACGCTCTGATTGGACCAATAAAAAAACGCGTAAAGTGCATCCATTTGGAAAAAAGCGGACTCTTTCAGATATATTCCAACTGTATTTAATGCGCGAATTTTTGTATTAAACGCGTAGTATGGCGTCCGTACGAGCAGTTCATTAGAACAAACTGCAAGTTTATCTGAAATACCCATCTCGAGAATTTCTGGAATGTACTTTATATGTTTAACATTTCATTCGGGAGCTAATTTTGTGACATAATAACGTTACATTTTTAATTCACTAAAAAATATGCATTTCAAGAAACATGAAAATACAATTTTATATGCGTTATCACTGTACGATTTATCTATTTGGCGCCTAGTCATATTGTTTTGGTGAATGCCATTTTGCGTATTCAGAGTTCATTAACCATAGAGTGATTACAATGCCCGGTAGTAGTTCAACTGGCGCTAGTGTCTACCTGACTTCCGTGATGCAAATTGAAGCGGGCAGCAACCAATCCACTTTCATGATGCTCCTGTGCGTTTCTATTGAAAAATGAGCGTGGATTTTGTCTCTTCGACGGAAAATAACAGGGATTGCCTTTAGTATTTCGATCGTAGCGAATGGTATGAACCCTTATAATACTTTAAAGGTTTGTCCCTTGTCCCTTGTCCGGAGTTTGTTTTATTCTTTCTGTTGCCAGTAAATGCTTTAGTTACAGTATTTTCTTCTTCATCAGTGAACGATGTTATACTTTGCTATGCTTTAGGGCGATATCTCTATTCCACAGCAGGTGTATAAAGGCAATCTACGAATATAAGCAAAAATAACAATGAAAAGGAATGTAAGTTGCAGACTTCTACGTAGTTCAGCTATTCTACTCAATTGCTGTAGTTTAAATACTTTTCTGAGTAGTTTTAGTAACTGTCAATTACATTTTTATTTCGGTAATTAGTAGTTTACCTTAATTACTTTTTGCGATTAACTTCTACTCAAATTACAAACGACTTTCGAATGTTAGTGGTTGTTTTATCTATCAACAAACATTCCTGCACAAAAGAAATAATATGTTGGAATATCAGCTGATATTTGCAAACAGGGGAAAGCATGTGGCGTAGGAAGGGGGGGAGGAAGTGGTTTGAAGAGTTTGAAACCCCCCAAACTTTTCACGAGCCCCCCACTGCAACAACACTGCTACGAGGCGGGGGGAGCGAACAGACACGACCCTTATGAAAATTATCAATGAGTTTCTTATGTATTCTATAAGAATACATTAGAAACTCAACTGAAACTGATTGATCATTTTTGTAAGGGGACGCGAGAGAGGGCCGAGTAATTGTGGGATTAGCGCCGAAGACTGGAGTTCCTTTGTGTCCCGAAGCTCAAAGAGACTTGACCCATTTGCAGAAAGGGCTGGTCTCCGCTTCTGCCCAACGTAGGAACTCTCGCCCGCTACAGGAGGTGTACACACTGCCTTTTCACTAAAAGAAGGCAACAAAATGCAGCGCGCGCTTTGAAGTTCATCTGGTTCTCTCGTAGTTTGTGCTGTACTCGAAGAATCGCGTGCTGAGGGGCAACGCAAAGGTGACCTTTTTGCGTTGCCTTTCCTCCCAAAACTCACAATATGCAGATCTTTAAAGATTCGAAGATCGTTCGAGAAACCTTAATAATTCCCCCAATGTTTTTTTTTTTTTTATATAAAAAAAATAAACAAGCAGGTGTTGGGAAGTACTCTAAGTACATGGGACTTAAAGTGCAGCTGTTTAGAAAATTTGTCCATTACTTGAGGTACATTATCTGAGCATGTACTTGTACTTTACTAAAGCATTTTTTCTGGATACTTTCCCAGGAAAGTAAAACTCCCCACTTCAATACACATTCCCAAAATTTTAAAACGAAAAATGGCGTATCGTCGTGTGAAAACGCGCTCTTTCGAAATGTCATCTGGTCATTTCGCTGAGTGAAGTAATGGCGGCTATAAGACAGACAGAAAGAAGTGCTTCATAAGTTGATTGCGTTAAACAGCTTGTCAGCGAAAGTAAAACAACTATGCTGTGGCTACTTGACTTTATACAATTCTTGCTGCCATTTCCGTAAAAAACTGATGCACCTCCGATTACCCCTTGAGCAATGCATACCAGTTAAAAGAACACTGTAAAGGGAATGAAAGGGCATCATGAAAGATTGTGTAAAAGAAAACTTACTTGAAATATATTGCTTTTATAGTACGTTACTTCAAGTACACTGCACCCGGTGTACTGACAACTTTACTTGGAAGTACATAACTTCTCATTTACTTTGTACTTTACTTCAAGTACTTTTATATGTACTTTACTCGACACTGTAAACAAGCCAACACCGTCCAAAAAAAATCAAGCGCTGGCCGTGGTAAACCTCAAAGTAGAAATGATACATTTGCAGTACATCATTGACCAAAGAAACAAAGTACAAAACAATTAGGTATGGAGAAGCAGAATCAGCTATTAAAGCATTTCTGTGAAACAAAAACAAGCCGATTCATATTTGGCTAGCACAATCTCGCTAACGAATCAAAACCTATGTACTTTCTTGTTACCATAAAAAACATATAAAAGTAACTTCAAGAGTGATTCGCTACTTTTTACGGTAATTAGTAATTTACTCAATTACTTTTCATTTGAGTAATTTCTACTCTATTCAAACTACATTTGAGGTCAATACTCAGTAACTTAACTTAATTACTTTTTTTGAGTAACGTGTACATATCTGGTAAATTGTTTTAAAGACGTCCCAGCATTCCGATGGCACTAGTATATTGCTAATATGTCAGCACTAGCTATTACTAGATGGAAATGTAACGTCCTGCAATTTTATGAGCATATAAAAACACACAAAACAAAAATAATAATCTCCGTTGGCTATAAAAGATGTATTTTTTTTATATTCTCGATGCCACGCAGCTTTTATTTGGTACCAGGTTTCTGGCTTCTTCCAATTTTTAAAAGTTTTAAAGCTTGACGATGGTGTTTTAAATGCAAAAGAAACCTATTTGCACATATGCATGAGCAGAGAGAATGAAGCAGAACTTAATTATTGAAAGTCGAATAATTAGTTGGCCTTCTTTTAAATTTATTCGGATTGTCTACGTGTACGAGTAGTTACTAATCCAGTGTTACTGTGTAGTTTTTTCAGTCTCTGATGATTTTCCAGATGCACTCCCCACTGAAAAAACAAAAAAGGTTTAAAATCCAAATGGCTTCCAAACTGGTCGATCTGCTCCGGTCATATGGTATTATGGGATAAGGGTTTCAAACAGTCAATCAATAATTTTTTTTCTGCAACTGTACAAGTACAGATGCCGAGAGACGGACAAAACAGTTCGCTTGATAAGGTCAGCTATCTCGTACTCTCGCCAAAACGAGTGACAGATAACTAAAATGTGGCTTAAGAAGATTTACAGCAGAAGAAACACTTGTATTAATTATAATGCAATTAATGCTAAAGTGCAAGCGAACTGGAAAGGAATAACACTAATATTCCTTAGAGAAGGGTAACGAAGGGGACAGAAACAAACACAAATCTCAAAAAACAGCTAGGTGACTGGTGCGCGACTGAAAAAATCCGCCTGGTCCTGGTATCGAACCATGGCACCTCTCCATTTCCAGTGGAGCGCTCTACTAATTGAGCTAACTAGGAGTTAGACATCAGTAGAGTAAATAGGGTTTCTCCCCTGCCGCCAAACTAACCCCAACAAGAGTGAACGTCCTGCATTTTGAGGTTAGGAATATAATGCAGTTAATGCAAATGTACAAGCGGGGTGGACATGAATGACAATAATATTGTCATTCTTGTACAATATATCATTGACAATATATTAAAATTGTCATTCTTGTCCAGCTCGCTTGCACCTCTGCATTAATTGCATTATAATCATAACCTTTGGTAGGGTTGGTGAATTGGACATTTTTAGTCGTAGGTCTGAAGAGTGTTGCCTTTATCTTACTACTGTTTATTTATAAAGAAAAAATTACATTACTCCGACGATATAAAGCGTCCCAAGTAGTACAAAATGGGTTCCAAAA
This sequence comes from Ixodes persulcatus, assembly GCA_013358835.2. Taxonomy (NCBI): domain Eukaryota; kingdom Metazoa; phylum Arthropoda; class Arachnida; order Ixodida; family Ixodidae; genus Ixodes; species Ixodes persulcatus. The sequence continues at coordinate 195,835 of JABSTQ010011508.1, forward strand.
AGAGGGCCGCCGGGAGTCCACGGTGAGCTGTCCACGTTGGTCCCACCTCGGTTTTGCACCACGGCCCCTAGTCGGCCCGACTCGGGCTGTCCACCGGGCTTCCTTCGTGGGACCCACAGCGGGCCTAACTGGGCAGCCCACCTCGCCTTTTTTTGTGGGACCCACCGGAGGCCTGCTTGGGCACCCCACACGGGACTCCCTCGTGAAACCCACAATGAGCCTATGTGGGCAGCCCAAATGTGGTCCCCCCGGGAACCTCCTTTCATTCCCCAAGCGACATGGCGATACTTGGCCAGTGTCGTGGCAATGCCGCCCGAACACCGGCTCCAATATCGGCCAATGTGCGGTTTTGCACAACTTTTTATCTGGCTCAGCGGACATTAGATTAGGGCATAATCGTTATGGTAAGTTGGTAAATTATCTAAAAATGTTAATTAACTTTTAATCGTTGGTTTTAGGGGTGATGTTGTCATTGCATTATGGCCGGCAATTACTATTCGATACCGGACCACTTAAGATAAATTGCGAGAATGTAATAATTTCGGAGGTATTAACCGATTATAATTTATGCTTTTAGCCCGATTTAAAAAATGCGATCAAAAAAAGCGCAGCAAGCCCCGCCCACAGTGACGCTTGGAATAGAGACGTAGTCATTAGAAACCTGTGGCATAGCCTCCTCCTTACTCACAAAGCCTGGCAGTTCGATGACGGAGCCATAGAGTGCCCGGTCGCAGACTTGGAGCGCGAGGATCTGTTAGCAGCGAGCATTTCTTTGTGAACCTGGTATTCAGCATATAGCTTTTGCAGAGGCGAGGACCCGAAACACGTTTTCTAAACCCGACGAGAAAGGAAGCTGTAGCGTGAGGAACGCGAGGAGCACGAGCGGGCATTCCATCGCTTGGGAGAAGTGTGTTTCGCCGCAGCGGGGCGTTCGTTACTTGACTCTTCTCTCATCCGTTGTTTGCCGCTCTACCTTTTCAATTTCGGCGGCCGCGCCTCGTGACGATCTGCCAGGCTTTGTCAGTAAAGAGGAGGCTATGCCTGTAACCAACGTCACGGCAGCGTGTCCTTGGTGGGTGTGCCGACGACACAAGTGACAACGTGGCTGAAGGGACTACGTCACTCTTCTGGGCATTATTGTTGGCAGGGCTTGCGGCGATTTTTAAACCGGGCTGAAAAAGCATGTCAATTGACCAAATAATATGTCAGAAACAAATCGATTTTCCCAAATTATTTCTATATGACTGGCCTCTAAAAGTAATTGCCGTCAATACTAGAACTGTAACTTGACCCCTAAAGCCACTATTTGAAAAGTTAATTATCAGATTTTAATTAACTAGTTAGTTTACCGTGACCGTTATTCCCTCATCTATTGTTCGCCAAGCACGATAAATGCACGGTAAATACGGCATGCGAACGCCCCGTCCTTTTTTTTTAATGTGCTCGAATTAAAAGGAAACACTGCGTATAATAGTGCTACATTGCGCAAGTTGAAAGCTCGGAACAGGTTATGACCTGTTTCAGTGTTGCTTTTATGCTCGGAACAGGATGGATGGATGGATGGATGATAATGGCTATACCCTTTGTATCGGGCGGCAGCTTGCTCCACCTAGCCTAACATTTTGTCATCCCTTCTTTATTTTTAAATTTGTATGAAATTTGTTATAACAGCCCCCCCCCCCCCCCTCTCTTTTCAAGTGAATTTATTGCTGATTTTTATCTGTACTTTTTTTATCCTTCCCTAGATCTCTTCCACCAATCTTCCAATCTCCTCTTAGTTACCGCAATTCTTTCCCTATCAATTCGTCCATCTATGTCCAGAAAACCCTGTGCCCCCTCCAAATCCGTAGTCATCCCCCCCAAGAGGGTGGGACGAAGCCCCGTGCACCTTAAAATTACATGTTCTATAGTTTCCCTTTCGCGGTTGTATACGTCGCACAGAGTGTCTACTTCCTGAAATTTAGCCCTGTACGTTTTCGTTCTTAGCACCCCCGCTCTAGCTTCAAACAGCAAAGAGCTCCCCACTGAATTATCATACAGTTGTTCCTTCTTTATTTCTTGTTTTTGTGCCCTGTATATGTTAAAGCTGATGTCCCCTGCATTCTCTCTTCCCACAATTTCCTCTCCGTTTCCTTTACTCCCTTTTCTACTGATATGCTCTGATCGGCTCCATCTCGTTGAATGTATTTAAATCTCAGCTTGCGGGTTCGGTTTGTCCACTTAGTGTTTAAACTTTTCATATATATAAACTTGTACACTTTCGCTGCCCACCGTGTATCCTCGATTTCAGCTAGTCTTTGCTCAAATTTTACTTTACTAATCGCTTCTCTACTCTCGAAAGATGCCCAACCCATATCCCCCTGTACTCCCTCATTTGGTGTATTCCCATGTGCCCCTGTCACGTTCGTTCGGCCCAGCACGCGAAATAATGAAGCGAGACGACGATAACGAGAAGAAAAATATGTATATATGTATTTAACATAAGTTATAAGAAAGAAAGAAAAGACAATTGGGTAATATTCAAGGTATAGCTCTAAAAGAAAGAAAAAAACAAAGGAACACCAGGACGAGTGTCACGTTCGGTCCCTTCCCAAATCCCTAGTCTCCGTTGTCAAGTCACTCACGACCTTTTGATCAGACGGTGCCACGATGGGTCCTGTCCTGGACCATGTCTGGTCCGTAGCGCCGACCGAATCTCGGAGCGTAGCCGGTTACGGGTAGGGTCGGTTTCGGAGCGCAGCCGAAATCGTTCCCCGGGTCTTGCGGAGCTCTTCCAAACACGTCCGCCCTCGCTGTCCGTCGGGTAGTCGTCTTCCTTTTCTTTTCCTTCCACTTCATTGTCACAAAAATTGCAGATATCCTCTTCTTTCTCTTCTCCGGTTCTCACACGTGACAGCCCCCAATGCCAACCTACCCACACTCCTTTGCTGTATCTCTAAACCTGCCTGGATTTCTGACCTCATACACAATACCGCATTCCCAAATGACAGCCCCGGCACCATGACTCCCTTCCATACACCCCTAACGACTTCATATCTATTATAGTTCCATAGTGCCCTATGTTTCATGATAGCCGAATCTCGTTTCCCCTTCTTTATTACAATATCGTCTTGGTCTTTTAGATACCGTCAACACTGGATCAGGTTATGACCTGTTCCAGTGTTGAGAGTGGCCGAGTGGCACGGTGCCACGAAGAGAAGTGGCGTTGTTTCAGTTTGAAATGTGAAGGTCTGAGAAGAATCGAAGGATCCGGGCGAGTAGGCTGACCGCGGAACCACCATCCCGCAGCAACCAATACGGCGTGTTTGAACCAATACGTTAACCATTACGGCGGGTTTAAAAGCTCGCTGCACGCGCTGTCCTCAATTCGCCAAATTAAACGCAAGGACTAGAAAAAAAAAATAGAGGGACAACCGACGTGTTTATCGCTCTGATAACGCGCAATAACTAAAGCACTGTGCTTCATTTCACCTTCGAAGGACCACATCGGACAATACGAGCCGTCGGAATCAATTGAAAGTCGGCACGTACGACTCTAGGAAAGTGCACAGGGACGCTTAGTCACGTGACACGTTTCCAGCGCTAGATTGGCTGTGATAGCTCGTAGCGTCCGCTGCGGTCCATCGTAAGGGGAAACGGCGAATAGTGTCGACAAGGGGAAGCAGAGCTTACCTCGTAGCGCTTTCCTGGGAGCCCCCGGTCCGAGGCGGTCGCCCAGTGAGCATCGGTCAATCGTCCGAATGGCTTCAAGTCCCAACAAACATTCCCCGAGAGAGGGCCCGCTCCCTCTATCTCTCTTTCTCTCACTTTCCACCCCCTGGCGGTGAAGCAGCCGTGTATAACCAAATTTCTAACCGGTTTTATGAAAACTGGTCACCTGTTTGATTAAACTGGTCACAGGTTTAGCCAAACTGAGGATCAGTTTCATACCGCTTCGTTGCGCCGCTGTGCAGTGTGAACGGGTTTTCATACCTCTGCACTCATACAGGAAAGAGGTTTGGCCAAACCTTGCAAGCCGTTCGGCCAAACCGGTGATCATTTGGATTAAACCGATGAGCAGTGTGGTTCTACCGCTAAGCGAAGGCTCGAACCGGTTAGCGGTATGGTTGAACAGGTACCGGTTTGAAGCTGTTCCAATTTCGAACGATAATGTTTAGTACAGCTCTGTTTGTTTGGAATGTAAATCCCCATGCCGAAAAGCGCCGACGCTGTGTTCGTGCTCTCTCCAACAGTGCACATAAATGAGCGTATGAGGGTATTAGAGCGGTGCGCTTAATGTCATGAATTTAAAACTACAACACGGTACGTGTCCATCTTTTTTTTATTTACGAGATTAAAAAAATACACGAAACTATTTTTACGTTAGTAGTATTCGTAATACTTTCTCTTAAAATCATGCGGACAGAAAATCCACCCGCTTTTCCACATAGGAATGCATTACCGGATGTCAATTTTCGACTGGTTGCTGTCTGCTTCCATTTGCAACAGCACACTAGCGGCCACTGAACCTCTAGCGTAGATTATAATACCTTTTTGGCCGTGACATTCCTGTTATTCTATGGATTCTATGTACCCGTATCAAAGGGAGCATATAATTATAGTTCGCTTGGAAAAGAAGCACTGTCTTTAGCTTATTTTATTTATGTAACGGGCGTTTTTACTTATTCTTTCAGATTTGTTTTAAAAAAGCCGTGAAAGCTACACTTATCCGGTTTGTGCAGGTGAGTTATACTGCCAAGAGGACATAGTATAGGGTGATAATCGCAACTATTAGTCGGCTGATTAAGCAAAATTTGTTAATTAGACTTTTCACTTAGTGCAAATAGACATATAGTTCCAATCAGAAACTTGCTGAGCATTATCGAAAACCACTAAATAAACTCTTCTTAGAAGGATATAACGCCGGGGCAGCATTTTACGGCGTTCTGTAAAAACGCTCTATTTAAATGCGTTTCTAGATTTCGGTTTCTTGTCGGAGCGCATCTACACGCCCGCAGTCCTGCTCCCCAGTGGCTGCGACGCGCAACACACATCCGCCTTACTTCCCTCCACTCTACGAGGGAGGCGAGGGGGTGGCTTCGCGCCGCGACCACCAGGGAGTAGGACCGCGGGCGCAAAGATGCTCTCCGACAAGAAACCGAAATCTAGAAACTTGTCCAAATGAAGCGTTTTTACAGAACGCCGTATAATGCTGCCCCGGCGTTATAACCTTCTAAAAATAGTTGATTTAGTGGTTTTTGATGATGCTCAGCAAGTTTATAATTAGAACTATATGTCTACTTGCATTAATTAAAAAGTTAATTAACAAATTTTACTTAATTAGCTGACTGATAGTTGCGACTATTCCCCTATACTGTGTCTTCTTGGCCATATAACTCACCTGCAGAAACGGCATAAGTGTAGCTTTCACGGCTTTTTTAATCAAATCTGAAAAAAAATAAGTAAAAACCTCCTGTATATACTTATTTAAAAAAAAAAAAAAAAAACCTGAAAGCCCTCTAAGGGAGAGTATTACGTTGGGGGGGGGGGGGGGGTTCCTTCGTGAATATAGTAACCATAAGCTGAATTATATACATTGTCAACACGAAATTAATTAGGAGAGCCGAAAAATAAAATTTATTTGATATGTGAGATCAACCTAAGTTCGCGCAATATAGACAAAGCTCCGACTGGGCTATACCAGCACGGCATCATCGCTCAGGTGCATGTGGTCCGGTTTTCCTTGCTTACGCACGCCATTCAGCCCTAACTCATGACTGAGTGAGTGCTGACAGTAGGGTTGACGCAGCGCTAACTTTGCGTACTCAGCACTTAGATGCATGAGTGATCGGGCGCTAAGTGACCGCAATCATTAAAGCTGTGACAGACACTTTCAATGGTCTAAGCACCAGCCATGAGACGTCGCCGCTGAAGCCACTCACCTCGGCTATATCAGCATAGTCCTAACACCGATGCCTCGCCGAATGTCTCAGATCGCGAAAAGTTAATGCTGTATCAGCACTAAGCTAATCCGACGTCAACGAAAAGCTAAGTACTGAGTTAGCGCTGTGCAGCGTGTGTAAACTAACATTCAGTATAAACAATTTCTATTGTCACGTTCCGTATATCACGCATAACATCTCGGTTGACCATCTCCCGCCATTCACGAAACAAGAGAGGGCGGGTATTCATCCCAGAATAGCTTGGTTTTGCCACGAGTGACACTTCCAGCGCATTACGTTGTTTTTGCTTTCACATCATCGAGGAACACGTGTTTTAATGTTTCAATCACCAAAGTGCATAGATAATGGCAATTCGCCCACTCCGGTGTTTGAGGAATGTTTAATGCGTCATGAATGTGTCAACATCTCTCGAACGACAGGACACAGAGTTGTGTTGGCAGTCTCCGGACAATTTCGTTTCAAGTATCGGCGTCCTTTCCTTCCGCAGCGCTGTGCTCCTCGCGTTTGCGTTGCTGGTCGCGGTGGGCACCGCATACGATCTGTGCTACTCGTACCAGGGAGGCCGCAAGAAGCCGTCCTCCTTCCAGAGCGTGGAAACCAAGGTTGCCTCCTCGGAGGGCCTAGTGGACGACGAGGACCAGAAGGGTGAGCAGAGAAGTGACACCTTTGATACTGCTGTTGGCCCCATGCCCCAGACCTATAGTCCATACTTTCGCCTTCTTGATTGGCAGTGCACTGGAGCTGCACATCCCGCGGCAATATGTGCTGCTCGCTCAAAGGGGTAAAATAGCGCAAGAGATGCCTCTGGCATGCTAAGATATAAAACCCACTGCCACACCGCGACAATGGGTGATGTGGCAGCCCATAAAAATTTGGCTAACATCTTAAAGGGGCACCAAAGCACATCTTTCGGTAGGCTATGTATGGTCATGACTCTATCTATGGGCTCCACTCTTCCTTAGAAACCGAATAGTACGTTCATGCGTGGCCGATTTCTCTAAGAAAATCGGTATCGAAGATAGACAGCAGATGGCGCCATCAGACGAGGAGGACAGAGCCCTGCCTTTCCTCGTGCAACGTCGCCACCTGGTGTCAGTGAGAGTTCCGAGCTAATAGATCTAAAAAGTAATTGTGTTGCAATTTCATGCAACCGGAAGTAACTCAGCCCCATTGGGCGTCTGAATTCTCAACTGTAGCTGAGCAATCTACCCAGTGCCGTATAGCCGCTAGCCTGGGGTCTTTAACGTGCACCACGCAGTAGTGATGCACGACTGTACGCCAGTACAATGCTGATCCAAATTTAAACGCGGAGGTGTGGGGATTGAACCCGGGAACCCTGGATCCTACAGCGGGAGCTTTCGCTCCACGTGCTCCGTGCTGGTGTGAGCTAGCCCACTCGGCCACCAATCCCCTCTAATCGGTGTTTTGATATCCATTTGTCTGGAGAAATGGGTCACGCATAAATGTAAAGTTTTTTGTGATATTTTTTTTTTTTTTTAGAATGCTTAGAGTTGATAGATTGAGTTTTTACCATTAATAGACTATCGCAGAAAGTGGCTTAGTGCCACTTTAACGTACATGGGGCTCGCCGTAATGCTTTCGTGTCGACCTGGCCGGCACTGCACTGGGCTATGTCATATCGAGCACCCTGTAAATGCAGAATCTGCTTTAATGTGGGACCTTCCACCTGAACAAAAACCGTTATTCAATTCGAAAACTTTGATGTACACTAAACAAGAAAGTACGTCGTTGAACAGTTTCTGCTTGCTTTCCCTTGTCAACGTAACGCATTGATGCGATTACATTACGTCGAGTGATGCCTTGATATAAAAAAAAATGCCAGCGAACTTACTTGTAAAGTTCTATAATGCATGAAATGCATTTCTTAGGAGCGATTGTTTTAATTGTTTGGAAGACATTAAATGTTCAGGAAGTAATGAAACATTTTTTTTTTAATTTCGGGAAAACTGAATTGGTGTGTCACGTGACCGGGGAGGCAGGAAGGAAAGGGGGCCAAAGAACCGGGGAAGGAGAGGAAGGGCAGTGTAGGAGGGGAGAGTGAAAAGAGGAACGAAAGAGGGAAAGAAGGAAAGAGCGGAAGGAAGGCAAATGGGGAGGGGGTGAGGCACTCTAGCAGGTTGAGGAGAGGGATTGGGAGAGGGTGGAAGTGAAATGAGGAGAGAGGAATGGTGAGAGGGAATCAGTGTATCACGTGACGTATATTTTCTGCCAAGATTTAGAGGAGAAACTGATTGGGTATGTAGCATGAACAAGGAGGGGGAAGGGAGGAGGTTATCGTAGGAGGGTGGGGGAGGTAAAAAAAAGAGGGAGAGAGGGAGACACGTAAGAATATTGGGGTAAGTTAGAAGGGAGGGGAATGGAAGCGAGGGGAAGGAAGGCAGATGGGGAGGAGACCCTAGGAGGGTAGGAGGGACGGGAAAAGGAAGGAAGGAAGAAAGGAAGAGAGCGATGGGGAGAGCGAATTGTGGTGTCACGTGGCGTATGTTTCCCCAATAAATTTAGCGGAAAAACTTACTTTTATATGTGTCACGCGACATCAGGTCTTATTACGTCGATTTCCTCCGCCAGATTTAGCGCGGAAACTGAATTGGTGTATAGTTTTGAAGACGTAAAGTTTTCCGCTAAAGTTAACAGGGAAACGGAATTGACGTATAGCTCACGTATGTCAATATCCCCATTGTGTATAGGTCACGTGACGTTAATTTTCCCACAAGTTTAGCGGAAAATGCACGGACGCACGGACGGACAACATTTTTGGGATTGAGGAGTTCCACTAGGAAGCATTTTCGGCTTTAGCAGCTGACCAATTGCGTGGGGCCGTGACAAGCTCCCGATGGGTTCTGGTGTCGGATACGAAATACTGAGGAAAAATAGGTTGTGGGTCACGGTGTCAAGGTCTGTTAGCAGTCCCCAATGTTGCAGCACGCTTTGGAAACTCCCCGATTGCGACTTCATCTCCCACCTTAAACAAAAATTGGTGTTTTAGGCAACCATATTTTTTGTTGTGTTTTATGTCAAATAAAGCTGTGCATTATTTTATTGACATTTCGTTCGTTTTTATTTTATTTTTAAATCTCCGCCATTATGCTTTGGTCACGACAAGGAACGTGTAACATAACCTTCGTGCATCGGATTCCATCGGACGACCGCAATAACCTCGTTCACTAAAGAAAGCAACGAGAAAAAAATGCAGCACTTTCGGCCTACCTTTTGCCATCCGAAAGAGCGTCTTTTTTATGTTCATGTTTTCAAAAACAAAAAACTTTATACTACGCGCCCCGCAGCTTTCGCTTAGCCAGAAACCATTGTTGCCTTACTTCTTGCCTTGCAAAACAAATATTGACAGCAGCAACTTTGTCTGGTTTTGCGGGTAATCGGTGCATGCATGGCGACAACATCATTTTCCGGTAGGGGCGGAAGCTGCAACTTGGACGCAACTTCACTGACCTTGTAATACAACTTTTCATGTTTTGTTGTAGCGATTCCATGAATCTCCAAATTTAGCTTCTTCGTTTGCCACTCGGGAGGGTTTATTCCGCCTTGTAATCGTTCGATTTCGTGGGCCTGGTTTTTCCAAGAACAACTATGCCCGTGTTCAATTCGTCAATGTGTTTCTCATGGTGAAATTTTTTTTTTACGTCATCATACTTGCCAGAAAGCTCTTGAACGTTTTTGCTCAATTCTTTCTACTGTTTATTTAGAAGCGCCAGGGCATCTAGGTTTCGGTTCATCTCCGTAATCAGGCTTGCTACGTGAAGCATTGATTTCTGTTTGCTTGTCTGACCTAACTTCGATTTTCCACGTTTACAAGCAGGGCATCGCCAATTTTTGTTAGTAACCTTTGGAGGCGGACTAGGCAGCGACCAGCCGAGTTGGAGTTATATCATAGAACTGTTTTAATTATCGAAACAGAAACACCATCTTCCCGAGGGGAACCATGGGGTGATGCGGAGCATCGTGTTGGTTCCGAGGAAAGAGTCAGTTGCGTGCTGACGTCGAGAGATGGCGCCACCGACTGCCCTAGCGTTACCCCCTACGCGAGCCTTCGTCGCGGCTCACGGCAGAGAAACTTGGAACGCTCGCCGCTCGCCGTTTATTTTTTTTCACACTTGAAGGAGAGGAGACTAGAGGAGGAGAGTTTCGCGTGCGCGCGTGGTGTGAGGAGAAGCGAACGCACGCGCAGTGCACGCAGCTGGTAGAGAGAGAGAGCGGAGAGAGTAACGCGCAGATGTTGGAGAGAGGGAAGGAGGAGAGTTGCACGTGCGTAGTTCGAGTGCCGACTACAACGCTGACGCCGCGGGACATAGACCCGAGCAAGAGATGCTCCGCATCTAAAACAAGACCCACGAATCAGCGCACAGGTCGACAGTCTCTCGAGAAACGAGCGGAGGAAAACAAACGAGTAGAAATCAAAATGCAATGCTCCGAAATTATGTACAAAGTCAACAAAAGTTTGAATTAATTATTTGTAGCTGATAGATCATTTAAGAATGAACATGGCAGTGTGTGACCTATTGTTTTGGCTGGAGAGTTCCCTGATGCACAAACGAAAGGCAGTGAAATGACTCACACTCGGGTTTTGGTCATATGTGCGAGCTTCACCCATAAATATGGAAGTATGAACGGTCTAGAAGTCTCTTATGCAGATATTAAGGCGTTCTCCCTAAAGAAAAAACTAGGACAATGGCAAGAAGCGGGTGTCGTTTAGAAACCGCGCAGTAGTACTTTAGTACACATAAATATGTTTAAGGAATACCAAGCATGGTCATCGACAGAATAAAGACGGCAGAATGGTATTTCAGTTGCTCCAGAGCGAGCATCTTACCCTTCGAGAACGCTACGGCGCATTATGAGCTTCGAGCATCAACATCTGCCAAAGCCAGACGAAAAGACGAGCACGTGCCGGAGACTGGATATTCAAAAGAGACGTCCTGGCGCCTTTTGTCCACATAACAGCACTGTTAGCCTGAACAAGTTTTTAGCGTATTTATTTCAAAGCCTAATGGATGCCATAATGTCTACGAGTGTGGCGGAAAGTCCTCATTTTGGTCAGGAATCTAAGCGGTATCAAACTCGGAGCGAAAAGCTGAAAAGCGCCGATGTCGTGTTCACGCCAACGGTGCCGTGCATTGGACACCTTGGCGTCGTCGCGCTCTAAGTATGGGCTCATTTGCTGGGCTTTCCGCACGCCAGACGTGCTCGCGGCGATGCCGACACGAGTTATATTCCGAACGCCCCTAAGCTGGGAGTGTGACCTACGCTCTAAAAAAAGGGTGTAGCCTTTACACCCCTTGTCACATATACGACACCCCAAAATTTCAGTTCATCATACAGCGCAATGACGTCAAACTGACGGCCCCAACTTTGACGAGACGTTTGGTGCCGTTGCGATATAAGATATTGCAAACAGCGTCTGTAGGCAGTTTCCTAAATGAGATAATCTGTACCCGGGAACAACTCCCTCTGGCAAGAGACACCTTTCGAAATACTGCCCTCTATTGGCAGCTGTGGAATCCCTGTACAATGGCGGACTAAAGCCTCAACGTCACGGCACACTGGAAAAAAACACACTCATATAAAAAGGAAGGTGAAGGGCCAGTGACGTTACACTTTCGACGCTGTTTGATTGGCTCGTCGACCGGCATTGTTGTTCGCGCTTGGACATTCGATATCTCATGGCATGCACGTTCTTCGATGCAGTTGGTCCGCCATTCTGCAGTGGTTATGAACCTCTAGTAATTGCCACGTGATTTTTGAAAGGGGTCTAAAGAGCCAAACCTAGAGTGCCGAGGCACGCCATTTCACGGCGTGGCTGATTATAGCTGAAACTAATTTATTTGCTGGATGTAACTTAACCAGTTAAAAATAAATACGAAATGTTTCTTTCTAGCTTTGATTTCACAATGTTACTATAATATTATCCAGAATGTGCCAAAATTATAGCATTTATCGTTTCGCCCTTTTGAAGTTTCCTTGATTTAGACTCGCCGTAAGAGTTTTCGTTATTGTGCAAATCAAAGATGGGGTCTCTATCGTGTGCGTCGTTGGGTTATATCGCTGTGGCGTATCGTCGGTACCTTCTGTGAGCTCGCCCTTTTGTACGCCATGTAAGAGTTTCAGAAAGTTTGTCAACCAAGAGTTGTCAAAACAAACCAAGCAAGTGCTGTGCAACGTGTACGCGCAACTGAGGCAGAGGTAACCGGGACTCTCCACTCTCTCCGTATACCGATTGGTTAGCGAGCTCACCGCCATAAGCAAGCAGGGATTGGGATTGAGCCCAGGATCCGGTGTTACAGCGCGAGCCTTCGCTATACGTGTTCCGAAGTGTGGTGAAGCACCGACCCCACCCCCTCTTTCCTCGATGGAGAGCGGTAGAACCACTAAATGAGCTACGCTGAGAGTATCGGCGCTCCGTTCCCCGATTTGCTAGTGGGCGCCGCCATCTTGGTGCTTTGAACAGAGCAGACGCAACTGTCGATCGTCACAATTCAACAATGTGACTTCCTTAGCGTTAGACACGGTTGTAAGAAACTCAGGAGGTATCGTTTTGCTCTGTCGCGAAGTATTCTAACATTTCTGGAGGACGTATAAATGTATCGTGTGATTTCAGATAAAGCTTCGGATAACTAGCTACCATGATTTTACGCACCAAGATGACTCAAGTGCTGCTACTATGAAGCGTAGCTTATTTAGTGGCCCTAGCCAGAGGAAACTGAACGCGATCCAAATGGAATTTGAATTCGCGCCTTAGCCGGTGCCTGCTTCTATTTTGGTAGATCCCGCACGCGTTATGGTTTTTCAGCACCAGAAGGGTTTACATATCAATGACATCGAAACAGTACAGCGCCGATGAAATTCGCAGCATTTCTTAAATGTACGCTGCATATCTGCGTGGGCCGCAACACAAATAAAATTGAAGGAGATCGTCCACGGTGCAATTTACACTATAGGTCGGTCCGAGTGCGTCAGTCAAAAAGTTGGGTTATGTTTATGAATGAGTGAAACGTTGGGAAAGACGTACGGAAAGGCCTGCATGCTAGACGATCGCGATTCAGGGACCCCGACAGCGATACTCATAAGAAAATCACTGTAGCAACTGCGTGTCTGCCACTCCAAAACCCGAACTGAAACCGAAATCAAGAAGGGCTGGAACTACTTGGCGCGATAACACAGAGCCGTTAGCTCTCCCTTCATTGCCGCAGGAAGTTGCCCCCGAGTATAATAACGTCGACTCGCACTTAGTCTAGGACTTAGTCCAGCGCCTCGCGCTTCCCGTTCTTCTCCTTCTTGGGGCGCCGAACAAAGACGTCGGGTTGCGGACCGCACGCTCTGGGGTTCGACTACTGCTGCGCCGCCTGGTAAATCTGGCTAATTATAATTAACTGTGAATAATTATAATTAACCGTGAATAATTATGTAAAAGCTTGCTTCTATACGCTTTATATGTTTGTGCACTTTCTGCCATGTGCTATGTGTGCTTTATGTTGCCTTGTTCTGTGTGTAAGGGGTTTTCGTTAAGGGCTAGCCCAACGCTTTTCGCTTAAGATCCAGCCCATAAGCACGTTCTGTAGGAACATCAGAACCGCTGCCTCATCTGCTCAGGCTTGCTAGCTCGTGGCAATGATAAAGATTCGGGTAATTAAAATGGAGAATATTCAGCTTTAGCGACCCCTAGACTTAGTGCTAAATTACCCAAGCATAGGGTGCCTACATGTCTGTCTGTCTCAGGGTGAAGACATCCATTGTTGCACTGAATGTTCAGCGCGTGATGCTTGCGCACTCGGTGCGTGACTAGGGCGCTAAAATGGCGTCTCTCCATTAGCCAAAGCTACGCGCTCGAGCTGATTGACACCGGATTGCGCGCACTTCTAAATGCATAAAAAAACGATTGGGCGTAAAAATGGCTGAGATGTCACCACTCAAGCAAAAGCGCGCGTGTGTATGAAGGCGCTCTACCCAAGCATCAAGGAGAATGCAGGGATCGGTGTTCCACGCGCCACATGCGCACTCCTTCCCCGTGTAAAAGATTGGAATAAAATAACCAAGATAATGCGTTGACGAACGCGCGTGGAAGATGTAATTTGTTTTAGGCGTTTGCTCTAGAAAAGTTACTACTGCTGCAGGCCAGCACGTGCGGCGCGTGGAACACCAATTCCTGGATTCTGCTTGATGCTCGGGTAATTTAGCACTAAATTTATTTCATTCGTTCGTTTTTTGTTTTGCTTTCGATGCCGTTTTGACGTTTCTCAGTCGTGACGTAAATTTAGCACGTGTTAAAGGGAAGAAAATGAGTAGGGCTCTAAACGTTACTCACTAAAGTTAATCTAGTGCTCCTATTCCGGGCTTGTCGGAGCTTTAATTAGTTTATTTATTTATAAGTGCCGTCAGCCTTCTCTTGGAGGTCATTAAAGCCATTACATAAAATCGCCATATTTAGGCTGTCTCAGAAACGTCCTCAGGACACCTTTAAGTTAACATTCCCCGTATTAAAATGAAAGCAAACTAACTTCTAGTGGTTCGATCAATCTCGAAGTCTATTTCACTTTGACCAGCCGGGGAGGGAGAGAGCTTTTTCGATATTTGACGTTGCTTTCGATGCTGACATCTGAGGCGTCTGATTGTTGAATTGAGCCTATCTCTGATCTTATTTTTTCTCGGCTCGTGTGCGTGTTGGGCTTGGCAGCGCCCCTTCTTTCTCGGGACTGGGCTACTCTTGTTGAGACCAACTTCCGGGGTCGCCGCGAGGATCACAGTGAGTGGCTCTAGTCTTGTACAAGTTAGTAACTATTAGAAGTACCTTTTTCTTTTGGACTACAGTCCGCAGGAACAAATGGTCGCTGAAAAAAAGAGGTCTTCCTTAGGTACTCTGCTGAAAGGTGCATACTTCGTTTACGTCATTTTAAATATTTACCATTTAGCAAAAATTATATTATTAATTAAAATACTCGATAGTTCCTCCAAAAATGGCATCTTACACAGACCAATAAAACAATACAAATATGACAATGTTTTTTTTTATAGTTTTTATTGACTTTATATTGCGCCTTGACTTCAGAAAAGAAAATGAGTTTGAATGCTCTTCTTTATTTTGGAGGCAACCGCGGTTCCTGAAAAACACCACACTAACGTATTGCCCGCGGCAAAAAGTTTGGAACCGCAAGCATTGAATGTTCATCATGGTCAATCTCGATTCACACTGTTCGCTTGAGCGCTGATACCGTGCGCGTCATTGAGGGCGAAAGCAACTCCCTGACCGTCTTAGCTTTTCTTGCTGACTAGGGCCCAGCGTGAAACAGCATGGTCAATTAGATTAGAGAGGATGATAGGGTTTTAGTAGATGGCCCTGTTTGATTGGCTAGTTAAAAATTTATGAACTCTCTGTGTCAGCCGTGATTCAACTAAAGTGTTTTCTAAAAGTATATTTTTTTAATTATTCGTTACTGCAGCTATCAGTTGAAAGCCATAGCAGGACTAAAACTTTTCATAAAGCTTACATAATGAACAGACCAAACATGTGATTTAAGCATATATTTGATGAAGTGCGTTATCAAAACTGGTGAGTTTTGAAAGCGCGATAATTTCATTTGGCAGTTACTTCCAATATAGTATTGCCCGAGGAGAAAAATTAATATTTGAAAACATTATGTTTAAATCTGTGTTGCTGAATTGGTCTGGTGTGGATGATCGTTGCCGATTCGGTCTATGAAAAGGTGATCTATATTTTTCAATGCGAATATTAAATTACCGTGGCAGAGAGGTATTAATCTATTAATTTTTGCCCTAGTTTCCAACGTCTCCATATTGGCGTCTGTAAGCAGGTGCGCCGCAAAATTCCGCTTTCGAAATACCTTGAAGATGAAACTACGAGCTTGTTTTTGAACGCCTTCACGTCTGCTCACCCCGTCTGCAGTTCCGGGAAACCAAACGGAGTTGGCGTACTCCAGAATTGCTCTAATTAGTGTTTTATATGCTAAACACTTTGTCTTGGTATCTGCAAATTTAAGGGTGCGCCTACACTCTAAAAAAAAATGGAGGAAAAAAGTAGCAACGGCGCGTCTTCCTCCCTTCTACTGACGCGCCCCCAAGCGGACACGAGAAGGAGGGAGGAACGAGACATTTTCCTCCTTCTCCAGGCAGACTGGAGAAAGCTTTCGCCCTCCCGACTCAACTTCTTTCGGTTTCGTTTTCGAGCAGGTCGCGCACGTTGTTTAATAAATGCTGTTGAGTTGATTGAGCTTCAGCGGCAGCGAAGGCCGCCTGTTATTCCGTCTTCTAGTCCAAACGTGGAGAGCATTTCGGTTGCATTGACGTTTTTATCACTAATTTTATGAAACGAGCAAACGAAGCCGCTAGAAACGGCGAAGTTCCGGAGCAGTGCCAGCAGCGCCACGTACACTGGGAAAGATGGCCATCTCCGAATTGCGGGGCTCACGCGGAACTACAGTAGCGAAACCACGCGGAACTGTGTCGACGTTCTCGACGTTATGGAAATCGCAGGAACTGCGTCCAAGACAGGCAGGTTTTGCTGCCGGCTGCCTGGGCGCCTTTCTTGCTGAGTTCGGTTCTGTTTTCCGATGCCGAGTGCGACCGGCGTTCAACATGGTTCTGTATTTGTGCGTGTCAGCAACATGCAGCAACATCGTGATGGCAGTGTTGGGGGTTGTGAACAGAAGACTGGAATTATCGCCGATGTGACCGTGTGTTCGCGTATCAGTGGTGTAACAACAAGATGAGATGACGTAAACTGTCAGGCATTGATGCCGCTGGTCGGGCCGTGATCGGACGGGGTGGGGTGTCGCAGGTTGACATTTCGCTTTACATTAAAAAGTTTAATACCACTTGAGGGGTTAGGTGAAATCGATCGACGTGCGTATAGTCATGTTGGAACGCTGGTCTGAACAGTAAGCTTCTATCGTACAGTGGCCAATGTGACTGTCGGTTGTCTCGTGCCCGAGAGCGATTGCGCTCTGGGGAAAGGACTGAACAGTACGAAATCATGACGGAAAGTAGGTATATTTACAGTGTGGAATTTTAGCATGAAAAAAGAATAGTAGGTAAAATCGAAAAAAAAAAGCTACCCTTTATTTCGCTGTTTAAATATACTACGGTCCCTGGAGAAACTGCCCTCAAAGTGGCGCGCTGGGATGCTCGCAAGAAGTTTTCGAGCTCGCCATGGCGTAGCTCCGTACACTTAACACCTGCCGCAAGTCGCGGCTTTGACTGCATTCAAGTTGATCGAAAAGCGATCTCTCAGCCCGTGAAGCATCACTTCCAGCTGAGTGAATATCCGCTCTACAGAGATTAATTCAAGACGGCAATTGCAGCCTTGCGCGAACAGCACAAATAGAAAAACAAACACTACAATAGAAATAGAGGCTACGACGTGCCGCGCGGGGAAACAAACTCATGGCTTCGAACCGCATTGGAGCGGCTTGATTTATTGGATTTCAAATATTTACGGCATGATCGAGCGTTCGCTTTTTAATAAGAGATTCATCCCTTGAGTCATTCAAAATACTGTCAAAGGTATGACATTGCTAGAAAAAAATCAACATGCTGGGAATATTTTTTATTGCTTATTCAGTCACCGACAAATTCCGTACGTTCAAAACGACCAGTATAAAAGACGGAAAAGCAGAGCTCGGGTGTAGCGTTCGGGTTAGTGTGCCGTTGAATTGATGTTTGTGTGTGCAGTGTACGTGCTCAGTGTATGTTCACGTGGTGCTTGTAGTATGTGTAATGTGAGTAAAGGAGAGGTTCCCGAAGATCCGTAAGCGCAATGGTGGGCTGAAGAAATAAAAATATTTTTTTGTAGAACATGAATTGGGCAGTACCTAGCGCCACCTAGCCTAGCTACTTGCAATTACTCTGCTTGACCCTGCCATCTAGTGGCAAGCGATTTAACCTTTCACGCTACGCGATAAACAGTGGCTTCGAGTTAGTTCTTTTGAGAGCGGCTTTTGGTTTCGCGGATTGGGTTTGCCGTTCCTGCGTGATGTGCGGTTGACGAAGTAATAGTGACTCGAGGAACACCAAAGGTAAGACGTAAAGTGCGCGAAGTAACTGGGTATCGGTTGCCTCCGTTTAACATCGCAGTGCTGTCGACGAGAAGACCGAGTAACTGCTTTCGAAACGCAAGTTTCTGTACCTGTGGGGGAAATCTGGCTTCGGAAATAAACACAGTTCGCGGAAAGCTCGTGTTACGCTTTTATTTGCTGCTACTCTCGTTCCGTACAAGAGACGTAGCGTCCTCGTTAAGCCTTATTGAGCTCGATTTGCTCGATTCAGGGCCGCCATAATGAGATGCAGGCGACGGAGGAACTTTGCTCCCCTGCTTCAGGGACGAAAGTTCCTCTCTTTCTGAACGAACATAAGTTACAAGACCGTTCCTCCCCTAAGGGAGGACTATCGATACCCTTTTTTCTAAGAGTGTAGGCTTAAAAAGATTACATCTAGCCGTGTTCCCGATTTGATCAGCATGTTGGTTCCAAATCATTTTTTTATTAAACGCAATGTCGAGGTATTAAAGGTGGTCTACAGAGTTAAATGTGTGTTTTTTTGTTTACACTGTAATTAAAAAAGCAGGTGATTGTTTTTTCAAAGTTATGGCCATCGTTACGTTTTGTTGTAATTTCTTTGCATTTGCCATCAGCGAGACAATTCTTCAATGTGCAATAGTGCATTACTGAGATTTATTTTATCTGGAGGGGAAAGTATTTCCGAATAAATGACAGTCATTTGAAAAATGTTTGATTGGCACTTGCATATCTTTTGTGTGATATCCTCCATAAATATAAGAAACAAAAAGTGGACCAAGTACCGATCCGTGGGGCACCCTTGAATTTGACATGAAGGTGAGTGGAGGAGATACCATTAATTTCGACGTACTGAGTTCGCTCAGATAGGTAGGCAGCAGTCCAGGTTATTAGTTGGTCATTTTTAAGAATTGAAGGAAGGTTGTTTGGACGTTTAGGGTTTGAAGCGCTTTCAAAAGCTTTCGGAAAGCGTATTTTGTAAATGGTAGGGTCTACGACAAAGCGGTGTATCGCAGCTAGGAGCTGGTGGAACGAAAGCTCGCGCTGCAGTATCCAGGGCTCAATCCCTACACTTGGCTCATCTGGATGAGCATCGAACCGGCGTGCGGTCGTGTATGAATGAGTACGACTGATGGTTGGTGCACACTAAAGACCCCATGCTAGCAGTGGTAGCGCACTGGCTCTCATCTAACCGGAGGTACCAGAGGCTCATTGGGGCTGACTAACGTCCCGCTGTATAAACATACACACCATTATTATGCAGCGTGATCTCGAACACCGCAACTTGCTACTAACGTACTAATGACGTGCAATTAAAAGAAATCACGCCTTCGTGTAGCCCGCGCCTTTAGAAAGGTTGCACGGCGCAGAATGTAAATTTTCAAACCTGTGTATTATATGTGCTATAGTCCAGAAAATAAGGCACACTGACAACAAAAAGTTCGAGCAGGACCAATTCCGTTGCTGTCTAATTATGCGATTCGCTGCATACATAATTGAAAGAGCCTCGCCGGGTCGCTTGTCAAGTTTCCCGCTAAATTTAGCGGATAAAGTGAATTTGTGAGTGGGTCTCACGTGATATCAAACCATGCGACGTCATTTTTCCCACTAAATTTAGCGAAAAAAGTGAATTGTTGTTGAAAGCATCACATCGATTTTTCCGCTAAATCTAACGGGGAAACTGAATTTATGTATAGCACCGTGGCATCATCAGACGTCATTTTTTTTGCTACATTTAGCTGGGAAACTGAATTTATTTATTGGTCACGTCACATGAAATCGTGTTACGTCATCTTCCCCGTTGAATTTAGCGGGGAAACTGGATTGGTGTTGAGGTCACGTGACGTAAATTTTCCCACTTAATCTAGCAGGGAAAGTGAATATGTGTATATGTCACGTGACATCAACTCATTGGACGTCATTTTCCCTGTCAAATTTAGCGAGAAAAATCAACAGCCAGACACCTTCTTCAAGGTCATCTGAAGATCCTAAGAAAGGTAACCGCTTTAAAAAGTGAGTCTCAGGTTGCCATTATTGAGCCGTCCACTAGCGTTAGCTTCAATTGTAAACACTATTCTACGAAGAAATGTATCGTATAATATGATCCTTGCCAAGTGTCTTGTTATTTTGCGCATATTTGCTTCTGGGTACGCGCTAAAACAGGTACACTGGCATTACTTTTATTACTAGGACACGAATTCAAATACTTAATATACTGCTTATACTGCATATTTTAATAAACAAAACGCTGTTATTGTTTTGTTTGCTCAACCGCCAACGCATTAGGTTTAGACATTCAGCTCACAACCCGAATATGGCCCACGGCTACACACATTGACCTTTACAAATGGCAGTTTTAGAGATGAATTTAGTTTGCACTCAGTCATTACGAAATGCTGTGTTTTCTTGTTGTTAAAGATCGGCTCAGAATTTTCTGCAGCCGTGACGAAATATAGACCTTTTCTGTGTACTCTCGTCCCCAGTCACCTAATAGGCGTATCCGGTATGGGCGACGAAAAAATACTAAAACGTTTCAACCTGTAACTAGTGAAAAAATAAGGGGGAGGCAATACGATAACGTGTGACGGTTACGCTAATATCTTAAATGTCTTCTACTGGCGTGGCGACGGCAAAACAGTGTTTTCGCCCATACTGGAAGTGACGACAATTCAAGATGGCGGCGCCCTTGAAGAAGGGGTCTATAGGACTAAAGTCCTATAAACAGACACGCACAACATGGTGTATAACATTACTAGCGTACTCTATGATTATATATCGAGCACAAAGGAAACACACTCACAAAAAAGAGATACACAAAGCACTGTGAGCAACAGATTTAGAGACATGAATTTTACGATAACTTTTCCAGACCTCTCATAAATTCAGAAACTGTGTTGGCTGCAAGAGTGCTTTCTGGCAGCGCATTCTACTCCTTTATTGTTCGGGGGAAATATGAATTTTAAAAAGCAATTTTTGGCGTAACGATATTCTTCAAGTGTTCTAGTGTGTTTGTTTCGCGTAATTCTAGAGGTATGGGGTAGTATCAGTCTATATTTGTCTTGCAGAAGTGTCCCGCTTAAAGATTATGTAAAGCATTTTCAAGCGTTCGTTCCTGCGCCTCTCTTCCAGAAGATTGATTTCTGCCCTGAAATATAGTTCCGTGGGTGAATCTAGCCTCCTATACTTCGAAAAATAAAAAAGCAACGCCAATTTTTAATACTTTCTAATTTCAATACTAACTTTTTTGTGTACGGGTCCCACACTTCTCCGCGTTGGTGCAGTGCTCACCGAACTTATACGAAGCACGCGAAATGTGTCTTACGTTAAGTAGGCACTATCCTGGCGACAGTCAAAGGATAGTTACCTTACGTAGAGTTTAGTGAAACAAGCCGAGCAGTCGCGACCAGCTCGCTCTAGGTCGAAATCGTGACTTCACCGAGGATAACGCAACAATCGACCTCCTCCAGAATTTAAATGCAAGATGCCACGCAGAGTACCTTGGGGACTGGTTGGCCACTAAGATTCGGTTTCGATTTGTCAATCTCACTTTACGACATACCGTCACGACCAGATACAGTCTTTGCATTTTGGAATGTGCACCTTTTTCTAATGAGTCTAATACTGTAGGTGTTGCCTACATAGTTTTCCCAGATTCCGGGGTGCCGGAGTTTGTGTGCAGGTAAACACAAGGCGACGATAACACAAGGGAGAAGTATACTGGAAGGTCATCCTGTTCTATTGTCTCCTCAATATCCTGGCTTCTTTTAGGCGGACTGGGAGGGTACGTCGTACAGCATTCGGGAGGGGTAGCCGGTCCGCCACAAAGGTACGGAACGCGGCAGGCCGTATTATGCTCCTTGCTATGTCCAGCAGCCAGGCAGTTACTGCTACTGAACGTCCGTGTTTCAACAAGGGCTCTCACGAATATAAAGTGGAGCATTGCGAGCGAGCGCTAACTTCATTTTTATGCAGTTCCTAGGTAGAGTACTTCGTCAGCGGGGTGATCTAAACCGAAAACATGCCGCTCCTCTGCAGCACTGTTGCCTGCAGGGAGTTTTAGAAGAACTCTATTTTGCCTTCCAGGCGATCATCGCTGCTTTGCAGCATCCGCCGCACTCCAGTGCATATGCGGCTGCGAAAATCACGGTGTCCATGATCCAACCGCGATTTCGACTTTGAGCAGGCACCTCCCCTGCTCGGGCTGTTCCACACTATTAGAGAAAAGCTAGTAAGAAGTTAGTGACTACAGCAGCTACTACCTTTTTCTGACCGTTACTTCCTTTTTAGTAACTATTTACTACCTGAAACGCGCGAAAAATAGTAGGAAGTTAGTAAGGGCAGCAATTACTGTTTTTTTTTTTTTCTGATCGTGACTACCTTTTACTAGCTTTTTACTACCTCAAACGCGCGACAGGTAGTTACTGCAGCTGCTATGTGGGAAAACGAGAACATGGCTGTTGGGTACCCATAGCGACGCTGTTTTATAGACTGACACAAATAATTACTGTAAGTACCGTTACTTCTTAGTAAGAGATACATTCCTTGGAATGTTTAGCAACAATATTGGAGAACAATATTGGTGCTAAAGCTGCATCATATTTTTGTCATCTTTGACGGACGTGTGGTCACTGACCAACCAAAGTCTTTCAATATGAGTAAAAATAAGGCATGGGTAGCCTTTGGAGGCAGCGATTAGGTTACCGTGTTATCACGTGCGTGTTCGGCGTGCATATCATTTGTGTTTTAATTCCTTGGCTGTGTTACATGTTTCATACGTATGCAAATATGCATGCAAGCAACGTGAAAAAAGAATCTATGCCAGCAATACTTTTTTGCCAATTTGAAATTTGACGCTGACCTGCGCCACCTGGGTGCGGGTAGCGGTTACTAGGTCTTGTGAGAGTTAGCGCCAGCTACTAGCTAAAGGTTCCTAAAGATAACGGATTGGTTGCTAGGTTCTTGACCTAGTAACCGTTACTAGCTTGTCCGTTACTACCTACGGGTACTAGGTACATACCTAGTAACATATGCGACAAGCAGTAACTAGCTTTTACCTAATAAATACCACTTGCTTTTTTTGAAGTTCCTCCGTTCCTCCGTCGCCTGCATCCCATTATGGCGGCCCCGAATCGAGCAAATCGAGCCCAATAAGGGTTAACGAGGACGCTATGTCTATTGTGCGGGACGAGAGAAGTGGCAAATAAAAGCGTAAGACGAGCTTTCAGCGTACTGCATTTATTTCCAAAGCCAGCTTCCCCCGCAGGCAAAGATATTTGCCTTTCGAAAGCAGTCACTCAATCTTCTCGTCTTCAGGACTGCGATGTTAAACGGAGTCAAGCGATACCCAGTCGCTTTGCCCACTTTACGTCTTACCGTCGTTATTATCCAAGCCACAATTCCTTCGTCAGCACCGCACATCACGGAGGGGTGTTCAACCATTGGCGAAACCAAAAGCCGCTCTTAAGAGAGAAAATTCGAAGCAGTCTACTTTGCTCATTGTTACACTGTACCGCGAAGCGTGAATGAAGGTTAAATAACTCCCCACGAGATGGCAGGGTCAAGCAGAGTAGTTCCAAGTGACTAAGCTAGGTGCCGCTAAATACCGCCCAATTCATGTTACAAACACATTTTTATTTGCTCACGCCACCATTGCGCTTTGGGCACCTTATTGCCTTTATTATCACCCATCTAGATACATTACGCATACCTAAAACATTAGCTGAATATATTCGTTCTTTCTCGCGTGAGTTTGAACGGGGTGGCGCCCGTGTGTGAAACAGGCCCCAAACCACTTCCGGTTTTGAACTAGTCGGCGGGTTTCGTAGTATTTGCGAAATAACGTATACGCGCTATCTCTGGAACTGGCCACTTATACCACTGCCGGACTTTATTCCCTTTTATGATAAAAAAATGTTAAGTAAAAAATTGGAAAATATTTGTAAATCGCAAGCGTGCCGGGGCTACCCAATAGATGGTGCCACTGTGTTTGTTGCCAAACAAAAAAGGGCGAACATCACGAACGCAAACGCATACACGGCATATACAAACACTAATCCAACACCGCACTAACCCGAGTACTATTCTCTGTTTCATTCTTAGTCTACAACGCAGTCAAAGCTGCTGGCGCGAGCATGGGGCTTCATCTCGTAGGTCATTTGCACGCGTTCTTCCGCAAACGAAACCATAGATTAAGCCGTGCGCTTGCGCCAGTAGCATTGGCAGCGTTGCATGAAACGGAGTATAGTCCGGAGCTCTGCGTTTCCGCCTGTTTCTGAAAGTAAAGGTTTTCTCGCTGATCGCCTAAGCAATAAATATTACCCCCAGCATGTTCATTTTTTTTTTATGTTCTACCACTGAGGGTATTTTGAACGGCTCAGGGGATGAGTGTCTTACAAAAAAGTTAAAGACGTTTACAAATCTCTGTAATGCTAAACTAGAGCGCAGCTCTCGAGGAGGAGGAGGGGAGTGTTCGGAGGGAAGGGTATGCCCCTCCTCCTCCTCCGTACCCTCTCCTCCTTCCCTCTTCGTCCCATCCGCTTATATTCCCTACAACCAGTGGGTGAAACCAGCTACCACCACATAATAAAACACAGAGATCCAGCCCTAGTCAAATTTTCCTAGGTACCTGTAGGTACCTAGTAAGGAAAGGCGGTTAACTTTTTACCGCGGTTAAAGTTAACTGGCTTCGAGAAAATGGGCCCAGAAAGACTACAATCCTACGATGTATGGCGACGACTGTGGCGTACTCGAACTAGCTGTTGATATGGTTGCATTAGAAGTTTTTCTCATTCTTATTAAAACCACTTTCCATCATTGCAATTTTTTTTAAAGCGGACTAAATGTCCAAATATCAGAAAGGACTTACGTTATGGCGGACGACGCGCACTTGCTCCATCTTTTGAACGGTGGCTGAAATGCGAAGTTGAGAAGTGCAGGTAAAGTGGCGCTATCTCTGTCCTTGACGCAGAGAAATATTGTATCATATTTTCTCACGCTTCGTCCTCGTTCCTTTCGTGAATCGCAGTTAATCTTGCGAAGAAGAGAAACGAGAAGCCGCGTCACAATGTTCCCGAGTAAGTGTTCCCAAACACCTAGTGCCCATAAATCAGCTATTCAATGCTGCCCATGATGTTCCGACACCACGATATGTGTAAATCTTGAACTGTATGTTGTCACAGATGAAGGCGACGAGGCGATGATGAACAATGAGCTTAAAATAAAGGTTTAATCAGCGAACTTGTACCACAAACAAAAGGAAGAACAAACCTCGAGAAAGCATCAGCGAGCCACGGTGCGTCGGCATGACAGCTGGCTAGCGCGAGAGTGAATATGTATACTTCAAAAGCCT
This sequence comes from Ixodes persulcatus, assembly GCA_013358835.2. Classification (NCBI taxonomy): domain Eukaryota; kingdom Metazoa; phylum Arthropoda; class Arachnida; order Ixodida; family Ixodidae; genus Ixodes; species Ixodes persulcatus. The sequence goes on from JABSTQ010011508.1 coordinate 221,181, forward strand.
CGAGACGGGAAAATGAAGGGACAAAAACAAGGAAGTTTCAAAACGCAGCTGCAAAATGTATTCACAGGAACAGCCGCCTTATTTCAGTGAATATGCCTCGTCATACGGAGAATCTGAGTGAATCGGCGAAACCGCATTCGCTCCTTATCTACCACACTAGGCTTCTCGAAGATTCGGCCTAGAATGTTCTGGAGCTAACTACGACGATATATCGTCGTAGTTAGCTCCAGAACATTCGCGGATAAAGGACCCTTAGAATTCGTCATACGTATACGTATGACGAATTCGCATGGTCCTTTATCCGCGATCTCGAGCGCTCTTTTAAGAGCGCGCGAGATCGGGTAGTGGAAAGGGAGTGCGGTGATCTGATCGGCTGGTTATTTCCGAGGGCGCCGGTCTCTCGCAGAGCGCACCATAGCACTCAGTCTCTATCCGCCGGATTGCAAAGCGGTGCAGACGTCATGTGGTACTGGGACGGGGATCACGTGGTTTTCTTGACGATGGCCGGCAGTGGTCTGCGGCGGTGTGCGGGGTCCGGTATGACGGCAATTGATGTCTGGTTCTACAAAGTGCTTGTGTGTTCGACGGTGCGAGGACGTTGGAACTGACATTCGCTTGTGACCGTGAGAAAAAAACACGATATGGAAAGATTTTCCAGTGCTTTTTCGAAATCGTTTATCTCATGGCGGTGAACCCGCTAAGCCTAACCGATGAAGAAACAGCTCCAAGAGCTCACCGCTGTTTTACCGGCATTTGTGGACCCTTCAAGGAATGTTCAGGTTTGGTAAAAGTGCGTTCAAAGTTTTGTATTTTAAAATAAAAGTAAAGCCGCCTATAATGCACTTCGATTAGTGTCACATGGCGATACATCACATGGCGATACCTTTGCATGAAGCAGCTCCTCAGCGCGCTCTCGTCGCTGCTGGGTCACTGCCAGGTGGTAATCGTCGCCTCTTGGTTTTCATACCAGGTACATGTCGTTCCTTCAAGAGAGAAGTAGACGTCCTCCAGGCATGTCTCTAGCGTCCACCCATAGTGACGGGCGACTCGCTTGTACTAGTTGATCCAGTCCTCGATGTCTTCGTAGATGTCGCCGTAGAAGGGTGTCCGAGTTCGGGGTGCGTCGGGCAAGACGATGGACGGGCTGACCGGGGTCTGCAGAGGCTGTATAATGCTCATCGTCATCTTGGTCTTGCGGAACATCGGAGGAGTCCGGGGTACCCCGCACGCCCACCAGAAATGTCTCGGCTGAAGGCACAAAGACGATGAATAATGAACTGAAAATACATATTTAATTGGCGAACTTGTGCCAGAAACAAAAGGAAGAACAACCATCGAAAAATCAGCAGAGAGCGTCGACGGCGGCAGGAGCAAGCGATGGTGCGTCGGCGTGACAGCTGGCTAGCGCGAGAGTGAATGTGCCTGGTTGTCGAGAGAATTTGACTGAATCGGCAAAATTGCTCTCTGCTTCTTATTTGCTACCCTTGGAGTCAACTTCCTTCGACCTCGTGGTATGGGGGTGGGAGTCCTGGTCCGGATGGTGACGACCGATGACGGTGCTCGCCCGATGACAGCCCCCGGGAAGTTGATAAAAAAAAACTAAAAGTTGTTCGATCCCGCTGAACAGATTGCGACGTTGGTTGGCTTTACAGTGGCCAGTGTGGCCCCGTTTATTATGAAACAAAGCAACTCAGCAGTGAGTTAAAATCCCCAAATGAAACCCCGTACTTTTGTCCCCAGTCTCCCATAATGGAATCAAAGCCAATCCCCGAGAATCCTCTCGGCACTCCTTTTGTAGGCTCGTAGGAGCCTCCTTTCCTCTCAGGGACCGACCAATCCCTTCAAATTTCACCACTCCCACGTGGTACACTGTTGCCCAATGGTCGGCGAGCTGTCAGCCTGGCGCTCCAACCGCCAAATCCAAATTCCTTCTAGAGTCGTTCCCTGCATTTTTCGCAGACTGGCTGGCGCCAACAGCTAAGTTATTACATCGGGCAAAAAGCGACAATTTTACACTAAGCGGCGAAACCCTCTATATACAGGCGCACTAGGCTAAAAGCCGCAAGCAGCTCCAAGCACGGGTCCCCCCCCCCCCCCCCCCGCACCACCTCTCGAAACCCGAGACGTTTCTTAACGACCGCGGGGGAAACTCTCCCACCTCGGCCACGATGCCAATGCCAATGCTCCCTCCAAAACGCCGAACCCAACATAGAAAGTTAAAAAAAAAAAAAACAATGCCGACGCAACTCTGGCAAGAGCAACTTTTCTAACAAGAATCACCTTAATTAATAAGCAGGATTTCTACATACTTAACACTTGGCTTCTCGAAGATTCGGCCTGGAATGTTCGGGGAGTGAACTACGGCATGAATTACTCGGCAAGGTCATTCAGGCCTCCTTACCTTTGACACTCACGGTAAACGTAAACTCGGATCTTCGAGAAGAACGGAGAAGCGTTGCTTCTCGGTCATGCATGATAGCGGCCACGAAATTTAATTTCTCTTCTTTCACTCCAAGATAAGCAAACATTTTTTTAAGGTTCCAGCTTTCGACCCGGGCCGGTTCTGAAGAAGAAGAGGAAGGAGGAAGAAGAAGGGATGAAGGGAAAAAGCCAGCTGGGCGCAAGACATGTCTTTTCCATCGTCAGAGAGCCGGCCGGACCTGTGGCACAGACCATGTTTTCGATCGAAAGGTTGCTCACTCTGCTCGGTTACAAGCTCAACCGCAAGCTGGGAGACGTCAAGGCCCGTAAAGGCCGCCGCCCGGCCAACACCGGCGACAATCCCTGGAGCCCCCTCATGGCGGTGCCGACTCCCTGCGTCGCCGGTGATTCGGCCGGCTCGTCTGCAAGGCGGGCACGCGGGGGGCCCTCTCTAGGCGCTCGACCGGCCTGATAGAAGTTCGCAGCCCACGGCAGCTCCGCGAACATCATTACCGCGAAGACCGCTGCTAGGCCTAACGCACTTATGATATCATAATCACCATCACTTTAATAATAATAATATTAAAAATAAACTTTTCGTCATAGGAATAGACAAATACATATAAAGATCTTCCTAATCCAATGGAGGCTTAGGCAGACCTTATATATCTTATATATTACATTCTCACATAATCACCATTACTAAACCCGGCACCGCTTGCCTCCATGGTACAGGCTGTTGCTTTTCTGCGGTGACGCGGCTCTCCTGAGCAAATAAATATTATTATTATTATTATTATTATTATTATTATTATTATTATTATTATTATTATATGCTTCGTGCTTTACCGCAAGGGTCTTTGAGCTGTTGGTAAGCACGCGAAAATAAACATTGAATTCAATTGAAATAATATTATTATTATTTCTTTCTGCCATCATGCAGAAGTTTTTCAGTTTCAATGTAACCCTACCCGCGTGACAAATTGCGAAGAGTGTTATGTCCAAAACGCATTGACTGGGCATTATGGCTGAGGCCACTAGAAGCTAGTCATCGCAGGCTCAAATCTGCGCCCGGGAAAAGGGTCTAATAAACGTTTCTCGTGAAGTGCGCTACCAAAAGCGTTGCACGTGGGCGAAACCCTCCCTCGGTAGTCCTTCTTTGGTTTAATTTCTATTTCATTTATTGAAATAAGATTAATGTCAGGCGATCAACTTTGATGGTGTTTGTTCAATGTTGCGACGACTTCAAGCTTCAACAGGGCGCTTTACGCGTACCAGGACTATTTATTGTCCTTTGCAACTAATAATAAGCAGCCAGGATCACAACCCGTGAAGTTGGCTCGTGCTTCTTTCGTTCTTGGAAGTGCCCACAACCGGCGTTGCGAAATAATATCAAGCGAGATGCTCAGTGCAGAACTGCCTTGTTCTTCTATTGCCGGGCTAACACCCTAACGGTTTGCTAAAAGTACCTAATATAGGGACTTTTAGTGAACCGCATACCGTGTGGCGCGTATCGCGCTACAGGCGCCCTTGAAGTATGCTTATAAGTGGACGCCCGAGATGCTGGCGTCACCACGGGGTGCGGGCTTAGAAGCAGGCTTCAGAGGCTCCGGTAGTGCGGAACGCGGAATGCGGCAACGGTTTGCTAAAATTCCTATTATCTGATCGACAAATCAGCGCGCGCCATTTCTGGCGGGAGCTCGGTGCACGCGCGACACTCCTAATCAGGATGGCGAGCTGATTCGCCGATCCCATGATGCCGTTCGATGAAAATTGCATTTACTTTGCCGTGTATTCGCAGCTTTTCTCGAGTGAGTTGAGACGTAATGGCGCTAATGTGCAAATTGCCCTCAAATAATTTCGGCTCTGAACTCTACGGCGATTTTCACAGTAGTCGCGAGATCAAATCTACGCGCTATTTGATGGGAATTGTCGCCTATCTACTCTTACAGATAATTCAATCTTATGGTGAAAACATTATAGGGAAAATATTAGAAAATATACCCGGAGTTTGTTGCCAAACAGAAAAGGGCAATATTATCGGCGCCATTTCATGGGGCCTCTCTTTCTGTCTGCGAGTAAAAGGGATGCTGAACCGAAATCTGGATTCCCTAAAACACGTCGGCAAAAGCGTGCAACCGGATGCTACAAACACCAAAACATCACTCATACAGCGATATCTCGAACGGATGCCGTCTTTTTCAAAAAAAGGAGGCGCATTCGACAGATATGTTTACGTCTTGTTTCTCCGAAAAGGAGAGGGAACGGCCTCGCGTCTTCTCCGCCTCGCCACCTTGAGGGGGCGAAGCGAAGAGAGGAGGAAACGAGATATCTTGACGTCAGGCGTCTCGCTGGCCTCCTTCAATCTCGACCTCTATTTCCAAAAATGCGGCCGTCAATTCGAGATATCGCCTTACGAGCAGTATTGTAGGGATTGTAGCGTCCCACCTACAGCTTCCTGCATTGTTTTCTGAAATTCGAATTTTGGCTCACCATCCCTTTACACGAGTAAGCGTCTTTCGTTTTATCTTTTTCTCGTTTTTTTAGACTACTTGCGTTTGGAGAAAAACTCACGTTTTTTGTAGGTTATAAACATGAATGATAAATTGTAGGCGGTATTTACTGAAAGTACAAATATCGAGGCATCGCTACTTAAAGCACCAATATGGCTGATGTGTTACTACTTCCGAGCGTAGCATTTTTCGGTGGCTCTAGCGGGTACGTCTCTGCACGCGAGGCCTGCGGGTCGTGACAAACGTGCTAAACGTTGGTGCGTGTATGTTTAGGCAGCTGTAAATTGTCAGCATCAGCGAACGCCTGGCGTCTCTGCTGTAGACAAGAAATGTAGCCAGTGCAGTACCACAGCTAGCCATGGGTCTTTAAAGGGGCCCTGCAAGGACTTTTTAGTGGTTTTTAGTTTGCACCGAACCTGAGCGCACTGAACATAGTAACTTAAGGAAACTGTTATCTTCTTGAATTTCGCTTTATTTTAAAAGTTATAGGCAAATTAAAATAACAAAAACAAACAAAAAATAACCTCCTTCATGACATCCTTGGTTGCTTGAGTGGCCGTGAACTAGAGGAGGGGTAGTGAGCTCAGCGAGCGCTCAAGGCTGCCGCACTCCGTGTCGACGGCGCGAGAGGGCGCCACTAAAGCATATTCTGGATAGGTTTTATGCAGCGGACAGCCAGAGCGACTCTCATTGCATTTGCCTGCGCGATTAAACACTAATTCGGCATGACACTTCATTGGCCACGAACGACAGCAAACACGGGGTAAAGATCAGTTCAGTATGGGAGCCACTTCGCGCTGCCTTACCTCGAAACGGCCAAACCAGCTAGAAAAAGCTGCTCGCCGAAGGCCTTCGGCACGCTCGGAAGCCGGTCGGATCCTCGAGTCCAGTCGATACGACCGCAGCGCCGCGGCGTACATCCGGGACCTTTCCGTGTCGGCGCCTGATTCCACTACTCCTTTCTAGTATGCGCCGCCTTTTCCACCGCTTGGTGGCGGGTATGTCGACGATTCATTTCTTGTTTCCGTACTTTATAAACTGTATTTGTTTCTTTTCTGATCTAAAATAGTGGACAAAAACTACTTTTATATATAATTGAAACGGTTCGCGCCACTTATAATTTGTATTTCGACCAAAAAAAGCTTTTAGCGGCTCTGACCAGTAGTAAGCCCAGGACCAAAGACGTCACATATCGCACGCTTTCGGTACCGCGGGTCGCCCCCGTCGGTGGAGGAGGTTTCCGCGTCGTCCGGTTAAAATATGACGCACTGATATTTAGTTACTCTCACCATGCCCGCTGGCTTGCCCGAACCCCAAGAGACGTAGAAACCGCAAAAAAGGTAGACGCCTAAATGTGATTGCAGGGCCCCTTAACGTGCATCAGGCTGTAGTGGTAAACGAACGCAGACCTGTGCGATGCTCGTAAAGATCGAAACAAACACGGCTGGGGATTCAATAGCACTTAAGCGCTCCGCATTACGTGGTCTTTAGTGGATCCCCGTACCGCCCCAAGCGGCAAAGACACTGAAGCTCGACAAGGTCCTCTTGCAGGCGGCAGACGTGTCCGTTTTGGCGTCGCAGCCTGATAACGTCCCGCTCCTTGTGAGACTCTGAAAAATGAAGTGTTGACGATACTGACACAAGGTAGGCGGCGCTGCTTGGAAGTGGTGACGTTTGGGGGACTTTATCTTCCCTAGCTAGGGATCCAGATTGCACCCAGGATCCCTAGCTTCTGCAGCGTGAGCTTTCGCTCCACGTGCTCAGAGCTAGCGATGAACTTGACCTTCTCTCCATTCCAGGGAGCCAACTGGGCCGTGTCCTCCTATGCTTCTCCCTGGTGGCAAACTGCACCAAGATCATGAACACCAGCAGTTCGAACAAAGAGTTTATCCAGATCATCCATGGCCTCAGATTCATCAGCATGTCGTGGATCATCCTGGGGCACTCGTACGCTTCCGGAATGACCATGCTCACGTTCAGTAAGTCGTGGATGTATCGGCAGCCAACCGACTTAAATCCAACACGAGTAACCCTAGTTTGGATCAGTTTGGACTCGGAAGGCAAATTAATGCGGTAATACCGCTCAGTGTTCCCGGACGGCTGCGTACATAAAATTGAAGGGAAAAAGTAAACAAAAACTACGGGACTTTAAGGGGGTCACTACCTTAATATTGCCACTTATTTTTCAAAGTTGCATTGTTAACAAGTAGTCTCATCAGCTTTTGAATATCCTCGATGATTGCTCTCAGAAAGTTCGGCTTACGTGACGAGAGTATTTTTTTTTTTTAATATAAATTATTTCCGACATGTCAACACCATCCATTACTGCAGCCAAATCTGCAGCGTTCTGAACTTTCAAACGTGCTGACCTCAGTTTCACTGTTTTGCAACAAATCTTGGTTCAGAAAAAAAAAAATAATTTGATAATTAATTGATCTATGAAACAAGTTTCTAATATTTCGATGCTGAAATTTTACGAGAAACGCTACCGTGAGCTTATTTTCTTAATTTTCATGACCTTTTGTTATAAAAATCTGCAGTATCTTCAACATAATGCCCGCAAAAGAATAGAACTTTTATTTGTGTTTTTATTTTTGTTAAAAATTATATTCTTTTTCCAATTTCTTTCCACGGCCGCGTGACACGACTATTATAAAATATGTTTTAACAAAACAAAAAACGAGCCATTATCATTACCTTTCCTGAACACTAGTTTTTTCTTAGGAAGCGCAGTGTTTTCTATGCATTTTTATGTAGCTTTTTAAAGGATACATTTATTAACTTAAAGCTTGGTATGTCATTCCCTTTTGTAGTTTTTGTACAAAAAAGACTAACGTTTAAAAAGTGTCCTTTCCTGAGTAGTGTCTTCCCTCAATGAGAGAGCAATTTTAACCATTTTTTAGACCTCCTGAGACTGGGTGGAAGAAACACGACGACAGTCTCAAACACAGCTAACCACTTTATTCAGTGCTCCCTCCTTTTATACATCCTGAACCGGAAATCGTCACCAGAAAGAACACACTCCAAACAATGGCACCAAGGGGACACGCCTTGACTTCGCCACCAAGCTGGTATTATAAAAAAAATAATAATAAATAACGAATTATTTTGAACTAACAAAAGGTACACACACATCAAAACATCGGCCGAAGGGAACATTCTTTGACCTCGCAGCCACTCTTATCTTTACAAAAAACGAACAAGCGAACCACACGGAACCGACTGCAGTTCGAACCCATCGACCTGTTACACTTTTTTTTTATGTACGCATACAAACGGAACAAGATCATGACAAAAGAGGTACCTGTCGCGAAAAACACAAGACCTGTACAATTCATACTCGCAGAAAAACTTTCGCCCTATCACTAAGAAGCATAGACGCCTGGCTTATGTAATTGCCGATCGACCTAACTTTTACTGTCTCTTTAACAACCATTTTGACGTCATTGACCTCTTTGCATACTACCGTTGTACCGGACAACTCGGCTGAGCAGTTTCTGCACTCTTGTACATGTGTCGCAATTTCGGAATTAGTCGCTTTTATGTTTACGTTTCTTTTGTGCTCAGTTAGACGATTGTTCAAGCATCTTGAGGTCTGCCCTATATACCTAAAACCGCAAGTCATCGGTGTGTCGTAAACGACACCAGTTTCACAAAGCACAGATTTTTCCCTGTGGCCCTTTCGGCACCCTTTTTTCTCTCCTTGGAACGGGGTGAGGTTGCCCAACTTAAAGTCCAAGCTGAAAACCACATTAACGCCAAATGTTGTTTGCACACGCTTTTACATTGTGTGACACGGTGTGAAAATACGGCATCACTGCGATCCTGTTTCTCGATTTTTCCTCTGCCTTTTCCTTTTCCCGGTTCATTAAGTTCACTTGCCTCCCGATGAAATCTCCCTCGTAGCCTGCGTTAATCAACCGTTGCCACTGCCGTTGCCACTGCTTTAGCCATGAAATGAACACATGACCTGTTCAGAGCATTAGTGAACAGCGATCTAACGACACTCGCCTTTACCGTCTTAGAGTGGCAGCTCTCCTTTGGGAGTACTGGTTTCGGGGCATCTTTTCCATACTCCCAGCTAAGGGTTTCACCCACATGAAGTTTTAGGTCCAAAAACTGTAACATATCATTCGTTGGTTTTTCCACTGTGAACTTCATTTCAGGAGCTGATGACACTATTAGTGACCCCAGCTTCTCCGCAATTCCAATCTGAAAGGTGTATACCACAATGTCGTCGACATATCTCCTGACTATACAGCTGCCCGACGGCATTTTTCTTAGTCCTTCTACCACGGCAGAATCAAGGGAGTTCAGGTATATCTCCGCCAAAGCTGGTGCCACCGATGAACCTATGCACACTCCATCTTTCTGAACAAATTTTTGCCCATCGTATTCAACCACCGTTGAACGAAGATACAAATCCATCACCGTCAGGAAACAATCTACCGAAATGCACGAACCTGACTGAAATTTTACGAGATTACGCTCCAGGGCCTCTTTTACTCGCTTCATCAGTCTGCTCTTTCCAACGAATAATAAAGGTATTTTATGTCAATAGAAAATATCGAGCACTTCCTGCCATGATGGACCTCCAGGATGTCAATTAATTCGTTTGAGTTTCTCAGTGAGAGCGAATCTTCAAGCCTTACATACTCTAATCCTTGTTGCAGGAATTGAGACACCACCTTCTGCCAAGTCCCGTTCTCATTTATCACTGTGCGGAAAGGAAGCTCCGGTTTATGGTCTTTTAGAAAAAAAACTTCAAGCTCATTGTTGGATGTTTTGAGCTCAATATCCCCTTTGCCGTCCCTTCAAATTCCTCTTTCATAAGAACCCCACAGATCTCTTTTCTCACCTTTCCAATATTCCCGGTCCATTCCACAAACAGGGAATCCAACGCCTCCTTTGCTTTCTTCCGGAAAACCGAAAAAGTGATTCATTATTTCCGAAAAAGTGATTCGTTATTTTTCTTTTTATAAGACCAGCGTGGCTGTGAAGTCAAGGTGTGTCCCCTTGGTGCCATTGTTTGGAGTGTGTTCTTTCTGGTGACGATTTTGGGTTCAGGATGTATAAAAGGAGGGAGCACTGAATAAAGTAGTTAGCTGTGTTTGAGACATCGTCTTGTTTCTTCCGCCCAGTATCAGGTGGTCTAAAAAATGGTAAACTTACACCAGCTTGCCTGCGCCCTAACTGTTTTTTCAGCAATTTTAACTCGTTTTAATGTAGGCGTTTGTGTAATAATTGAAATGTCGTTTAGTTTACTTTGATGCGTCCTGTATTTACTCAAATAGATTCGCGCCCCGTAACGAACAAAGGCTGCGGAGCTCTTTTACAAGAACTGACTTTATCCTTTTGGATAGACAGAATGACTTGAGTGAAATAAAGACGTCGTGCAAAAATGCTCTCCGCGCTGTGAGACTGGGTGTGATGTTTTAAGTGCCTAATACACAGTGCCGACAGCGCAATTATTTGCTGTATATTATCTGCATGGAAAAATAGGCGCTCGGGCCTCGTGTATTAACACTGCGGCTATTGCTTGAGGAAATGCGCGTCGTCGAAGGAGAGAGTCTTCCGCTGCTTTAAATGAACAGCACGCTTCTCACCAAATGGGGCCCGGTCCTACGTTGCTTACTCAAGCTCAACGAGGGCTCTGTCTGGTGCGCTACTCGGGGAGGGTCACTAAAAGAACTTCATACAACGAAGGAAAATATTCTATCGTTTAAACGCAGGTGTGTTTTTGTCAAGCTAGCTAGAAAACACCTAGACACAAAATTTCCAGGTGATGTTTTGCTGCTTGTTTGTGTAAATTAATGCTTCTCCAGCGGTATGGAGCCATCGGGACCACCCACTGGAACCACCTATGTAGGCGTCTGTGTCCCGCCGTTCGGAAGCGGCCTGAACGCATAAAACCTTTTCCTCTTGATTATTATATTAACTCTGTGACATAAAATCTCTGGAGTTAAGTGTCTGCAGAGCCACTGAGGGACGCACTCCTATACGTCTTTGGTCACTGATATTTTGACTAATCCAAAAGATCTTCTGCAAATAATGTATAATTAAATGAAGTTAAGATATGATGGCGTTTCTGTTTTATATTTCCAAAGTCTACAATGGCAATGGGTCACTGCATAATTACCCTCGCACAAGTACCACTTAACATAGTCACAAACCTAAAAAACGGTAAATGTGTTGAAGAAACTAGATTTTACTTTGTCTAACCGCCAGAGAATAAAATAAAGAATATACATAATCTACCGTATTACAGGTGCCGGCTGAGGCGACCTGTCTCAAAACATTACTCTATAATATCGAACAAGGAAGTATAAAAGTGCAATGTGTAGTTTCTAATAGAGCTAACAGTGCTGGCGCCACCTCCCGTTCTAGCCCAACATAATCGGGGGATCGGTGACCATATGTGTCAGTGCACTGCAATTTGCACAGTTGGCGAAAACGTCGTCGAGAAGTCCGACTGCCGTGATTAGCCAGCGCCGCTCTTGACATTAGCGCCTGTCAATCACGGCAGCCGGATATCCCGGCTACTTTTCCGTCAATTATCCAGATCAGTGCCCCAGATCGACCATGTGGGGCGAAATATCGCGCTGCAGAACCCAGGGATACTAAGCTCCGGGATCAACCCTGCACGCTTCGATCTGGATGAGATTTGTACCGGCATGCGGGCGTGTGTCGGTACCAGACGACGTACTTTAAAGCCACCAGACAAACAGTGGTACTTCACTGAAAGAAGTTTTCATGTGCAGCAGGACCTATACTCCGTTTCACCTTATGTTGCACCGCAGAGAAGGCTAGAAGCGCGAGCTCATAGCATTGGGAGCTGCCCTTAGTGCACGAGAGCTTGTGCCGCCGAGACGTGCCCTAGAGCGAGGAGCTCGCGCTTGTAGCGTTTCCTGCGGTACATCATAAGGTGAAACAGAGTATAGTGACGGCCCACCTCAAAAGCAGACTGAACTTGCTCTATGTGACCCAGATACCATCTAATTTGCTGCGATTTATTTTGGCTCTTAGCCAGCATATGCGATGCTATAAGCTCTCTGCACAACATACCAGTGCACATACACACTGTATACAAACAGGCCAGCGTGTGTCCGCATCAGTTGACGGCACTGCGGCTGAGCAGAAGTTAGATACATGTAAAGTGAAGCGCGTGTGCATATGCCACGCCGACAATGGCGCCACCGCTGCGCCGTGACGTCAGGGCCGTATGTAGCAACAACCTCCAACTTGGACAAAATCCATTAAACACCATGTTTGGGCTGATAATGTGCACCTCTGTCATGAAATACTACCAAGTTGTAGAATAGGGGGCCCGACGCTTTGGGTCCTCCAAGCAGATTGGGGCGTTACACCGCGCAAGCGCAGATTTTTTTCGCATGCGTAGGGATCTCTGGCCCGCCGAGTGTAAAGTGAGCGAGGTTGCCCAAACTTTATTAGCAGAGCTATGCCCGCTGCTGTAACGCGCAGCTAACAATCATATTTGTTGAGAACACATATAAGTCTTGCGCATCGCTTGCCAGACGACCGTGGTTAAGGCAACGTGGCATTACGCCACCTGAGGCTCACGACGCGTCCGTTAGAGATTGTGTATAAAAACAACGATTGGCTCTAAGCGTACCTTGGCGATGGCTCCTCGACGTAAGGTGCCGTGTGAGGCAGAACAAGCAGAGCGCAAAGCTAGATTTGCCGCTGCAACGAGGGGACGTACGCCGGAGTCGTTAGACCAAAGAGCACAAAGCTTCACAGGCACAAAGCAGCTCGCCGTCGTCGCCGGGAGGGCAGTGAGGTGCGTCCTCCCGAGAACGAGGCCAAGATACTTTGTACTCGCGAGCACGAGCACGACCTGTACATAAAATATTAAATAGGGTTCGTTAAGTTGTTTTAGATATCGCTCTGACAGTTCTGTGAACTCACACAGCACTGCTCACTTTTTAACGCAGGCTTCAAAGATTTTCGCATAGACCGTAAGACCCACAAGGTTAAAGTGCACGTGGGGTCATACCTGCCGCCTAAAACTTATCTAATGCTCTGCGTGTCGTTGTTGTGCAGGAAACACAATATCTGCCACTAAAGTACCACAAGATCCGATCAGCCAGGCCGTAGCTAACGGTACACTGACGGTGGATACGTTCTTCTTTATCAGGTATGTGGGCTTGCCAATTTTGTATTCGAGAATGCTTAAAGGGGCGATGCAACGATTTTTGAACTTTGCGTAAATACCGCTTACAACGGATCCCTGACGTTAATGACCCGTGAAACACCCATGCGTTTTTCACCACGCGGAATCGAAGTCGCACAAAAAATTAAAGAAAAACGAGCGGCATTAACCCCCTTAACTTGCAGCCAGAACAAGCGGCCATATGATCTGGAGCGATTATATGCCGCCATTGTTGATCATAGCCACGCGCTGAGGTTGGCAAAGCACAGGACACGCGTTGAGTTCCAGACATTGTTATGGTTCGCCTATTGTCGTCATGCAGCCATTGGTCACGGGCTACTGCCCGAATTCTTCTCGAGCTATCGATTATCAGAGGCCCGAATCGAGTGCCCACGCAATGCTCGGGTCCAATCTCTCAGCCGCACTGAAATAGAGTCACTGCGCGGTACTGCAATTCCCCAGTTACGTCATCAAGTTTTGCGAAGGAGAGATTGAGTGAGAACGCTCGCTTTTGACCTTGAAATTACACCGCAACAAAGAGGTTTCTTAGCGTTTTGTGCACGAAGTTTCCTTGTACGTAATATATTTGAGTCTGGTGAATCGCCCAAATGCGCGAACTGTGGCAATCGCCTAAATCTCAAAATTTGTTTTTGATTCTCTAATTGTGAGTCAAAAACTAAATAACTAGGAATTTGTCGTAACTAGTTTTGAGTTTCATTCTAGCCATGAATTGGCCAAACATATATAATCTTCTCAAGAAGCTCTTCAATTACTGCATTTTTTCTTACACTATCTGAAATGAAAGCGGCCATTGAGTAATGTCTCTTTTGCCATCTCACTGTTATTTTCAGTGGACTTCTGGTCGTTTACGTTTCGCTCAAGGTGATGTCGGAAATGGGCGGGAAGTTGCACCTGTGCATCTTCTACTCCCACCGGTACTGGCGGTGAGTACAGAAACTCGCCACTAATGTGCTTATGTTTTGTTCTGTCGTAATGCGGAATGAATTATTATGAGCCAACTGGCTAAATTACAGTATATCCGCACGGTAGCCTCGTTGAGGCAGACGCCTGTCTTGCTGCACGTCTCCCTCCAGCTCCGCAGTCCGCGGAAGATTCAGTAGCCATGGCCCGTGTGCTCGAAGATGGTTAACTTTAACCCCGGCAGAAAGTTAACCGCATTTTCCTACGAGGTGGAATTTTAGATCCCTTGACCGGCAGAGAAGGGACGGCGGAAAAACATGGCGGTACCCCTCCCAGCAAGCGTCGCTCGTTTTGTAAACAATATGTCGAAGTCGCTTCTCTATCGTGCACGTCTTTCAGCAATCAATGGTGCAGGAATCTTTCGCTTCGCCTTACCTCACATAAATTGCAAAGTATGAGGCACGATCTCGCCCCATTATTAGATCGTGCTTCGATTCTGGTCATTCCTAAGTCTAAACACACGCGGTAGTTGTCGACATGGCAACGACTTCGGGATCCTAGCGAACTCTCTTGACCCGATCGACCGGTCATTGACAGCAAACAGAAGTATACCGAGAACCAATTTCAACTGGAGCCGAAGTACGCGACTTTCATGTCATGAATGTTTTATGTATAGTTCTTAAATGATGGCCAATCATGCTGGCGATGTTCTGCCCGCCTTTCACTGCTCACTTCTTCATCGTTTGTAGCACTGGACTTGGTCGTTCTCTCTCGCAATGGGAAAGTAATTTCAACGAGGCTTGTCTTAACTTCAGAAAGCCAAACATTAAAACAAAAAATTCCTAAACACGGGTTGATTCTGTTTTACCTTACCCATTATTCGTACCACGAGCAACAAAAAAAGTATTTTTTAAGATCAAATGCATGCCGCGCTGCGTCCCGAAAACCCGGCAGCGCGCGTATTCGTGCCTCTCTTTTCAGAAAGTTTTCCTCAAAAGCCACTTATATTCGCTACAAATAGTATTTAAAACCCCATAATAAAACACGCAGCTAGCGCGCATACAATCCGCGTGAAACTTGGCTAGGCACTTGAACCTTCTTAGTAGGAAATGGCGGTTAACTTTTTGCCACGGTTAAATTTAACCGGCGGACGAGCAAATGGTTCCCAGGAGTTGAGACGGGGCGACAAGAGCGACACTCGCGCCCGCTCCTGCTTTTTGCCGGGACGTGTAGTACGAACCAGCAAGATGGCGACATCCTACAGCAAGGCACGTCTGCGTCTGTGATGTCATTTGTTTCCTCTTCGGGACCACTTGTGCCGTACGTGAGGGATAGGACGCTGCAAACATCTAAGACGTGCTGCAGGCACCGTAGCTGAAGTAAGCCTCCGTGAGGCTACGGCCCCCCCGGCTACAGTAACTAAACGGCTGAGCGAAAGTTTCTTTTCCATTTGACGCCAGCTCCTGATTGGCGGATACGGTGTCACATGTTCCAATTACGCCCAGAACGCTTGTAAGACAGGCGCCTTCCAAAACGCTGTGATTGGAAAGGGGGAAAAAATGTGTTTTTTGCGTTCGCGAAATGTACAGGGTAGCTCAAATAGCGGCCAGGCTCTTTAAATCGACCGCAAAATTTGGTTTCTTAACCAGTTGCGCTACGGTTTTGTGCAGCGTTGTCCACAAGTGGTTCATTTTTTTTTCTATAAAATTTGAAAAGAGCGAAATTACCTCAGAAAAAAAGTAAAAAAAAAAAACAGCAAAAGGTTTAACTCCTATAGAAACGCAGCGAAGCAACCGGTCATCAAAACCAAGCACCCTATTTATTGTTTGATGACCCAGTGGAAGAAAAACCTCACGTCAGGCGAACACCACCACCACCCCAGTGGAACGACGACATGCGCCGCGAATACGGCGCATGTCGTCCTGCCCATCACGTCTCCTGCAAACGCGACGGTCGCTTCCCGTAATACTTGGAGGCCGAAATTTGTGACCGTTGAAAATCTCTACCCTCAGCGACATTTAAATCCGCCTGGTGGGAATTTATGGACCCGCACTTTTCCTAAAAGCGACTGAGCCATGTTTTTTTAACGAGCTCTATCCCGTGGGTTTCTTTTCGCGATGCGAGATAGCGGGATTGAAACCAATTCTTTATCTGCATGAATTCGCAACTTTAACGACCTATAGGGGGCGCACTGGTGCCTATCAAAATGGCTGTCATCTGGATGATCGTCGTAGAACAGCGGTACAAGGCTGGGTCTGCGACGCGTAAGTAATTCTAGCTTTGCTATATACGAGATGGATTAGAGCCTTAAGTTATTTTTTTCACGCCAGGAAGGTGGAGGCAAGCCCATTTATTATGAGGCCAATCATCCAGGAGCTAGGGAACGCGAATCTCACACCGCGGTACCACCATCGCTGAAAGTTGCGAATTCCGCGTTCCTGCCCCGTTGTCAATTGTGGTCTATTCGGTGATTTGTTGACGTGCTTCTTTTGTGTGCAACGCAACAGGATGACGCCGCTGATGATGGCTGTGATCGGAATCTCCGCCACGCTTCTGCCTTACTTTGGCGATGGACCACGCTGGCACGAAATCGTCGCTAAGGAATCTGATACATGCAAAGCCAACTGGTGGGTCAACGCCATCTACCTTCAGAACTTTATCAACACGCCACAAATGGTAAGCTTACTTCCTCCTTTACATTATAAAATATTTTTAGCAAAGTAAGGGTAATAACACAGGCAACCTGTTGAATAACTTCCATTACAACCCCGACTCGAGGAGCGATAAAAAAAAAAACGGAAATAACAAGACACCAAAACCTTGTAAGTTATGTCTGTTTCTTTCTTTATCGCTCCTCACTAGGGTTTGCATTTGAGGATGTTTTAACCGCAAAGGTAAAGGGCGCTTCGACGAATTCTCACTATCTGCCCAAGTGTGGCGCTAGCTCTCTGAACCAGACACCAAGTTTCTGAACGAACTGTTATTTTATTCCAAAGTTTCGTGTTCTTCAAATTTCAATGGGAAAATGGGGCGCAGTTTCGGTAGCTGGCACCATTCAACTGCATCTATTCCATGACTCCATCGGCCGCCATTTTTCCATTGGAATTTTTAGAAAATCACCTATGACTTTTCTGTAAGATAATGACGTTACTTATGAAACTTTAGCATCTGGTTCGGACCGTGAGTGCTGCATTTGCGCAGAGAATGAGCGGTAGGCGATGCGGAGTTTAGTTTTACGGTGAAGAAAAAGACTATTTTTACACCCTGGAGATTATTAACGACCTCTTGTAACGCATTACAGTGAGCAACCTTTTTTTTTTATCCCACAATTGTGCTTTAGAGTGAAAACCTTCCACTAGCAGTTAACCCGTCATTTGTTTCATCGCAGCTCCGAGCACTTGGAGCAATGTCTCTCTCTACGTGATGCCGGGTTTTTTTTTTTTTTTTTTTTTTTTTCTCGTCGATTTAGACGTGAATGGGAATTGTTTAGGCGTGCAGCGTAATGCGGGTACAGTGTAATGCAAGTAAAAATTCCCATTTTAGTGCACCACCATCACAACTCGGTGGCAAATGAAGGACGGTGACAAGCGTAAATCCAACCGTGTTTGTTAAAACAAGTGGAATTTCTATTGAATGACAGACTGAACATAATTCACTTTTTGTGTAATAAAAAGTACGAACACCAGTCGCCCTTCCTGTAACCAGATCCAAGCACTCAAAGGGTGCACTTTAAAGCTGCCTGAACAAAGAAGGTGAATAGTTAGGCTAGTTAATTTACTGTTTTGCGATAGATTTTTGGGTCATCATACAAAAGAGGTTAAGCTGGTTGACGCATTGTTCTAATCAAGATGGAGTGGCTAACGTCGTTCTAGAAAGAAGGTTTATAGATCGTTTCAATAAAGTTGGGATAGTCATGGTTATAAGAAAGTTAATTGGGTTATCATTCTCATAAAGGATGATTAATTTGTACATTATGTTAATGATAGTGGGTAGATTGTTTTAAGAACATTGCACGACTAGATACACCTGCTGAGCTATTTGAGCTTGTTGGAGCATCGTTCCATGCATGTCGCATTTATTTTCTTCCTTTCCCGAGGAATAGAAATAAACCAGGCCGCGCAAATAGCCTTATAATTGTTACTGATATATTGCAAACCTTCTCAGTAAAGTATGCAGGCATTCTAATATAAGAGCTCATGTTCCTAAGCTGTCTCGCCGATTACGGTTGGCCAGACCCAGTCATGGCTCTCGCCCAGTGTTCAGATAGACACCTGGCGAGCGCCAAGAAGCGGCATGTTTTGTCGGCCGTTGTCGAATCGATCGTCTGCGAAGCGGTTTGGTTAGTGTGCATTGGCAGTGTTCAAGATGACGCGGGAAGCGTGTTCTCTAACCACATTCGGGCTGTCTGTCGGCAAGACCCTGAGAAGGCTCGTGATTGCAGTTGCCACCTTGTCGCCACCGTTCATATTCGTGTCGCCGCCGTTTGGCAGAAATTGTTTACATCTACCAGTCTGGATTCCGCGGCGTCGTCTGCTGGGGCGCGTGTTGTGGATCTTGATGAGGAAAACCTTTATTCGGCTAAGCTGCACTGTGCTGAATGCTTATTTTTCTATTTTGCGAAAGGTTGTATTGTTTTACTTGCGTGGAAATTAAGCAAAGTGACAAACACCGAGTCGCAAGTTTTGATAACGTTGCTATTGTTCGTAAACCGCGGGCTCTCTGCATTTTATCTCGCTCAACCCACAGCTTCGAGAAAAAATAATTATCAATTAGAGCTGGTCATCGAATAAAATCTTAAGCCAATTACATATTATATAACAATTTCCTTGAACCGATTTTTTCAAGACCTATTATCGTTAAATTACAAACTACGTGTCTATTTTACTGTCTTTTACTGCGTAAAATGGCGTATTGTGGTCTCATTTTAAACTGGACGTTGGGACCCACTTCAAAGTGTGACGCGGGAAATATTTCAAAGGCTCAATATTTACGTTATTATTCAAGCATTATAATCCCTTTTCGTGGTAATCACAAAAAAAAAATGTTGAAGTGGTTCACTGTGGAAGCCTGGGTCCAAATATAAATGATGGCATAAAAAATAACAAAGCAGGATTTCTTCATTTTGTTTTTGATCACACGAATTTTCCCAACAAAGACTCAACCACATAATTGGTTAAAACCTAAATATAAAATAAGCATTACTCCTGTAATCTGGAACTTAGGGGTTGAAAGGCTCACTCTTAATATGCACTTCGGCGACGTTAGCGCTGAGGCTTATGCACGAGTCTGGCGAGCCGAGTAAAATAATGTTGCTGCGGCTAACGCTTCCCTTGTCGTAGTGAGAGTTGTTTGCTGGAGTCGGAAAGATTCTACGATGTTTCAGAGGTCGAGTATTGAGTCAGAGTATTGGAATCTTAGCCTCTTCAGTCTTGATATCTGCGGGCCTCCCTAAGAGCACCGAACTGGGTGAACCCACACTAGCCAGGGTAGCATCTGATAAACACGCATGGTCCTGGGCTGCTTCCTCACATATTTTTTTTTTTTTTTTTCAATTCACTCGGGGCCAGTTTATCTGAACAGTTATTTTCTTTTACCTAGGTCGTCGTGCCAACGCATAATTCGCCGATCTTAACAAGAAAAGGGGCTCTTTCCTCAACGCAACATAGTAAATTTCTGCGGTTTCGACAAACTAGCACAAACCATGACACAGTGAAACAAAGTATCGGCTGCAGCAGCTATGGCTCATTTCTAAAGGCTAGCAACAAAACCAGACTTTCTGATAACCCTCACTGCTAACTTCTATCAATGCGCATTGCTATTTCCGCGGAGGCTAGGAATTCTACAATAAAAATAATTGCAGGATCTGCGATTCCACAGACCACAGTAGCAATATCGCGTATCCGGCTTCGCCGATTTTTGTGTTTTGACAGTCGTAAGAAAATACACCTTTTAATGCGAAAGCATTAACTGTCCCATGAAACGAAGCCGGCGTCGCCTGTAAGCGTCTGTAGCAGCGAAACTGCAGTTAAATTTCCATTGGCAAAAAGCACAGCAACGCAGATGCTTGGTCGCGGAAGCCGGCGGGGCGCTCAATGTCAAAGCGGACGCGCCTCAGAAATAAAGCACAAGGAAGAGCACAGCAAGGCAGATGCATCGTCACGGAAGCCGTGGAGCCGGCGGGGTTCGGCACGCCTGCAGAGTGGGGGAGCATGATGTTACCGCCGGACCGCCGTGTGAAAAAGGAAGACGTGGTGCGCTGCTTGTAGAAATGCGCTGCGTGCAGGAATGCTTTGGCATTCCTACTCGTAAGCAGTATTAAGTGTCTTTCGCGTATGCTATAGTTTGTTTTTTTTTTGTAAAGAAACAAGCATTCAACATCAATAGTGCAGCTCACCCGGAAACAGGCGTGCGTCGTCAGGATTCGTGTTTCCCGACGTGTATTCATGGTAGACGACACTTCAAATTTCCACACGGGCAGTTATTTCAAGTTAGACCTCCGGTTCACCACATGATTCGAACTGCACTGAAGCACCAAACAGTGCAGCACCATTTTCTGCTAAAATCGTTTTGCCAACGACGGCATGCTCAAAATAAACCTCTAGCTCGTCGCTTGTGAACGCGGAGAGCCTGTGGTGCGGCCATCCACACAATTGCAGTTGTACGGACGACGTTCCTGGAACGCCCTCTTTTTAGGGGGAGGAAAGGAACGCCGCCGTTCCATGTTCCATCGGTGGATTTTGAAAGATAACTTATTACGTTTTCGAGGAAAGGTAGAAGAAAAGACGTTTCTTTATTTTATTATTTATCTGCAAGTTTACCATAATTTAGTAGGCCGTTGGGATTTTTTTTTTATTATTAACTATTTCAAGCTCCGACTTAAAAAAATGAATAAGTTCCGAGTCGACAACCATGAACTTGAACGAATGTGACCGTGGCGGCTCGATACGTAGTTCGATGTGAGTATTTAGACTGTCTCGCTTTGTTTTACGTGCAGATTATCCAACACGGTGCTTTATTTGAATACGGGAATTTAACGTTAAAGTGTCCATAAAAAGAAGTGAGAAGTAAGTACGCAAAAAAAAAAAACATTTTTTTTTTTAGTGCCCTATTGACGGCGTGAGACGCGATTTAGTCGGTAGTCACGTCCTCTCCACTTGTTTTCCCTCTCGGCATTTCGGGCGCGTAGAGGAGAGCTGGACCGGCTTTGCCTTCTCGTTGAGGTGGAAAAACCGAATGACCATCTCGTTGAGCGAATGACCATTACGTGACGTCATGGACTTTGCGCGCAGAATTTTCAATAAATCTCTCACCGTCAATATTGCTCTACAATTTTTGTTTTTTGCGTAAAATTCATTTCTCGACACGCGTGTCCCAAACTATTTAAATAAAAGAGTTTTTTTTTTTTTTTCAGACGCTTTTTAAGCTAACGATATGTTTCAATCTTTGAAATGTAACGGGGACGCGTTACTTTCGAACCATTGCAACTTGCAACGGGAACTCGTTTCAAGATTAAGAAAAACGAGAAACGAGTTGTCGTTCCTGTTTTGGAGGAAGGTGCACAACACTGCACACTATGGTGATGATGATAGCGCGGCAGGTGGCGCCTCCTCTAAGTGGACGTCGAGGCTAATGAAATGTTTGAATTGTCATTCATGCGCAGCTCAGTGCTTCTTGTCTACAAAGTGTACACAAACATCACCAACATGCGAGTGTATACAAAGGTCATCAATATCACGTAGGATACGCGCCTGGCGCT
This sequence comes from Ixodes persulcatus, assembly GCA_013358835.2. Taxonomy (NCBI): domain Eukaryota; kingdom Metazoa; phylum Arthropoda; class Arachnida; order Ixodida; family Ixodidae; genus Ixodes; species Ixodes persulcatus. Next base: position 242,965 of record JABSTQ010011508.1, read on the forward strand.
CATTTTATCTCGCCCACGCTGCGAAAATGCCTTCAACGTGCTTATTCCGGTGCATCCAACCATTTGGTATCGATAAGTAGCACATTAGTTTTTCATACGTAACCCGTAGTTTTCCGTTATTCACCGCACATTCGGAAGACAAAAATATTTTATATCTAGATATCACTCGTACTTCAGAGTTAAAGCGATGCCTCGTGCGTGGTGGGCGTGTTTGAATCCTGCAATCTGATTTTGTTCCGTTTTACTTGGTTTCAGTGTCTAGGTCATACCTGGTTTTCAGCGGTGGATATTCAAATCTTTCTGATTGCTCCCCTCATCATATATCCACTATACAGGTGAGAGTTTACACATTTCTGAAAAATACGTCTTTCAAAAAGGGTCAGCCTTAACATTGTTTCATTGTTCCGCAAAACTCGCTCATATTTTTTCTTTCCCTGCGATTCTTATTCCGGTAGTACCTACAGTTGCCGTCAGAAAAAAAACAACAGTCGTCGAATAGATATAGACAAGAATGACAGGTTAGGCTGCAGGAAAGAACTGAAAAAATAAAGGTGTACCCGCAAAAAGTTGCGGCGAAGCAAAAATACAGCTTGACTGGCTTTGACGGCGTTCATGTCGGCGCAACCACAAGACGGGGCGCTATACTTCGCTCAACGTTACTAGAACCACTCAGTTGGGAGACTGCCATAGAGCCTGCTTTAAAAAAGTGGCTCCGATCCGTACTTGAGAACCGAGCTAATGGCGATCCCAACGCCGCCATTTCTCCCGCAGCGTCCACTCCCAAAACTGCACGGCTGCACGTCGAGTCGGGCAAGGGCTGGTGGCACCATCTCGCAGGGCCATCTCGCAGTAGCTATGTAAAGCAACTTTCATGTTTCAACTCGTCGCTAAAGGGTGGCGCTGTTATCGTATTTAGCTTGGTCTCGGCGGACGCCAGCGGCCCCGGTTTCAAGGGTGAGCTTCCCAACTGAGGGTTTTAGTAACGTTGACATCGCTTCAAGCCTGAGTACAGCCGGTGCAACGATGCAACGGAGGGAATCAAGCAGCGGCAAAAGTGGATCGCATGGCGGTCGTCGTCTCGGTGCCTTCTGAACCGATGATTGAATGCGCCGTGATTCGCGCTTTCGTGATTTGGCTGAGCCGAACACAATGACAACGAGAGCCAATGACGAGGCAGTTTTGGTTGATTATCTCCATCATCGGATCGGTGCGTCAGCTGCGCTCGGACTTGGAAGTGAGAAACGGAGTATAAGATCAAGCAAACTCGATGCAGCTGTTTTTGTTTTCTCGCGTTGGCTGCGCAGCAAGTGTGGCTTATTCACCGTGGGCTCGTTTTTTAGGGGCGAAGCTCCTTAGGGTCTAGCCTTGTCCATCCGTACGGCGTCCGTGCTCACATCGATTGCCATCCCATCTGTCTTCTTAAAAAAAAGAAAAAAAAATGTTTGCGCAGTCGACAGGATTCGAACCTGCGTGGGGAGACCCCAATGGACTTCTAGTCCATCGCCTCAACCACTCGGCCATGTGTCATCCATCTGTCTCTCATGGATGAAACGTTGCATGTAGCCGCTCAACGTCTATACAGGAGAGGGCGCTACGGTCAAATGCATATATAATCGCGTTAAACTTTGCATGCATTGGCTCAACTTTTATAGACGAGAGGGCGCTGCGGTCAAATTCTCGAATGCGTCTATAACCACGTTCCATACCACACATTCTCTTTCTGACATGGACCGTTGACTTAAGCGGTGGAGATGCGTTGCCACGGCTTCTAGCGGATCCAAGCTGATCCGCTAGAAGAACCACTCGCTTTACATTTCACCGAAAATAAAGCAGTAATAATGAAGTCGAAACGCAACCCGGAACTCAGCACTACCTATGAGCAATAAAAAAAAAATCAGCACTATCAGCACTACCTATGAACAATAAAATCAGAATCATCAGCACCACCAGAGCTTCGCCCCAATCAACATCATTCACCACGTGGAGATGTTGTGATTTTTTTTGCTCTAGTTTGTGCACGTGTGAAGCTGAGTTGTTACGAGATATCCATAAGGCCTGTTTCTTGCTGAGTCTCCTAGAGCAGGGCCTTTAAACTGGTCAGACGCAAAGTTGGGGCCGAAGTTGACGGAGCGCACCGATTGGCCTATTACGATGATGACTTCGCGCTTTTTTCGCCGACGTCCTATTGGCACGCTCCGCTAACATTATGCTCCAACTATGTGTTTGACGAGTTTAGGACCCCAGGTTGCTCAATCCGGTGAAGCCGCGGGTCCCGGTGCAGCGCGGGTCCCGGTGCAGCGCGAAGCGGCTTATTTTCTGCACGCTCCATTTTCACGAAGGTCAAAGACCACAAAACAAAATAACTGCCTAGAATTGACCCGATTGCACACGGCAAGTCTGGCCGCAGACGACGCTACGATAAGCTGGAGGCGAACAGGCAGCGCCAAAAGTGCGTTGGAACAGCACTCGTGGACACTGTGCGTCTGAATTTGACCACTGAACCTTTAAACTGTCACCAAACGTTGCACATAAACCAAAGAAACAACTGAGGAATGAATGTTTACATTCTCGGTTGTCTTATAACAGTATCACGGGAGCGCCGACCAACGGTTAGATGAGCGCATCATCCGGGCGTGAAGTGGCGAAAAGAACAAGGCAGAAGGCACGCGCCAATGTCGGTGCTGTCTGCTAGGCTCATCTCTGAAGCACGAAGCAGCCCTGCTTCTGTGGCCGTCTCTACACCGGTGGAGAGCGCTTTGACTACGGTGACGCTACTACGGCCTTTGTATCTAGGGGGTGTTTCCTTATCACCCCGTGGTGCTAAAGAGAGGACGGCGCGGATCACAGGAGCAGGGGAGGGTCGTGCCAAGCAGACGACTTTGGCGCGTGCCTTCTGCTCATGCGCTTACTCTTATTGATTTCGCTACTTCACGCCGTGATTATGCGCTGATCTACGAGCCGGTCTGCGCTCGACTGATATTGTTTAGGGTATCAAGGGGGCACGTCGGAATGTATGGCAACATGCAAGGTAAATGCAAGATGATGCAGTAAACATCATTCTGTACATGGAGGCGGCCTGAGTTAAAAAGGATAGCTTCTCTCTTAGTGTGATTTTATTTATTATACAGCTGTAGACTAAATAAATCAATAAATATTGCATCGAAAGGTTATTGTTGCTCTCTATTTCAAAGTTAACACTTTTTAGTAGTTTTTATGATTCCTTGCGGGTTTTCGATTGACGACTTGGCAGTACTGGTTGCGGAACAGCGGACTTTTGACGTGTATAAAAGGGAATCTATTTGTAACTACCGACGTACTTCACAATCTTTCCTTAATAGAGTGGCCGCCCAAACCCCCAGCAATTAGCTCGCTAACAGGCTCGGCTTAGCTGTCGGCCGAGGCAGGACGGCCAAACGAGCAAAGAAATTTCGCGAATTTACTTTTTATAAAAAAGTATCTGCAAAAACGAGGCTCCCGGCCATTTTTTTTTTTTTTATAAATTTAGGTTTCTGTGAAGGAATTTAATAAACAGTGATCTCTAAACCCACTTTCGCGAAAATGAGCTTCTATAAGACGAAGTCATCACTTTCAACTGCAGTCCCGAAGGGAAGGGCTTTTGTCTTGGCGTATCGTGTCAGATGGTTTGATGCTACAATATTCTAGCGATTTTCCGAGGTCGTCATAAGGAAATCACCGTGCGAATATTCACCAATCTGCTGAAATGGGGCCACTGATCATAGGCTGAATAAGTCACGCATGTCGGAGACGTCTTCAGACGTTGGCACTCTCAGCATGTCCGAGTGTAGTGACGAACGGACTATGGGAATCTGGGCAACACTTCTTGCGAATCTAATGTGTGTGAACCTTTGACTGCAGCCGAGCTGCCCGATAAACGGATTGCCACGGCAAAAACGAAAACATTTTCGCTTAGATCCTCCGCAACAGCTTGAAGCCACGGCCAGTTGCCAGTCTCGAAGTATCTTTTGTACAGCCCACCATGCCGGAAATAGAAGGTACGCATTCAGAAAGTACACGGCAATCAGAGGCACCACACCTTCTTGGCTTTCTCAGTGTGTTATCAGCTGACGAATTTTCGGATCGCGTCGCTGCTCGGCTTCCATATTCGTGGTGGCCAGTGCTCCTAGAAAAACTTCCTCATTGTCATGTCTGTTCGTCGGGGCAATCTTCGGAGGGGTTCGTCACAGGGAGTTCACGTTGCTGTGCTTGTGGTTTTGAGTTGTAGATAATCGTGATGTCAAACTCCTGCAAACGTATTCACTGCCGCGCAAGTCAACAAAGTGAGTAGTGTTTGGTCATTACTCGGAACTCACGTCTATGAGGGTACGGTAGGAACTTGGTAGCTATCCAGACGACCACGAGGCATTTCCCTTTTGTCCAACAGTTGCCTCTGAGAGTATCCGACTTGAACACGCGATTACTCTCTCGGTATCGTTGTGCTTCTGCACGAGCACTGCACCACGCCCCGTGTTTTTGTGTCTCCAAACTCCAAAGATTTCCGCATTTGGGTTTAGGTCGAAGTGTCCCAGGAATTGAGGTGTCTGTAGACATCCCACTTGTTCGTCAAACGCATGCTGCTGTTCCTTCTTTCGCCTAAGGGCACCGAGATCTTTTGTGAATTGCGTGGGGGGGATAGGCTATCAGGGAAAAGCTATGAACGAAATGTCTGTAGAGGGCACAGAAACCCAGAAGCCTTCCGATGGCCTTCTCGTCGGGCAGTAACGAGAAGGAGGCTGCGGTGGTTATGTCTGGGGATTATGTTAAACGCCTTCGTTGCTGACGACGCACGCTAGAATGATTAGTTCGCCATAAGAGAGCCAGCACTTCGCCGGCTTGAGTGTTTAGTCGTGTTCACATTTGTGACCCGAGACAATCGAACACCCACTAAAGACATGCGACAAGTGATTACCGACATCTTTTCTGCGGGCGATCGGCACGTATGTACCGACAAAGCGCTTCTCGGACGCTTTCGGGATCCGCCGTTGATTCCGTCCTCCCCGCTGGAGCTCCGGTTCGCGTTTCGCTGCATTCTCATTTTCGTGTCACGTGCATCGCTTTCGCCTCAAGAGAAAGTTCTTTGATATTGACCTTGGTCCTTGGGAAGCGTGCAATGTAGGCACAATCGCTACACTGGCGTGCACCCGCTCGAGCTCCCACGGTAAATTACGCGTACCTGTCAATCCAAAAGCCTGTGATTTGCTGACAGGCCGTGTTCTTTTTATAGCGCAGCTCTTATGCGCCTTTTTCTGGGTTTCGCGGCATCGGCGTAAGCGGCCCGCTAAATGTAGCGGGAAAATTGACGTCACGTGACCTTAACAGCAATTTAATTTCCCGCTAATTTTAGCGGAGAAATTTAGTTTCTGCGCTAGATTTAGCGGACGGATTCAGTTTCTTCTCTAGATTTAGCAGGAAAATCGACGTCACGCAACCTGAATATTCCCGCTAAATCTAGCGGAGAAACTAAATTCGTTCATAGGTGACGTGACACCAAGTCATACAACGTCATTCCCCCCGCTAAATTTAGCAGGGAAACTCAATTGGAGGAGCAGGGGACAGGAGGGCGCTTTGCCTAAGTACGATCGCACACTCTTAGGCTATTCGGCTACTCCAACGTATACTCTTGTTCTTGTGACATTGACCTTTGACCTTCCACTCTGCATGCACGTCCGAGAACGTCGCGGACGTGCATGCAGTCGAAACGCGAGACGCCGAGAGACCCAAGTCTGCGAGGGCGTGAAAGGAGACGCCGCGCGTTAGGCGAATGAAGTCGTAGACACAACAAACATGGCGGCATTTTCGAAGAGGGTGGATCCGAGGGTCCCGTATATAAGTCGATTTATCCACAAAACTATCGAGCCCCTTGCAGTATATAGTCGGTGACAGATCAATAACGAAGTGGAAGCTCCTCCCACCTCTTTCCACTTTAGTAGTGCGAACGCTGGAGAGGAGGCGACCTCCTCTCCACTGTTCGCTCCGCTGCAGTGGAAAGAGGTGGGAGGAGCTTCCACTTCGTTCTTGACCTGCCACCGACTATAGTTATCTCTTTTTTTTTAATTTTTGGTGCGTGCTAACCTTTTTTAAGGGCTCGAGTTTAGATGGAAAAGCCAGAGCACCGCTTTATTATGATTGGTTTTACGGAATATAAAGGGTTGGGGTTCGGTATGCCCCTTGTTGATCGTACGCTATGACGACTATTTTTACCCCTTTCTCTAGGACACCACGGTGGGGTGTGGCGTTGATCTTCGTTCTACTCTTGGCTTCGTTTGCAACCACGGCAGCACTGACAGTTATCAACGACTTTCCTGCCATGCCATACGTCACCTTAAGTTTGTTGTAAGTATTGGCACGCCTTCTAGGAGCTGGGCAACATCTCCTCGGTAATCGAGTCGTAATAAGGAATTTCCGGCATCACCTAGGGAAGGCGAACGCGGGGCAGGGATATGAGCGTTCGGCCGAGACTCGTGCATAACCAGTGAGGACGCGAGCCCTAGCCAAACGCAGCACTCGAGTCCGTGCCCCGCCTTCGCCTACTTCAGCTGACACTGAAAATGCACCACTACGGCTTTCTTGTTACCCAGAAGCCCACCGACAGCAACGTGCCTCCCAGTGGTGCATCAAAACACTGACGAAGGAGAAGTACACACTTAAAAAAAAAAACGTTTACAATACGCACCAAATACCAAATAAAAAATACGGTAAAGAAAATGCATATCCTATTATTGTTCTGATATTACCGTTTAAAACAGCTTAAAAGCATAAACATGCCAACTGGAGGTGTCGAAATCCATTAAACAAACCTTTCATTCGGGTGACAGACAAAAACTTGGAGCACCCACCAACATAAAATACTTCCATTGACTTCAAATAGCAGAAAGAGAGACAAAAGCTTACGGTGGATAATTAAACTTGAGGTTGACTTCTTTCCTTTTAATGGTACGTGCAAAAATAACAAATCATGAATATATCTTCTTTCGGAGAGAGTATCCATGATTATTAACGCGAGAGCCTTATGTCTTACCGTTCAGTCGATTTTCAAAGTCCTTGAGCGGAAACATATCGGCGGCACGAAAGGTATATACCAAAACGTTTACGTGACCCCTCAGGAGAATTAGAGGCAATGAAATTAGGAAGGATTACAAAGCGAATTAAGAGGAATCAAAGCGAATTCATCTTAACATGTCTTACCTGGCGATGGACTACGAGGAATAGTGTGCGTAAATTCTGTAAATAACATATGAAACAAATAACGAGAATGCCATAAAGAGAATGTAAAAAAACTTTTAGCCTTTCTACTCTGGTGAAGAAGTAAGACCAGTGAAGCTGTATTATGGTGGGAATAAAGTAATGGCCGGCCGCAAGTCGGCAAGCCAGAGTGGAAAGGCTGGAATGGTTGGCGCCGTCGCTCATAGATGGCGGTAGCTGTCCAGAGTTTTGTGTCGAGATTTGTTCGCTCACGGACACGATACTGGGGAAACTAGCCCTTAACAGCTCGATTTTGAAAAGAATGTGAAAAAGAGAGAACGTCAAACAAAGTAAATCATGTGTCTGTCTTTAATGCATCGGCGCTCGGGCTTTCGCCTTCAAGTCGTCTCAGGAAAAACATAGTTTACGCAGCAGCCAGTGGTAGTCATAATGATATTTATTTACGAAGTTTCTGTCATGAATTAAACAATAAAGTGTCTCCGGAAGTTTTCAAAACGCTTCTTAGATGTTGAAAAAATTAAGTGAATGCCACGCAGTCGAACCAAATTCAAATTTTGTAGAGACGAAGCCATTCCACAGCACGAGCGCAGATGACAGTATGTTAAATTCTCCCGTAATTCTTCACACCATGTCCATCATCCTTAATGATGAAGCCACTACAGCATTAACATGCGAGCCCATCCGTATGACAGATGCGATTTCTATTTTGGACACGATCAGCCTGTAAGGATATGTATATAATATATTTGTTCGGTTGAATCTCATAATGTTAGTTTTTTTGTTTTTTGGAAGTTAACGTAAGACCGCCATTTGAGGACCATATTTTGACTGCGGCGATAGCAGTTTGTAATTCCATGCAGTCAAAGTGGACATCACTCTCGTGAAATATAGTTATATCATCAGCATACTGCAACAATTGACAAAACTGAACACGATAAAAAAATTATTAGCAAATAGGTTGTACAAAAAGAGGATCAAAATTAGATCCTCAAGGAACTCGAGAGATTGAAGTGTACGGAATCAACCAGGGTTTCCGTGTGCAGGCAAAGTTTGAGCGCGCCAACAAATAACTTCTGCGCCATTTTATGTACCCATTATAGTTACACAAAATTTAGATTCCTTAACTGGAAGTAATTTATGGTTGAATTTATCTAATTATTGTATCATGTCTAAATACACTACATCAACTTGCCCTCGGTTTCGAATTATTGGAGCACAGAAGTGCCTATAGTGTCAAAGATCAGACTATTCCGAGCGGCCCTTCAAAAAGCCATGGTGAGCTATGACGCTAGAGGGTGGCTGAAGAAAGGAGGGGAGGTGGGCGAGACAACCAAACTAACCTGAAATGTCTGTACTAGTTGATCTCAACCTATATTTTTATGCGAGTGGATGCGCAATCTAAACGTAAATAATTTGAACCACGTGCTGTAAAAGCGCTAAAAACCCGAAAACGTATTTTCTACCACTTTTTACATAGAAATGCGATACAATTTACATTTAATGTACATTTATTTTGATCACGCTATAGCCGGGTTTTTGTTTTGTTACTAATTATTTTTTTGTTGTTTTTTGACGGTCATTGCTTCTTTCTTGTTTAACTGTGCACCATTTATCTTAATTTCCTCGCTTCGGTTGCGGAATGCCTTGGCGCCGAGAGCTCATATAGACGCTTTACACACGCGCCAGATTGAGCCGCCATAGCCGCCCTTCTCTTGTCTTACCGAGATGCCGAGCCACTGAAGCGGGCGTTGACGAGTCTCCACAACGGCCTATGCTGGGGGGAAGGACACAGTAACACTTAAAATGGCAATAACCTGTCCTGCTGTGGAAATGATGAAGTCAAGCGAACGGAATAAGAGGGAACAAAAACTGAAGGTCAGTTATGGCGACGCCCATGCACAGCTGCTGTAAAACGTCTATATCCGTCTAGCGTGGCTTTATTTTTTCTGGGTCCCCACCATTACTTGTGATGAAAATAAACAATTAATAGTATTATAACCTATCAACGAACTAGTGGGGAAGGCATAATGATTTTCGGCGGGATTAGTGTGGGAAAAAATAGCGAAGAACCGGTGAGGTGTAGTAATCGCGAGCAAACACAGCTCGCTGCTGCGGTGCTACCGTGCTACCGAGAGAGCCGTTGCTTGCTGTGGTTTCACTTATTGCCCCTCTATCCTGGGAAACGTGGCGCTATTCATAGTTGTGGAAATGATCGAGACACGTGCCGTGCGCCACTTCTGGAAAGAACATGGCGTCTGAAATCTAGATCAGTGCTGCGCTGTGCCGCCATGATCTTCCCAAGAGCTGCATGTTGCACGTGCCTCGTGCATTGACGGACCTTGCGATACTTTTGAAACAGGAAGGGGCTTTAGTTTCACTGGCACCCGGCGCTGTTCCACGGATTCCCTCGTTGTCTTCTTCAGCTGCCCGCCCTCTCCTTGCCAGCTGGCCGGGAGAGGGCTTGCAAGTGGCACCACTTGTTTTGCAAGTGGCACCACTTGTTTTTCAAGTGGTACCACCTAACTTGCAAGTGGACCACCTGACTTGCAAGTGGTACTACCTGACTTTCAAGTAGTACCACTTGACTTGCAAGTGGTACCACTTGACTTGCAAGTGGTACCACTTGACTTGCAAATGGTACCACTTGACTTGCAAGTGAAATGAAACTTTAAATACCACTTCATATTTTTACCTGGGAGCATAGGAGAAGCTAACTTAAAGAAGTAATTCGTTCCAAGTACCGAATTATTTGTAATCCGTTATCTTCTAGAGTGATTTAGAAATGACCAGCTTATGTTTTTGAAGATAACGTAATAAGGCAGGTGAGCTGGTTAAAGTTAAACATTTCTAAAACCCAAGACGGAGGCTACAAACAGGAGACAAACACAAGACGTCTCAAACACAGCAACTAAAAATTGTTCTAGACACTTCTTTTATATCCGTCAACGCAACGCCGCCCTCCATCTTGGGTTTTAGAAATGTTTACGTTTTTGAGGTTGTAATTAGTAACGTAATTTTAAAACCAGACCTTTGTAACGACTTTTTTTGAAATTACCTCGTACATTTATGCATTTTAAACTAAATAAAAGACATAAAAGCCACACGTTCCGTTAATTCAACGGCATAAAGAACTCAATATGTGACATATATGCATAGTATAAGTAAAATAGGAGTTTGCAGTAGAAACGTTATCACGTGCAAAACAACTGTGCTCTTTTGGGGCGTGTTGCCAGCTGGCCTTGCATTCTACTTTTTTTTCGTTTGAGACAACCGTGACGGCACGAGTGAAGCAGCTGCACATTCGATTGCCATAAATGTATTTATTGGATGTGCCAGTCGAGTACTTACTTATTTTTGTAATGGTCTATTCTTCTATGTTCACTGCATACGATTTAACTTACGTGTGAAGCACCATGCTTAAAGGGGCCATGAAACGAATTTTGAGCTGGGATGAATGATTTTAAATGGGGACTTTACTAATCGCATATCGTTTAGTTGGCCAAGAGAAAGAGGGTAGAAAGTCCAAAGCCAGCTTTTCGGTACGAACATTTGAAAATATAGCGGACTATTTTGTACCTTCTTTCCTTCGAAAGCTCTCCGCCTTTTCACTATGGTACATCCGCGGTTCTCAAAGCGCGTCAGCGGTTCCAAACCTACGTCCGCCGAGCCCAGCTCACGCATTGGACACGAGAACTGCGTCACTCGGACGTATGCGCTCGTCAACAATCAATCCGTGGACGAATATTTGGATTCGCGTTCGTGGCCAATAAGTGCCCTGACGGAACTTATCGTCACTGGAGAATGACAAGTTCTATGGTGTGCATAAAAAGCACGCTGGAAGCTAGGAGTCATTGCACCGGTGCCGAAGAATGTCACGACGACGTGAGTTCACAATTCGCATTTGAGTTGAGGATTAAAGCTAAGGAAGAAGAAGTAGGAAAATCGTTTCACGACCCCTTTAAGAAATATATATTATATTTTTCCTCTCAGACCTCTGCAACGTTACACAACTTATATTTTTTTTTGCGTACGCTCCTTTAAAATAGACCGGACTCGTAATACTTCTGTTAAACCTTGCACGTGACATTTTTGTTCCGTTCATACTATGCCAGAGATGATGTGCACTGTTCGGAAAACGGGATGAGTACGAAAGTATGGCGTTTGAAAACGTTTTGATGCGCACGAGCACTAACTCGACCAAAGCATTGACAAACCTGAGCGTTCATGCGTTTCCTAAAACTGGAGTTGAAGTCATGCCATCAGAGCGAGCTTTTTACGTTTCACAGTACTTCGCGGCAGCTCTTGAGTGCGCGCAGTCGAAGCACGAAGGAAGGCAAGGAGCATTTTCGGGAGTCTTATCCTGTCACCTACTAATAATATCAAATATGGTGCAGTCATTCTTCATTTTCTTAGAGCAATAACAATAATGTGGCTATATAACAGATTGAGCTAGTATTGCGATATGAGTTTAGGAAAAAATCCTATTGTTGTTGTTTTTTCTTGAGAAGTATCCAAACAAATTAAAGTGAAATCATATATAACATGACGATTAAAGTATTTAATTATTTTTGACGGACGTAATTTGTAATTCAATTTTATTATATTTAAGACAGAGTAGCTTGTATTTGTAATTCATTAAATATTTTCCAGTAATGGGCACAAGGCAGGAAAGAAAGTAAAGGCATACTTGATCGCGTTTATATATTCAAGTTGAGTGCGCACGCAAATCATTTCGCCGTGAGCGTGCCAGGACCATGCCTTTAATTTAAAAACAATCACCACGTCATGGATACCCAAGATTGTGCGGAAACACGTTACGGGGTCTGTTTCGGCGTATACAGTGCTTTGAAGGTAAGAATCATGTTGCTCAGTGTGAGGCCTTTTCTTTGCGCAGCTCCGTTGAGAAGAGGAACGCGTACATGAATGACGTGTATATCAAGCCTTACTGCCGCATCGGGCCGTCTCTCATAGGGATGCTGATGGGCTACGTCCTCCACGTCACCAAGGGATCCATCGTCTTCAGAAAGGTAACACGCACTCATTGAGACAAGCTCGAGTAAAACGGGAAGTGTTCGAAACCTAGTTTGAATGTCCATCGACAACCCCACCGTTCATATCTGTATTGTTTCAAACGGTGCAGTCAATAGCCTCGAAACATTCTTTCTCCCAAAAGAAAATAATCGTCCGGGCGGAAAAAGCCCGTTCAACATTTAGACATGTCTACGTAGACTCTGTCAGCCTGGACCCGAGCGAAGACAAAAATACTGAAGGAAATAAGAGAGGTTTGTTTCGGCGGATTTTAAGGAGGATTCAGCCGCTCGTCACTGAATGGGCAAATGTCGCTACACAAACGTGTCTTTCAGGAATGCACGAGAGTGTTGATTCTTTCGACGGTTCATTGTGAAGACGAAACGAAGGTCGTACAACCCTAAGATATCGCCTGAAAGCGCTGTAGACTTTTAAAAAAATCCAGAAATATGACCGTTTTGACTGCTTCTGGCGAATATTTAGGCAATTTTAAAATTCACATTACTTAGCAGAAAATATTGGTTAAATGTGTGGTAGTATGTACTGGAGGGGTCTTTAATTTTAATTTTAAGACCACGGGGAGGTTACTATATATTGTAGTATTTGTGTAAATGAATTTGACAGGACAGACTTGTGCCCTCAGGGCTGTATACAAAGAGAGTTTGGTGGATGGGAGGAACAGGCAGAGCCAGGGCGTGCACGAGACGCAGATGGAGGGCTTGACATGTTTCCTTGACTAACCAGAAGCCGAAACGAAGCCCCTAGTGGTGGTAGCGAGAAACAGTTTTAATAAATGCGTAAGAGCTAAATGGAGTAACTTCTCATGGTTAAAAATATGGTGCACGTAATGTTTAGATTATGATCATGCAAAAAGATGTAAGAATTGAGTGTGCCGTTCGGGCTCTGCTTTGCTCGGACGGCAGCTTCCCGGCCCTCGGCGCCAGGCGTACAGATTCCGTGATCGTTGTGCTAGTCGCGCAAGCTTTTTATATATTCTATATCTTTATATACCTTCCACTATGATTTTGCATGGCCGTGATGGAAAGTTTACGTGCACCATATTTTCAGCCACCGAGAGTTACTCCGACGCATTTATTAATTTTGTTTCTTGGGACCACCACCAGGATATTATTCGCGGCCTCTGGCTAGCCACATTCGAATTTGTAAAGACGCCCTGGAACACGCCCAGCCCGCTTTCGGCCAATGGCACTTCCTCATTTGCCTTCCCAATGAATGGTCAACTATTTCTATGTACCGCTCTGAGTGCCCTAAAGAAGTTAGTTTTTTTTTTTTTCTTTTTTTTTACAGCGGATTTGTTAAGGGCTAGGTTACCCAGGATCGTATCCGTGTATGTCGACACAAACCTACCTGGACAGCTGCCGCCATCTATAAGCGACGGCGGCAAGCGCACAACCAGTATGGTTTCCGCCGTCGCTCGTAGATGGCGGCAACCTTTCCAGCTAAAATAGAAGAATGGATAGTTGGGCGCGTTGGTGGGAATTCATCGTAGGAAACTGCTCGAAAAACAGACGACGACGAAGAAGCGCACAGTGTATCGAGTACAGCTCCGCTGGTCTTCCTTCTTCACGAGAGGGGAAAGGCTGAACGATTTTTTTTCTCGAGGTCGATCGCGCGGTTTGCCACCAAGATCGGGTTTACCACAATTTACGGTCTTGCCCATCGGCGAGATTTTTCCGTCGTCCAGAAAATGATCTGTGTGTGATTTATGTTGGCTGCGCTGAGCAGTAAATTGGACCGACGAGAAACAACGGTTGTATGGCGTAGTGATGCTATGGCAACGTGCAAACTGGAATGTCTCACCGACGCGCACCGCGCTTTTAATTTCAAATAGACCGCGGCTGATGCCATGAGCTCATCATCGAGGGATAAGAACATGCCCCGTAACCTCGCGCTCCGCAAGCCACCCAGGCAAGATTGAAACGGCACACGCTTTCACCTTGTGTATATATTTGTACATTGAATAAAAAGCTTCAGCAACGTCTCGATTAGTGTCTAGCAGCTTGGTTTGTCTAAACGACCACTCTCCGCTGCCGTTTCGACGGCGGGCCCGCGTAAGCGATCAGTCCAATACGTTCGCTATAACTGAGCATCTTCCTCTCCACATCGCTCAAGTCGTCCTTCCAACACGGCATGACGCCGTGTTCGTCGAGAGCACGATTGACACGGTGCTCAGAATCACTAAAAGAGCACTGGAGGACCACAAAAAAAAAGGTCACAGAGCCCATCCGGATGTGACATGATCCCCCAGAGATGGCACTGCCCACGTGACTCGGAAGTACTCTGTCGCCAATGCACGAGCTGAGAGGCACCAAAAAATGTGATATTTTCCATTTTTTATATAAACTAGCTCATGGAAGCAAAAATGGTTTTCTCTTCTTGAATCCAGAAATGACCGAAAGCAACTCCCACAATTATTTGTCTGAAGTTTAAAAATCGTTGCACCGCCCGTTAAGTATAGTCTACGCGCTCGTACCGAGAGATTATATAGCCCGTGGAACACATAATGGGCCAGTGAATAGTCGAGATATGTCAAGCGGACGCTATAAGCCATCGGAGTATCTCCAGCACTGAGAACATGTGCCTTTTTTGGTTTGGCCTTATAATTCGTGGAGCTCGAGGTAAGGTTGTGCCGAATACGTGCGCGTAATTTGGCAACTTCCCGTTCCGTAGGAAAGTTTCTTTCACTGTTGACAAATGACGACAATGAGCTGCAAGCATAATTCTGAAAACTACAGACTGTAGTTTTCAAAACCACGCTTAGACAGGCATGCAGATCATCGTCATCGTTTGTCAGCAGCTAAACAAAATTTCCTAACGAACCGAAAGTTGCCAAACGCCGCACGCCTATTGGTTGGTATAGAGCCGCTCTGGGATAGCTCACTGCATCGGCCATAGACACCTTTTGAAAGTGAAAGGAAGGCGCACGGCGGCGTGGTACTGCGCGTTGCAATGGCATCACTGCGTCATACATACATCGTCTCAGACCCATTCTCCAGAGGGCAATGAAATGTCGCTTTCCTCCGGCAAAACCAATCTTCACCGTGCCATGCGTCAAGCAAATGGCGCAGCCGAGCGCCGTATGCTTGGCACTAGAGCCTCTAAATGATCTACGCGTGGAGTATCGGAACTCCGTTCCCCGATCCGCTAGTGGCCGCCGCCATCTTGGTGCTTAGAGCAGAGAAGACGTAACTGTTGACCGTCACAATTCAAAAATGCGGCTTCCTCAGCATTAGACACGGTGGTAGGAACCTCGGGTGATATTGTTTCTGCTCTGTCGCGAAATGTGTTAACATTTGTGGAGGACGAAAAAACGTTTCTTGCAATTCCAGATAGTGCTTCATATAACTGGCAATCATGATTTTAAGCGCCACGATGGCTGCAGTGCCGTTACTTTGAGGCGTAGCTTATTTACTGGCTGTAAATTTCACCCCTCTCCGTGGCTATGAATTAAAAGAATTGTGTCTGTGTTTATACAGTCGGAAGTTACTTTGCCTCAACTGGCGACTTGTTTCTCAGCTGCAGATGAGCAACATAGCCAGTGCAGTACAACCGCTAGCCTGGGGTCTTTAATTAACGTGCACCACGCAGTAGTGATGCACTACCGCACGCCAGTACGATGCTTATCCAGATAGAAACGGGTAGGGGTGGGGATCGAACCCAGGACCCTGGGTTCTGCAGCGTGAGCTTTCACTCCACGCGCTCCGAGCTAGTGTGCAATAGAGTGCT
Source organism: Ixodes persulcatus (assembly GCA_013358835.2). Classification (NCBI taxonomy): domain Eukaryota; kingdom Metazoa; phylum Arthropoda; class Arachnida; order Ixodida; family Ixodidae; genus Ixodes; species Ixodes persulcatus. Next base: position 258,961 of record JABSTQ010011508.1, read on the forward strand.
TCAATGCCCTTTTGTTATAGGCACCCCAGTGTCCGCTAACATACTCGACCAACAATAATGTGCACTTTCTCACGTTGAAAACAAAAATTAAAGGCCCTTTCACACAGTATTGCTTCCTTACGCTGCATTATGTTACGGGAGCTCACGTCTGCTTACGTCGACTGTGACCGGGACATTCGTGCTTCGTATGAAGCGCGACTTCCTACGAAGCACGGACAATTCGAGGAGTAGCCCTGTACGCAACATATGACGCACGAGTGTCCCAGTGACTCATAACGTAACCCATAAATACATAAGCAAACATCCTTCTTTGAATGGGCCTAAAATAGTTTGCTAAAATTCAACAATTACAAAAAAGTCGAAAGGAAACCATTGTTAGCGTTTTGACAACGCTCTAAAGGCGGTGATTTTTACGATTTATTATCGCCGGTGAGCAGCTTCTGACAGACACTTATACACCGCTTTTATGCTTACAAAACCACAGCCCAGCGTGCTATTTTAACTTTATGCTAGCACACGCTTCTTCGTCCCTCTGAATAGCAAAGAGAGTACCTGCCGCACGCACGAATGCTGAAGATTGCACAGGCAAGCTCTTAGTTTACAAAATTATGGGCTGTGAAGACCGAATGCTGAGCACAGTTCGGCGCGACTGATCTCTACTATAGTTGAGTACAACTTTTCTTGGCTAGAAAGCCGAAGCTATGCGTACATGTGTGCTTGCTCACATTGAGCGCCGATCACAGCTGTGCTCACGCGGTCTTCAGTTCTTGGGAAATGCCATAAAAAGTTGTACCCCGTGTATATAGGGAATTGGACGGCGCATAGCTGCTCTCCGACCCTAACGCAAGGTGAAACTACCGGAAACTCAACGCTTGTCCCGGAAGTCGGGCGTCTGCTCGGCTTCCTCGTGCATTCATTCGATGTTTTGGTTCATACTTGCTTGTGTCTTTGAGTGTGTTTTAATAATCCGTAATAGGGATATACAGTATATATATATACATATATATATATATATAAGTCAAAGATGCGTACTGTCGGAGTTACTAATTCGAAGTTTATTACGACGTTTCGAGCGGGGACCGCTCTTCATCAGCTGATGAAGATCGGTCCCTGCTCGAAACGTCGTAATAAACGTCGACAGTACGCATTTTTGACTTATTAACTTTTCCCGGTCCATTTTTTTTACATTTACCTTACTTCACCTATATATATATATATATATATATATATATATATATATATATATATATATATATATATATATATATATATATATATATATATATATATATATATATATATATAGCGCAAAACAACAAGGAAGGAAGGACGAGGGAGACAGGAGGAGCGCTAACTGACAACTGACGTTTTAATACACTATATAGAAAAGGAGAAGAAAGCAGTTCCATATGTTATCGCTTAAAGGAGCGGTGCAACGATATTCAATTGGAATGTTTTTCACTTTACACGAGCTTACTGGCAGTAGTGGGACTCAAGGATACTCGCACGCAACACCACTGGCCAAGAAACTCCTTTGTTGCGGTGTAATTTCAAGGACAAAAGCGATCATTTTCATTCAATCTCTCCTTTGCAAAATTTGATGACGTAAGGTGGGGATCGCAGTACACCCATATGACGATATTTGAATGCTGTTCATAAATTGGACCCGAGCAATGCGTGGGCACTCGATTTGGGCTCGTGATAATTACTAGCTCGAGAAGCATTCGGGTAGTGGCCCGTGTCCAATCGCTGCAACGACGACAATAGCCGAGCCATAACAATGTCTGGAACTCAGCGCGTGTCCTGTGCTTTGCCAACCCCAGCGCGTGGCTATGATCAACATTGGCGGCGTATATACTTCGTCTCACATTAGCATGGACTATTGTTAGCCGCGCGTGCCAAAAGCCCGAGCTAGTTGCTTTGGATGAAGCCTCGGCGACTGCACGAGCGCTCGTGCAGCGAGTGCTCCAGTCAAGGCAGTCAAAGCTAGCCGCTCGCGCTTGCACAGCCTTCGCAGTTAGTCCGTGCTAAGGTGAGATGAAGTATAATCGGCTCCAAATCACGTGGCCGCTTGTTCTGGCTGCGAGTTTAGGGGGTGAACGCTGCTCGTTTTTCTTTAATTTTTTTTCTGGGACTTCTATTGCGTGGGGTGAAAAACGAACGCCTGTTTCATAGGTCATTAATGTCAGGGATCCGTTCCAAGCGGTATTTGCGCAAAGTGCAAAAATTGTTGCATCGCTCCTTTAAGGCGGCGGTCCCACGGCGGCCATCTTGAACAAGCCATTAGTTCAACCACTAGATGGCGGCACTAATCCGTGTGGCCAAAAAACAAGCTCGTGGCAGTGATGTTCCTCCTCTGCTCTTAATTGCCTCCTTTCTGCTGCTCGCCCGTGCACGTTCAGCGCTCAACGCGTGCTCCCGCTGACACAAATGCCAGCAAACGTGCCAGTGGTGCTAGCAGTGCCCAGGGGTGCTATGTTGCGCTTTTTGGACTCCCAGGAGACTTGGAAGAGGGAAGTGACGTCAACGACTAGAGAAACGCAGATTGGATGTTGACAGAAGAAAACAAAATCAACATCCAATCTGCATTTGCTGCGTTGTTGACGTCACTTCCCTCTCCCTAGTCTCCTGGGAGTCCAAAAAGCGCAACATAGCCCCCCAGTTCGCACAGAAGCGGAGCCCAGCTAGCTCATCGACCCGATCGAGAGTGCCTAGCTCGAGATCGAGAGGCTCACAAGCCAGTAGCTATCGTTTTAACTATTCAAGAATTAAAAACATAGTCAATCAATCAGTGAAGAATGTTATCGAACGTTAAAGAACATATATAAGACATGCCATGTCAGCATTTCGTTAATGGAAGATCTTTCGCACGACAAAAACGTTTAAATTCCTTTTCGCTGTAAGTCCAAGCGCAGCCGACATAACAGGTCAATGAGGCCAATCAAGCAGAACCAAAAAACACTATGTCACGGAGCTCAACAACCTATAGACCTTTCCAAAAACGAGCTTGTGGACGGTGCCATTTTGAGCGTTCGTGCGTATGGCGCGTGCTTTGCTCGCTTTCCGAAGCGACAAACACGCACGTGCTGGACTGTGAAGATCGCACGCTGGACTGTGAAGATCGCACGCTGGACTGTGATTTTGTAAACATTGGAAAGGTCTATAGTGCATTTGTTGTCACCGGTCAAAGCAATCAAGCGCAAACCATTCACTATGGCCTTGCGCCTTCCCCCGAAATCTTCCATTTTGCTGAGACCTCCTCTCCCTCCTCCACCTCATACAGCATTTTGTCATGGGCGCCCCCCCCCCCCCCCCCTTCCCGAAACAAAATCCTGGCTACGTGCCTGAACCGAAGACCACAGGAAGTAGTGACAGCTCAGCCATTTTTCCGCCCAAACGTTTTTTATGCATTTTGAAGTGCGCGCAATCCGGTGTCACTCAGCTCGAGCCCGTAGCTTTGGCTAGCTTTGGCTTGTGCATAGACGCCATTTTACCGCCCAAATCACGCACCGAGTGCGCGAGAGCGTCACGCGCTGGCACATTCAGAGCAACAATGGATGTCTTCACCCTTAGACAGACAGACATGTAGGCAACCTAGGCTAGAGTGAACAGGCATGATCTCTTAAGGGCTGTTTATACTCCGACATTGAGCGCACTGAACGCAGCGTAGCGCAGAACGCGCGCCTTTTATTGGCCGGCAACCAGGAACTCGATATCTGCGACCAATCAGTATCTGTGCGCGCTGCGCTACGCGGCGCCCGACGACGTTACGTTGGAGTATAAATGTACCTTTACGGCCATTGCACCGGGAGTAGTTGCTCCCTGCGGTGGCAGCTTGGAGGGGTCGCTGTAACCCTACCGCTCCTACAGTGCTTTAATTCCTTTTGAGAGGCACGTCCTCCTCACCGTGTTGTCCTCTTTGCTCGGGGGTTGAGTCGGATAAGTTTCTAGAGTAATTGGACCAACAGGTCGTGAGGCCAGCTGCCTTCAGGGACTTATGCGGAACACGTCTTTCTCTTCGTCTCCTTAAGAAACAAGTTTGTATAGACAAGAATTTAATTATTTTAAGCCGAAACGTATTTCAATCTGCTCACTACAGTTATTTCAAGCAAGTATAATTGCACACATTTTCAATCGCATTGGTCGGGGAACAGTTATTCAGGATGGCTCAGGCGGCGTTGGGCATGGTTGTGTGGTCGCACCCCTATGCAGCTAAAGAAGTTCCATTGCTCCTCGGCGACAGTGAAGGCCACAAGGAAACCGCTCTCTAGCCCGGTCATGAAAGAACATGGCAGGGCAGCACTGAGCATCTCGCTTGATTTTATTTCGCAATACTCATTGCGGGGACTCAGAAAAACGAAAGAGAAGCGCGAGGAAACTTCACGAGTTGTGATCCTGGACCGGCTTGCTAGAACAGCGTCTCAGCTGAGACTGAGTGAAAGAAAGCACTGCAAAAGGTTGGGCACACGACTGTCTTGAGACGCGGCTTGAGTCCCGCTCAGCTCGAGCGCTGGTTTTTGCATTGCTTTCTTCCCAAAGTCTCAGCTGAGACGTTGTTTCTAGCAAGTCTGACCTGGCTGCTTATAATTAGTTGCAAAGGACAAGAGTCGTGGTTGGTGTAAACGCAAAGTGGAAGCCTGGAGTAGTTGCATTTTTAAACCAACACCATGAAAGTTGATCGTCTGACATGACATTGTTCTTATTTGAAAAAAATGAAATAAAAATTAATCCAAAGAAAGACTACCGTAGTGAGGGTTTCGCACATGTGCAACGCTTTTGATAGAGCACTGCATGGAAAGGGGGTTTATTAGACCCTTTTCCTGAGCCTCAGATTTGAACCACGATGACTGGTTGTTTGTTGCCTTACCATGAGGACCAGTCACTGCGGTTTACACAAAACACTCTCCGTAAGTTTTCTACAAGTAGAGTAACGTTAAAACTGAAAATCTAAAATTCCTGCACGATGGCGAACAAAACAGAACCAGAGCGGTTGGAAAGCTGGAACCGTTAAAAGAAAAATGTCGGGTAAAAATCTTGGAGTGAAGGAAAAGAAATTCCCCTTTGTCGTCACCATCATATGGAGCTCAATATTCGCACCTTTCGTGGTGTCGGAACATGGCAGGGAGCATTGAATAGCTTATTTATAGGCACTAGATGTTTTCGAGAACTTGCTCGTGACCCTTGTTTTTTTCTTCTTTTTCTTGCAAGATTATTTACTCATTGCAAGAACGAAGAATTAGCGCGAGGAAATATTTGAGAAAAGAATCCTCTGCATCAGGGACAGAATCCCCCCAGCGCCACTTTTCCTGAACTTCTCAACCTCGAATTTCAGCCACCTTTCAAAAGATGGCGCAAGTGCGCGTCGTCTGCTACAGCATAGGTTCTTTTTATTATTTAGGACAATTAGTATGCTTTAAAAAAATTACAATCATAGAAAGTGATTTTAATTAGAACGAGAAAAGCACCAATTGAAGAATCGTTGTTTAAATAGTTGCCCTCTTCTTTGAAACCGGTTTCTTGCGTACAGAGTCGAGCTTCAAAATAGTCCCATGATTTAAACATATTTTAAAAAATCTGAATATGAATACGAAAAAAACACGCTTCTAGTAAACCAGCTCAGTTCCTCTAGCATACAATTAAAAAAAAAAAATAGGTCAGATGCCAGAACGCTGTCTGAGAAAACCAAGAACGCGTTAAGGGAATTCTTAGAATTTTTACCATAATCAAGTTGTTTTTACAAGAAAACGGCTGGCGTTGCACTTCTAATATTTTGTATTCTGAGTTCCTATGTTTACCACAAGCATGCCCTTAAATGTCGTTGCTGCGTTATGAAGTGAAACTGAGTTACTAGACTTCAAAATCACATAAAAAAGGCTCTTTTTGAATAAATATTAAAAAATGTGAGCGTGCTAATTAACAAAAACACGTATGCACGGAACTAGACGAGTCCTCCTTCTATTCAATAAAAAAATAAGAACGCGTCTTGGATGCATTGTAAGTCTAGAAACTTGGAATGCATAGAGGTATATCTTTGAAAATATCAAAACTTGCACTTTTTTTTTCTTATTGTGCGTTAAGTTTTGAAAAATGCGTATCATATTTTGCAATAAAAAAGTGATGATGAATTGGCTATTTATTTGCAAAAAGAACGAAATACGTAACACGCGCACAGACGCGACATTTGCACAGCAAACAGGAGCGTTAGCAGAGCTGCCACCGGTATTATAGTTGGGGCCGTGGGACCGCCGCCTTAAAGGAAAAGAATACAAAGAACACCCTCAAAAACGTTCGTTATACCATAGCCTTCTCTATACCGACAAAGTTGGCAGATTGCCACGAGACGCGGCCGCCGAAAGTGCAAAGGTAAAGCGGCAGACAAGAGGCTAAAGCCCCCATAGAGGCCCCTTGATAAAGGCGTCTTTTACAAGTACCGGCAACCATTGTTGTGGAAACGCCTAAGACACGTGCCACGAGCGTGTGCTCCGCCGCCATTCTCTTTCAAGGGTCAGTAATTTTAGTGCTGCGCCGCCATTTGCCTCCAAGGGCCGCTCGAGACACGGGCCTCGTGCACTGACGCATTTGATGTTACTTGAAAGACCAACGCAAACACATCGAGGGCAGTATTGATCGAGGGGCTTTACAAGAGGGTAAAGCCCCTTCATGGTTCAAAAATAGCGCAAGGTTCTTCGATGCACGAGGCATGTGCAACGTGCAGCCCTTGGGAAGATCATGGCGGTGCAGCGCAGCACTGGGCTAGATTTCAGACGCCATGGATTTCCCAGAAGTGGCGCGCGGCACGTGCCTCGAGCATTTCTACAACAATGAATCGCGCCAGTTTTCCCAGGATAGAGGGGCTTTACAAGAGAGTAGAGTGCCTTGATACACACGCAGGCTTTTGCTTGAGTGGTGACATCTCAGCCCTTTTCCCGCCCAATCGATTTTTTATGCATTTTGAAGCGCGCGCAATCCGGTGTCGCTCAGCTCGAGCGCGTAGCTTTGGCAACACTGTACTTTGGCTAATGCATAGACGCCATTTTACCGCCCAAGTCACGCACTGAGTGCGCGAGAGCGTCACGCGCTGGCACATTCAGGGAAACAATGGATGTCTTCACCCTGAGACATACAGACATGTAGGCACCCTACAAGAGAGATGTAACGGGCGCCCCGCTGCGGCGAGACGCCGAAACACACTTGTCCCGAGCAATGGAATGTCCGCTCGAGCTTTTGGCGTTCCTCGGGCTACTGCTTCTTTTCTCGTCGGGTTTGAAAACTATGTTTCGGGTCCTCGCCGCTGCAAAAGCTGTGCGCTGAATACCAGACTCCCCGAGGAATGCTTATGTTACCAGATCCTCGCGCTCCAAATCTGCGACCGGGCACTCTATGGTTATACATATTAAAAATGCAATACATCAATAAGGATAATTACTGCTGATATCTTTGAGTGGTCAACCACCAGGAAAACGAGGAAAAATAAATTATTAAAAGCCATAGTTTTGAAACACTAAAACAAACATTTTTAGGCAAAAAAGGAAAAAAAGAAGTTAGTCGTTCATACAGCAGGAGTTTATTCTGCCAGAACATGACGACATTGTTACCCACTGTAGATAAGCAATTTGGCCTGTGCATTACGACTGCTAGCCTGGCGTGCACCACGCAGTACTCATACATGACCGCACACCAGTACGATGCTCATCCAGATCGAAGCGGGCAGGGTGGGGATTGAATCCAGGATCCCTGGGTTCTGCAGCGCCAGCTTTCGTTCGACGTGCTCCGAGCTGGTGTGCGCTAAACCACTCGGCCACCGATCCCCTGCAAAAAAATAAAATTGTCGAGGAACACGATCACCAGTTGCATATGGTAAAAAGACGAAGATAAAGTTTGAGGCAAAAAGGAACATAAAACTTGCAAGCAGGTTGCTTATTGTTAAGTCGTGAGATTAATGTAGTAAAGTTTATTTTGTTATAAGGCGATCGACGGGACGCTGATGCACACAGCACCACTAGACAAAATTGTCTGAGCTTCCTACAGCTTGCGTGTTCTTTTAGTCCTGAAACACTTTAAGATTTTTGGTATGGCTAAACATTGCAGTGCACATACAATCTCTTACGTGTATTTCTAAGTGGCCAGCTGGTGACGACCTCAAGGATAAGGCATGTTCTCGTAGGCGGTCATTAATACATGGTCCTGTCTGACCCCGATATATTTTGCGGCAAGTGAAAAGCATTTCATGCACCCCTCCTCGTGGACAGTCGACGCATTTTCGCTGATGTTTCATTTTGCACTCGCCATGCTGTGGATGGAGACTCTGTTAATCGTCGGACACAACCGTTTGAGTTTGTAAGGTGCAGAAAGTGCTACTTAGACTTGATATTTAGATGCGATATATTTTAAATTGTGTCAAATTTGATGAATGTATGGCAGCAGTTCTGGTCAGTGGTTCTTGTCTCGCGTGCGCTCTAGTTGTCCACTGGAGGTGATCAATGACGCAGCGAATTTGAACAATATAAAATAATCGCGTTTGGGATTAAATCCCGGGAATAAAACCTATGAACATAGGACGTGTGCACACTTCAACAACTATAATTTATACATTTTCTCATCGAATGGCTTCCCAGGAGACTTCTCAGGTCTGTACGCGCAGTTACTGCGCAACAAGCAGGCTTACTTTCAGAGGCTTCATACCTGTTTTCGTCATCCAGCCCCCTAGTGGAGATCATTGCTCAGCACTTACATATTCGTCGATTCCGAAAGCGAGCAAAGCACACGCCTTACGTACAAGCGCCAATATTGGCACTACCGTCAGATTTCGTTTTCAACCAACGACGACCGTGTTGCGTGCATGATCTGACACTACTCATTACAGGCTCGAAATCATTAGCAAATAGGGCGTTCGCAAAATAGTTTAAATGATTCGAACTTGGCAACTGCGGAAGCAGTCGGAAAGCAGTCAGAGTTTTTACTGTCACGAGCCTCGCATCGGCCGTTGATCCCCGCCGGTAGCGGCGGACGCCGGGCGAACTAGAGCCACTAAATGAGCTGCTTTAGTGCCTATTTAGCACTAAATAGTGGCACTATACTCCGTTTCACCTTATGTTGTACCGCAGACAAGGCTAGAAGCGCGAGCTCATAGCGTTCGGAGCTACTTTTAACGCACGAGAGCTTGTGCCACCGAGATGTGCCCTAGAGTAAGGAGATCGCGCTTGTAGCCATTCCTGCGGTACATCATAAGGTGAAACAGAGTATAGGGCGAACAGTATCTGGATCGCCTACACCGGCGGCAAACAGCCCGTGGCCCGAGCCAATCCCCGAGCGCCAGAGTCGCATGCGCAGCTGGAAGCAACTTGTTTGTTCCGGAAACATTCTGCGCCATCTATGAAAAAAAGGCTACAAATAAATCACGGGTGAATCCCCTTAAGCTAAAACCCCACCGTGCATAACCTTTCGGTCTTTTTTTGACGGTATATAACTTTCCTTCTATGTATCCTTCAGTGGTAAAGTTAACGTCACATTAAAGAACTATTGTTCAACGATACTTTAATGTCTCGAAATTACGATTATTTTAGATGTTAGTTTGTTATTTAGCTTTTAATAAAGAGCAATATCTTTATGCTTCCTCTTCGGTATTTGTTTTCCCTCAGGCAGAGCCTGAAAGAAGGGCCGGTGCAAAAGGCTAAAAAAGCCTGACGTGCCACCGGTCCCTAATACTGAGAAAATGATTTCTCGAGTTATAACGTCCCATTGTTTACGATAATTTACGTGAACGGTCGGTTGGACATATTATTTAAGACAGTAAGCAACGAACTGTACAGATAATGAATTTGTTTAATAAAAAATAGTTTAGAATTGTATTATTTTATCATGTTATAAAAACGGAATCACGTCAATTAATCAAAATCACAAGACATTAAATTACAAAGCATCTTTTGATAATAAATTTTCCAGCGACATGTCTTCAAGAATAGCTTGATGTGCATTTGCCGTCGTGTGCCACTTGGAATGCCACATGAAAGACAAAAAAGCTCTAGATGTTAGGGAGCTAGGCGCCTCGGTGCCCACAGTGAGCGAGCTAGAGATGTCAGAACTGAAGCCCATCAATGTGTTTGCGTTTGTCTTGGAAGTAGCGTCAAATGCGCCAGTGCACGAGGCCGGTGTCTCGAGCGGCCCTTCGAAGCAAATGGCGGAGCAGCACTGAAGTGAGCGGCCCTTGGAAGGGCGAAGGGCCGTGGAGCGCCCGCTCGTGGCACGTGTCTTGCGCGTTTTCACAACAATGGTTGGCGGTACTAGGGTGCCTCAATGTCCTTCTGTTTAGGGTGATGCCATCCTTTGTAGTACCCGATGCCGACAGCACGCGCTCACGGGTAAAATACAAAGAAATCGACGAAACTAAAATGTCGCCACAGCACAGTCAGCGCCACAAACGCGTGCAGGGACACGCGCTTTCACGCGCTTCTGAACAAAAAACAAAAATAAAAGTGTGGGACAAAATGGCCAGATGTCTCCACCCTAAGCAAAGCGCACATGAAGGCACCCTAGGCGGTACTTGTAAGCATGAATTTTATCAAGGAACTTTAGTCAGAACAACAAGCGGAAGGCTGCGAGTGCACCACGGCTGCTTTTGCGCGCGTTCTACTTTGCGTCAGTACACATGCCTTACGCAATCCAAATGAAACGGGCTCCATGAAAGGGATTCCGCCAGTTGAGATTCCGCCACGTACGCAAACACAATGGAACGTTTTTACCAATTGCAAAATTTATTTTTGCAATCAAACTGTGCTTGTCAAAATAGTTCGACTATTACTTTGTTTTAGAACAACCTCGGTGGCTTTCAAGTGTTAAATATTTAAAACGAAAAAACAACAACATTAAAATGTCTTAGTGGCTTTGACCTAACGCGCTGGCCTATGAATCCCTATTTGTCGGGCTTGAATACCCGCCGAGGTGCCCGCAATCTGACGGAGGCCAATTTGAGATTTCGGGTGCACGTCAAAAGGTCTCCAGTTGATCGAAATGGACCACCGATTTCTTTTTGGCTAGTGCGTGCCAGATGACCTTCGTTGGTTTGGCTTGTAAAACCCTAACGGCTCCTACGCACAGTTGTGTTTTATAGTGTTTGAGTGCGTTTTACTCCGTTGTGGCTGCGAGAAACCAGGGGCCATATGTTGCACGTTTTGGACTCCCATGGCGACTATGGAGAAGGAAGTGACGTCAACGACACAGCAAACGCAGATTGTATGTTGACAGAAGAAAAGAAAAACAACATCCGATCTGCGTTTGCTGCGTTGTTAACGTCACTTCCTTCTCCATAGTCGCCGTGAGAGTCCAAAACGTGCAACATAGGGCCCCACGACACCCCGGTTTCTTATGTCGCGTGCCGAACTATTCCTTGAATCGGATTCCACGCTTTATACGAAGCACAGATGTGCCGGTCACTGGATTTTGGTTTTCAGCGCAACGCAGTCAAACGCAAACACAACTGTGCGCTAGGGCCTGTAGATTTGAATATTTGCTTCGCTTTATCTTCATTCAGAGCGCAGCCAACGCTACGGGCTGATGAAGCCACTGAAGCAGCGCCAAGAGCGCGAAGTCATGCATGCGGTTCGTTATCTTTCTGTGCCTGTGCGGTCGGGCTAAACAAAAGCCAGTAAATAACCTACGTTTCAGAGTAGTTACACTTACCTATATTTGTACTCAAAATCATGATTCCCAGTTATCTGAAGTTTTATCTGAAATAACAGAAAACATCCTTCCTTCCTCCACAAATGTTTAAACATATCGCGACAGAGACAAGCAATAATACGTAAGCTTCCTAACACCGAATCTAAAACTAAGGAAGTCGCACTTTTGGTGAATGACACAATTGGCAGGTGCGTATCCACTGCACAAGGACCAAGACGACGGCGCCCACAACAATATCGGGGAACAAAGTGCCGATCCTCTAAGCATAGCTCATTTAGTGGCACTAGTCGGGGCGACATGCTTGAAGAGGACCGATCTCACCAGGCAGTTTGACTACGCTATCACTGCCGAAATGCACCGAGGGAACTTTAGTATTTTTGCCCATGCGACAACCTTGCGCTCGTGGAGCACGAGAACGCACAAACACCTTCGTGTACTGCCGTCTGCATCCTGTGAACTAAAGTTATGGCGGTGTGAGATAGCTTTATTATTCTGATAGATCCTTCCGATGACTCCGATAACGACACTCGGTACTCCGCGGACGCCTTTGCCCATGGATCATATCGTTATCGGTGGTATCAAAACCATTTACTCTAACTTTCCTTTGCCTGCATTATGATATCTAAGCTAAGTTAACCTGACCTAAAAAATTAGGTCATCTTGGCCCACTGGCTGAGTGAACCTAAGTTTTATCAGGTCTTGGAGGCAACTCCCTGGGAACAGGACTATAATATGAGTGTTTGTGAAAGAACGTGTATATTTACTTTGCACAGATATTCGTCGTATTCGAGGTGTAATTCTTTATATAGACGGTTCTCTCCTGTAGCCACTCCGATTTATAAACACTTTCATCCAATCCCAAAATGGTGTTTGTTTTCGCAGAGCTACGTGTGGCTGGGTTGGGCGATGTGCAGCTTCCTGATGCTCGGCGTCCTGTACGCCATGTGGCCCGCCAACGCTGGCACGGGCGTTCCTCCTGTGGCCTGGGCAGCCGCCTACTCCGCGATGGGTCGGACCCTCTGGGCCGTCGGACTCTCTTGGATCGTGCTCGCCTCGCTCGCGGGATACGGAGGTGGGTGCATAGGCCGCCTCGCTGCTTCACAGCGCACAGCGGCGGTGGTACTTCGGGTAATGCTTTTTCAGCTAGGCGTTGCTTCCTGGGAAGCTGCAGGACAGATGTCCAACACTTCTGCTATAGTGCCCGTGACAATCCTAGATCGAATTTTTGTGAAGATATGAATATTGTGAAATAATAATTATGAGCAGGTTAAAAAAGTTGCGCCAGTTACAAAGTTTCAAGGTCAGCAAATCATGAGATATTTGGTCAACGGAGCCTGGAAAAAGGTTTTGCCTGAGAAGTCTGTCTTTCGCTGCTCCTTGTAGAGGCTAACCAATGCAGCCAGCCTCTATATTTGTATCACGGCTGAGCCATTTTCCTCAACGAGTGAAGGTCATCACGGTTTCAGGAGCCGCGACGTCTTGATCGGACACTGTCAAGATGCACACTCTGCCCTAAGCCATGAGGCCAGACTAGACTTGTACTTCGGTAGCCTAAAATTGTGACGTTAGATTCCCGATTTGTGGTTCGCGTACGATACAGCTTGCATTCGGGACGCGTTCCATCGATGATGTCATTTTTAAGCGCAAATGCTCGCCGCCTTTGCGGTCACCCCGCTTAACCTTACCATGTTATTAGCACTTAAGGAAAGTAAGAAATGAGGAGTTGCCCAAGAACGGAAACTCTGGTCATTGTGCATGGCTGATGTCCTGTAACACGACATCACTGACATTGATGACACGCTGCAAAATATTCGGGAATTACAAATCGAGCCGCAAAATTTTATTTGACGTACAAAATTGAGATATCTGCCATCTTTGTTTAGTCCCGTTGTGCCATCGATAATGCGGGTTTGTGGCGGTTATCGGATTCACTTCTTTGCTTTAATGTTTCGTGCTCGATGTCATTCCGGGAATAAGAAAGCCATTTCAGCACGAGCAAATAAACATTTAGAGCAAAAAGCATTTTGTATAAATGTCGTAACGGTAAAGCTTACGAGCGAAATTCGCTATGAAACATTTTATTAAAAACTAATAAAATATTATCAATTTTCAGTAATAATACAGGCACTTTAAATAAAGATTTGCTTTAATGACTGGATAGTAACCGGATAGTGGTAACTGGGTAACTGGGTGACTGAATAGTAAGCAATTTAGAAAAGTTCCTCGAGCTCACGCTCGAGGAACTTTCCTAAATTAAAAGGCAGACGTAGCTAGCACATTTTCATTTTTTTTTTTATTTATTCATTTCTCTCCAAGCAAAGGGAGGAAGGGAGGTAAGAGAAAAAAGCTGCCATTGCAGATTGACGAGGCCTCTACCTCCCTTTACAGTACAGCGCAAAACAGGACATCTGCCAATGCACATGCAGAACCAAACAAATTCAAAATAAACACTTGTACCGGATTTAACACGATTGAAAAAAGAATACTAGTTACATCAAAAAAGGACATTTTCACCTTATGTTCCTCATTCATAAACGATATCACTCTCCACCAGGAGTTCTTTAACATTTCTCTTGAAAATCGGAAAGGAACACTGAAAGTTTACCTTTTCTTCAATTTTGTTTAGCAAAGAAAAAACTTGATAATCGAATTGTTGCTTGCCATAATTGGTTCTTACTTTGGGTTTTTTTCCAGATATTTGTTCTCAGTGCATGATCTGAGCTAACATTCTTCGGGATTAGGTATAGCTTCTCTTTTTGGATAAGCTGAAGTAATTTAAAGTAATATATTTTATTAGCCTTTAGCATAGTGAATTTTTTAAACAGTGGGTCTTTTATTATCTTTTTATTGAAGCGATTAATTTATCTTTTTATTGAAGCGATTAAACAATACTATTTTGTAAAAAAACTTACAATCTACCATTCTTTGCGCGGAGCAATAGGTTTAAAGGAATACTAAAATAAAAAAAAACTAACTTTCTCAGAGGACGTAATCGGGAAACCTATGTAACAAGAGTTTCAAAATGGTATGTTCGCCATTTCTTCGTTCTAAACCGATAATGCTCTAAAACATGAAAATTTAAGAGATTCAACCCTAAGCCAAAATGTATTCGACCCATGCGGGACGCCGAAGGCAAACGTGAAAAGCGACGACACAAATGCAAACCCCCTTGATCCCCGTAGAGCCGCACCACTTCAAGAGCCGACACTACGACACTGTCGGGATCAAGATCACAAAGGTGAAAGGTGCTTCACATCAAAAGATCGGACAAACGATCATGCATGCTGCTCAGCTGACACTAGGTGAAAGACTCAAGATGTTTGTGAAAGTAAGAGGAGGCCCGAACCTAACAGCAGCTCACACTTACCCCCCCTCAGCGAGAGATACACCACTAAGACTGTGCTACGTCGGCATCGACAACGTCAACAGACCCCCATCGACCCGCCTTGCCAGGGTCAGAGACCAGGGTCCCTAATCTGGACACTTTGTGAAAAAGTCGGCAAGAAATCCTTCGGCTCTAATTGACCGGCGCCAAGGTCAAGTGCGGCGTTGACCAATCACGGCCACCAGATTTCTCGCCGACGTTTTCGCCCAAATGTCCAGATTAGGGTCCGTGGTGAAAGTTCATGGCCTGGACAACTTGGACGAAGAGAGCTTGAAGAACAGCATTTAGAATCACGGCCGCACCATACTGTCAGCAGACAGAATAGGAAGAAGTAACTCGGTGATCATCACCTTTGCAGGTCTTCGCCTACCAAGGCAGATAACGGTAGACAGAGTCGTCACAAGATTCTATCCCTACCGGCCAAGAAGCATCCTTTGCCTTTGGTGCCAGAGAATCGGACACAAGCAGAGCATTGTTCAAAGAAGAACTGCAGCACCACTTGCAAACTGTGCAGCTGAGAATTACCACTAATCTCCAACCTCGCCGACCTCGCAGAGGATCATCAATGCACTCCTTATTTTCTAATTTGCGGAGAAAAGCATCCCCTACGGACACTCAGTGTCCGGCCAGGTTGAAAGCAGAACTGGACCTAAATCTTAGCATGGACATGAGAAGGCAACAACACCTAAAACAGCAAATGAAAACCAGACCACCAGGCCGAACCAAACCGAGCGGTAACCAAAGCTACCATACAGCTGTCTCAAATCAATAAACTCTGCTCTGAGACCAAGAGTACCAGCACTTACCGAGTCAACCTGACCGCGAAAAAGAAAAGAATACGCGTCCGGCACCATGGTAACCGATGGAGAAGCTCATCGACAGTACCCAGAATAGGAAGAGTGCCCCAATTAAGTCGGGGCGACGCGCAAGAAGCCTCACTCTGGGTCGAGCCAGAAGAGGGAGGGCGCCATTGCACGTCCCACGCACCCAATGACACAACAACACGCACGGCAAAAATGTCTCAAACATACAAAGAAGCGCTAACACAGATTAGACGCTACCAGACGGTAGAGAATCAAGTCAACGCAATGGCTCAGGACGTCCGAGCTGGAGCCCCCCCCCCGGGCACAAATATGAACACGAAGTGTAGCGAGAGTGTCGTATCATTAACTTTCACTCCGCCTTCCCCAGTTACAATCCCCAGCTCACAAGATATTCAAGACATTCCGGGTTTGAACCCACATGCCAGCGCAATTATAATACAACTAATGAAGCAAACAGAAAACTTACAGAGCGAAATGATGGTACTGCAGGCTCACATAAAAGGCGTAGACACCAAACTAAACATCAAACTCAACCGGAAAGGGAACAGACCAATAGAACTATCCGGACGCCAACTAGAAACAAATGGAACTTGAACGCCAAGGCACCCAGCATCCCAACATGAATAAACAGGGCAAAGGGAAGCAGACAGCAGGCACAGTAATATGGCACTGGATTTGTAGAGGCTTTATAACAAAGAAGGCTAATTTTATACTCTACATTCAACAGACGTAAACCAGACATAATAATGCCACCGGAAACGAACCGGGTCTTTAATCTCTCGGGATTTGAACAATTCACTCAACCTAGCATTACGCATCAGCAAAAAAGGTCACGTAAAAATAAAAATATGAATGCAACTCAAATTCCCACTATGATGGTAACATGTGTGGCAAATAGCATGCCCACAACACAACTGGAAACAGATCAATACAATACGAATAAACAAGAGATGGTGGGAATTGAATGCTAACACAACGGGGGGAGAGACCAGATCGGTGGTGTCAACACCAACTTCAGCCCTGGGCATCATTGCAACAAGACAAACTGGACTGAAGACTTTAAAGACAAGCACAAGGGCAAAGATATATTTATAGGAGGCGATTTTAACAGCCACCATACGGCGTGGGGCTACCCTAAAACCACCCCAAATGGCAGGAGGTTAAAATGTTCACGAGAAACAACAACCTATCCCTCCCAAATTACATCACCACACCGACCCGGACCGGGAATCGCGCAAAAAAAAAAAAAGACACAAACCAGACCTCATGTGGCATATCGGCCCCAGGCAAACAAACTGGAGAAACACAGTAGAGAATCTGGGCAGCAATCACTCCATATTAATAGCACATATCACAAGCAAAAGAAAACGAAAGAATGAGAACCGAGTAGGACCACTAACGAGTATAACTAAATGGGGAAATCTCCGAAAAAACTTGAGTAAAAAAGGAGGCTCCCAGGACCCCTCCACCTTGAATGAAGAAATTAAAACGGCATATAGGAAACACGCAAAAAAAGATTGCCAAAACCAAAGAAGCACCACACATATATCCCCACCGACTTGAACTATGGGACAAGTGAAGGAAATTTATCAAAAGATGAAAGAAGAACAAGACTAACAAAAACCCGAAGAAGCAAATTAGCATAATAAAAGAGGAGGCACAAGATTACGCATACGAGATAGCAAACAAGCACTGGCTACAGATGTGCGACATCAACGAACTCCTGCACGTTCCCAGGGTATGGCGAATCCTCAGATCTCTGTTGGGACAAGCCAAACCCAAACACAGCCTTGAAACGTTACAACTCAAACAGGACAAGAACCCGCATGACCGGGCCGAAGACATCATAAAACATTTTTACCCGAACAGACCACGGACAGACTCCCTCCCTGAGTACCCCGCGGAATAGCAAGGGAACAAGGAAAACGGAATCAACGGTCCTTTCAGCATGAACGAGACGTTGCCTGCTTTACAGAACTTCAGAAGAGCAGGTCGTCCTCCCGGGGCTTTCCCAGCCCCAACGCACGGTGAAGCCTAAGGACACCGCCCTGGAGAGCTTGCCAAGACGCCTCTGCCAGCTGGACGGAGGACCGGCCCGGCGAGCAGCCCACTGAACGGCACTGGGCTCTCATCACCCGCAACATCGGCCAGGACCCTCGCCCGCGGGCTGCGTCTCTCTGTCATCTATACGTCGTTGTCCTCCCCTTGTACATACCATCTCATAATCATCATCACTAGACGTGGCAGCGCGGGCCTCCATGGTACGGGCTGTCGCCTTTCTGCGGTGCAACGGCTCTCCCGAGCCAATAAAGATTACTACTATTACTACTACCACGCCAGGTATGGCATAACCTACTCGCTCTTCAGAAACGTCCCGAACAATTACCTCGAGGCCCTACTAAAGCAGATTAACACAGCCTGGAAAACAAGTCACTTACCGCTAGAATGAAAAGAAGCTATCAACGTACCCATACCCGAACCGGGCAAGCCATCCGACAAGATCACCCATTTGAGATAAATTTCCCGAACGCCATGCGTAGGGAAGCTGGCTGAAAAAATGATACTGCAAGAACTTGAATGGCATCTTGAAAACCATGGAGCACTACACCACACCATGTCGGGTTTCAGAAGACACGTATCAACAAAAAACACCAGGTTTCGGTTCCAAGAAGACTTTGACCAAAAGAGTACGAAGCTAACAAGGGGGGTGGTCGGAGTCGATATCCAGAAAGCATTCAGCAACGTAGCCCACTCCGGCATACACGACGAGCTGGCACTAACGAAACCGGGCGAGAAGATGTCCAACTTTACCAAAGACTTCCTCTCGTATCGCACAATCAAGGTGGGTGACCGCATCAGCCCAAAACAAAAGCTACAGGCCAGATCCCGCAAGAAGCCATTTTTTCGCCGACATTATTCAAGCTGACCCTCAAAGACCTACCTAATCAACTCGAGAGAATACCGGACCTAAAGTCTGCACTCTATGCCGATGACACAACCCTCTGGTGCAACAGGGGTTCCCCAGCACACCAAGGGAAGGCAATACAGAAGGGGTTGGACACCATCCAAACCTACACCAAAGCCATCAGACTGCGGTGCGCGCCGGAAAAATCCGAGTGCATCGTAGTACTGGACAGTAACACCAAACCGTCTGAGAAAACCAGAATCCTAATCACGCGAAAATTGGACGACCACGTCATACCATGGCAAAAATCCATCCGAATAATGGGTTTTCACCTAGACCAAAAGAGAAAAGCGAATAAGTCGACATAAAGAATAATAAAACAAATAGACCAGATCACCCGCATTCTAGAATGAGTGTCACGGAAAAGAGCGGACGTGAAGGAACACGAGTTGAGAAAAATTATTGAGACACTTATCAGCTCGAGAGTTAAGTACGGGCTCCCATATATGAACGTCACCAAAACGAAAAGAACCAAAACCGAAACGCATCTTAGGAAGGCAACCCGCGTGGCGCTAGGGCTACCAAGCTTTACCCCCATGACCGAAAATTAGAGGACCCCGTCATACCATGGCAACAATCCATACGAATAATGGGTTTTTACCTAGACCAAAACAGAAAAGCGAATAAGTGGACACAAAGAATAATAAAACAAATAGAGCAGATCACCCACATCCTAGAATGAGTGTTGCGGAAAAGGGCGGACGTGAAGGAATACGAGTTGAGAAAAATTCTTGACGCACTTATCAGCTCGATAGTTATGTACGGTCTCCCATATATGAACATCACCAAAACGCAAAAAATCAAAACCGAAACGCATCTTAGGAAGGCAACCCGCGTGGCGCTAGGGCTACCAAGCTTTGCCCCCATGACCGAAATTCAGGAAACCGGAGTCTGAAGCATCCTAGAGGAGAAGACAGACCTGCACAAAGCACCGCAGTATCGGAGACTGCAGACTCCTAGACAAGGCAGGAAAGTCCTACAAGAAGTGGGCTCCGAAGCCCAAGACCTAAAAAGCCATACCAGACTCGACACCTTCATGAGATCGCGTACCCCGAGTAAACTTCAAGCTCATTCCCAAGAACATGAATCTTGGCGAAGACCCAGCCCGAAGAACCCAAACCAGAGAGCGAATCCTCACGGAGAAGGAACCGAAAACCCACTACTACACGGATGTCAGCTACGACCCCGAAAACAGGACGGGCATGGCCGCTATAGCGGGTCCACAAACGGAAGTAGCATACATCCATAAAGACGCACCATCTGCCAGCAGTCTAGAAACCCTAGCCATAGCAGAGTCCATCAGAGCCCACGCAGACAAGGGGGACATCCCAACTAGAACTTACAGCCAGAGAGCCGTACGCAGCTTCACAGACAACATCCTGCCCTCCCACGTTATGGGTATGCTCAGAGACACCATGACCAACCATCCCAACACTACGGTAACCATAGAGTGGATATCGGGGCACCAGGGTATAGAGGGAAATAAACTCGCCCACGAGCTCGCCCGCGGAAGCCTCAATCTGGGCAACCCGATCCCAATGCCCCAGTCCTATGATCCGTACATTCATAGGACCTTATGCATAAATACAGAAGCAAGATTCTCAAAGAGATCAGAGAAAGCAACACTTTACTAAACAGTCCTTCATACATATTAAACAGAGAAGACTCCACTATAGTGCGCAGGGTGCCGACTAGAACCCTAATGACAGAGCACCTCAAGAACTATATTAGCGCTGCAGAAGGCACTCCAAGATGCAGCACCTGCAACCAGTACCCCAGTAATGCCCATCAACTTTGGGACTGCCCCAAGGTAACAGCCACAACTCGAGCAGCACTGCAAGCCCTTTCTGACACACTCAAGCTTAGGAGCTGGAAAGAGTGGGTCAATCCCCCCTGCTGGGATCGAAGTAACCCTCTGGCCGCTCCTGGCTCAGTATGTCAAAAATGTGCTGGCAGAGAAGTGCTGAGACAAGACCCAGGACATATATTTGGGTGTAAATAAAGCGATGGTCTCTCTCTCTCTCTATCTAACAAAAACTATTTTCAACAAAAAAATATTTTAAACAATATTTATGCCGTGATACGTAACTTAAGTGGAGGTAGCCCTGCTCTATTAAAACCACATAGAGTGAAGGCCTAGAGCTCCTCCCCTGACGTCATGATTGGAGGCGATCGGCTCGGGCAGGGCGCCTAGGGATAGCGCTGATATAACGCGCCGCGCGTGAATATGCCGTCGTGAAAACAAATGTGTATTAACACAAAGAAGACCTATTATTTAGAGGAACATTTAAAAATAACAGACGAACTAGCACACATTTTATTGCACGGGAAACGATCAAGCACCGCGGAACAGCACAGACACCTAGGCTTCTCGAGTGGATTTACCTTTCATAGTCACATGTATTTATGCCCAGATGTTTTTATTATCTAGAATTAATATTATGCAGAGCATATGCGCAAAAAATCATTTTCACGAGCGAAGTATTAGGGCATCGAAATATTGACGTGCAATGTGGAATAACAGATGCGCATAACGATGACTCGAAAAGATAGGTTTGTTGTAAAGGAAACTTTCTTTAGCGCTGTAAATATCGCTCGCAAAAATGGGGGTGTTTTACATACAACAATATGAATAAAACGGCAAGATAATAAGTAATTCCACTTGTCAAAACAGTTACTAGTAACAATCAACTGTATACAAAGCCTAAGACTCATCGAAATAAAGCACAGAAAAGCCATAACATATATTTGGGGAAATCTGACCTTTTTTTCACCGCAACAACATAAAAGTTTCGTTTCTTGAGAGAATAATCCCGACGCTGGATAAAGGTGGCAAAATACAATATATGAAAGAACATACCACGCTCCGCCTTCTGTGTTTATTCTTTCCAGTTAATCTGTCACTACGCACTTTTACTTACGAGAAACATATTAACGATTAGCATTTTCTACATTTATTTTGAACAACATTGTTTTGCGGCAAACGGACAAAAAAGAACGATTGAATATCCCGAGTCAAGACCTTCCAGGTTTATGGCGGCGACACGACAACAATCGGCCTCTGGGTCACGTGGCGCTAGTTTCGTTTCTTTCGTTCTAGAGGTAGTGCTGGCGACTCGGGCGAAATGGGCGCCGCGTAGCGGCAACGCCGAGAAGCTCTGAGAGAAGTCCGTTTCGCCTTTGCCGTCAGCTATCGCTGCTTGGTTCTCGTAGGCATAGCTAGAGGCGTTTGTTTATTAAGATCAGCTAAATAATCGCCGTTCGTAGATACCGGCAAAAATTAAGGGATGAAAAAGGGCGGGCAAACATCTTACTGTTGTGCAAATTGCCTCATTTGCAGTATGAAGAAGAACGCCAATACTTAAAAAAACATGTTTTGTGCAACACTTGTAGTAAGACCCAGGGACTGCAGTAATTGATCAGACAAGTGTTACAGCGGAAGTCAGCTCAGCAAAAGAAAAGGTATAAACGTAATGCCTAAAAAACGCTCGCTTTTTGTTTATTTTGTCTGAATTATTTGTTGAACAAAAAATGATCTGAATCCTATGAATTTAAATCAGCTAATCCCAATGTCATAACAACCATTACCAAAATTGATTACGATGACGGGTTCATAGGCACAGAAACCAATTCTCACGCCTGTCAGAAAATAATTTACGCGAATATACAGTTTTCGCGAATCACCTACCACTCGAAAAAACATTTGATCGGGCTAACAAGTCAGGCGAAACGTGAATATTGTGCAGACAATATTGAAGTTTCGTTCAGCACCAGTTAAAATTCGCACAAAGACGCATCCATAACAATTCCGCCTATGTTCCCTAACAATAATGTCTTACAAATATAATAGCTGTAAGCCAGAACACACGCCTACCTAAACAATTTTATTCCACGCCTTCTCGGACATTCTTTGCACATGTGTAGTCAGGTAGTATTTCTCTACACACTCTTGAGACTTATCGACATAACTGCTACAATCACTTTTTCACTCGCAATTGTGAAAGAAAGTTTCCTGTAGATTTCCAGTCTTGCGGATCCGGTACAATCCCGGCCCGGCGGCGTGACCGGAACCAGCCGCCACACCCTGGTCCTCTATCTAAAAAAAAAGGGTTAAGATCAAAATTGATTTTGTTTACTGTAGAGGGTCTACATGCAGTTTGCACCCTAAAATCAATATTCTTGGCTATGAATGTTTACCAGTATCTTGAGGTCGTTTACTGTTTTCTTCAAGCGTGAACCCACCCGAGGACGTCGTTCGAAATTCATCGGACAAAGTCAATGCGAACCCTTACACGCACTTTGACGACCTTCCCGAGGACGAGACTTAGATTTTTTAGGTGATCGGGAATCAGGGGGCGTGAGTAATGTTTGCTTGGTAATGATGCATTTGGGAAGCACATGCTTGATCTGCGCTAAAATTAACCCAACTGGGCGCCGTTGATTTTTATAGACTATTTCACGTTTTTAACAAACAAAAATAGCGCGAAATTTTTGAAGAGAACAAGACATAAAAGTGGTAGTGCATGACATTTGCTGCCGGAAAATCCAGGCATCGTTGAACTGCTCCGCAGACTGCTCGGTGTGTTGGAAGTTTGGCTATTCGTTTGCACCGGTCAAAAAGACTCCTTTTCTGATTTCCTTTTCCACAATGTTTCAAAAGCACCTACAAGGTTGCTTTAAAAGTTTTAATTATTCTTAAAGGACAACTTTTTCAATATAAAATTGTATATCAGGTTTGGAAAATAAAAGATACAAACAATCGCCACCGGAACATTTTGTGTCCATTATAGCCACTTTATACATATACAGTATAGTTTTGGTTGCTATTCCCTAATATTTTGAGCGCAATACTCTGTTTATATGAAGTGTCCCCGTGCTTAGAAAATGCCAACCTTTTGTTGTCAACAGACAACTGAAAGATTTAAAATATTTTGATATCGGTGTATATGTTCTCCGAATACACCGCATAAAAAAAGAAACCTCGGCTATGCTAGTTTTTTTTTTTTTTTTTTTTTTACATATGTACCCCAATCTTTTTTTTTCACATAGTTTAATTTAGGGGATTTGAAGGGGCCCTGCAAGCACGTTTTTACTGATTTTTAATTTGCACCGAACCTGAGCGCACTGAACGTAGTAACTTAATTAAACTTTTCTCGAATTTCGCTTTATTTTAAAAGTTATAGGCAAATTAAAATTAGAAAAACAAGCACAAAATAAGCTCCTTCATGACGTCGTAGGTCCTGGCTTGAGTGGCCGTGAACTAGAGGAGGGGTAGTGAGTTCAGCGAGCGCTCACGGCTGCCGCACTCCGTGTCAACGGCTCGAGAGGGCGCCACTGAAGCACATTCTGGCTAGGCTGTATGAAGCGGGCAGCCAGGGCGGCATTTGCTGCGCGATGAAACACTAATTCGGCATGACACTTCATTCGCCACAAACGACAGCAAACACGGGGTAAAGATCAGTTCAGAACGGGAGCCACTTTGCGCTGCCATACCGCCAAAAGGACAAAAGGCAAGCCTAAGCTGCCCGCCGAAGGCCTCGGGAACGCTCGGAACCGGTCGGATCCTCCAGTCCGTAAACGACCGCAGCGCCGCCGCGTACATCCGGGACCTTTCCGTGTCGGCGCCTGATCCCACTACTCCTTTCTAGTATGCGCCGCCTTTTCCACCGCTCGGTGGCGGGTATGTCGACGGTTCGTTTCTTGTTTCCATAGTTTATAAACTGCATTTGTTTCTCTTCTGATCTAAAATACTGAACAAAAACTACTTTTATAAATAATTGAAACGGTTCGCTCCACTTATATTTTGTATTTCGACTAAAAGAAGCTTTTAGCGGCTCTGACCAGTAATAAGCCCAGGACCAAAGACGTCACATATCGCGCGCTTTCGGTACCACGGGTCGCCCCCGTCGGTGGAGGAGGTTTCCGCGTCGTCCGGTTAAACTATGATGCACTGATATTTAGTTACTCTCTCCGTGCCCGCTGGCTTGCCCGAACCCCAAGAGACGTGGAATCCGCAAAAAAGGTAGACGCTTACATATGATTGCAGGGACCCTTTAAGGTGGAGCGAGTAGAGCGACTCATCGGTCACTCGACCAACAAGGGAAAGCCTGCCGCCAGCGTTTGCCCGCTACAATTATGTCACTTATTCTCAAACAGTAAATTTAATTAGAGCGCAGCTCTTGAGGAGGAGGAGGGGAAGGTACGGAGAGGAGGCTATGCCCCTCCTCCTCTCCTGCTCACCTCCCATTTAGGGGAAAATTTAGCGGGGAAAATTTTCCGCTAAAGTTAGCGGGAAAATTTTCCGCTAAATTTAGCGAGGACATTTTCCCGCTAAATCTAGCGGGGAAATTGTTCCACTAATTTTGGCGGGGAAAATGTTCCGCTAAATTTGGCGGGGAAATTTTTCCACTAAATTTAGCGGAGAAGTTTTTCCGCTAAATTTAGCGGGGAAAATTGTCCGCTAAATTTAGCGGGGAAATTTACCCATAATGCACCGCGCGGTTACGCCGACGACGACGCCGACGCCGCTCAAGCCGGAAACGGGCGCCTTCGAGCTGCGCTCTAAAAATATCAAGAAAGCAATGCTTGCTTTCAAAAACACTTTATTTGACGTTGAGATTGTTAGTGACCTCCCCAGATTTCTCATACACGAACAAAGAAAATCTACACGAAACAACTAACCCATCAAAGCCGGCGGCGGCCAGATGCAAACCGACGGTTAGCAACCGTTCGAAGAAGGAGTGGAGGCGTGGAGTTACGAAAGCATGGAGAACCTTTTAATAGGGACGTTTAGCAAATCGTTACTGTATTCCGCCTACCGCGCTACCGGAGCCTTCGAAGCATATTTTTAAGCGCGCGCCCAGGTGATATTGTGACCACGGGGCGCGCGCTTAAAAGCATGCTTCAAAGGCTCCGGTAGTGCGGTATGCCGAATACGGTAACGGTTTGCTAAAATTCCCTAATGTTGCATTGTGCATGCGCTTACATTTGTTAGTAGCAGAAAAAATGTGAAAGGAAATCCATCTCGCAATTGTTGCGTGTTCAAAAATGTGCATGACGCTGAAAGCGTTCGAGAGCACAGTAACGCCCCCGTGTGATGTCACTAACATTCGAGAGGAATCGTTCGAGCGTCGAACATGTACTCGCTGAATAAAATATGTCAAGTAAGACTGAAGCTTCTCGGGTATGCGACGCTGCGACAGATGACTCCGTCAACACAGCACCGAAAATATCGTCAAATACCAAATAGAGCAAAACCAACGAATGGGCTACCACTAGGGAGGACGTAAAAATATTAAAGGGATACTGAACTGAAATTTCGAGCTCACAAAACGGAGCTGGATAGATAGGCGGGACGCTGCAGAACCCAAAAACATCACTCCTACAGCGATATCTCCAACGCATCGCCATATTTTTGGAAAAGAAGTTTGCGATTGAACACGGCCGAAGAGGCCGACGAGACAAGGCACGTCACGATTCCCATTCACTCTCCTCCTCGCGTCATCCCGTCGAGCTGGTGAACCGAAGCGAGGAGGAGAGAAGCGAGGCCGCTTCCCCTCATTCTCAAATTCTCCCGGAGGACAGTGACGTTAGAGACCTCGCTTCATCGCGCCCTTCTTTTCCAAAAGTACGGCCATCCGTTTGAGATATCGATGTATGAGTGATGTTTTGGAGTTCGTAGTGCAACGCTTCTACGGACTTATTTTGCGAAATCCAAATTTCGGTTCAGTATCCCTTTAAAGTAATGATCTTTACGGGGGACGTCAAACCAATTTAAAACTGTTTTCACGTAGAAATAGTCCCTCCCGTTTAAACTCCGACGTACACTTTCCACGTCTTTTCTTCAGGCATCGTGGCCAGGCTGCTGTCCTGGAGCGCAATGGTGCCACTCAGCCGACTCACGTACAGCGCCTACATCGTTCATCCTCTGGTCATAGCGACCTTCTACGGGTCTCAGCAGGGAGTCCTGGACTACTCTGAATATATGCTCGTAAGTGACATCTTCATATTGGTCTCGCAAACCACAGGTATTGCGCGTTGTACTTAACTGTTCGAAAGCATGGGAGTTGTTATAAAGGAAGCCCCTACCCCACCTCCCCCCATCCCCAAGTATATCAGTCCCTGCGTCCGCGTATAACCCAATGCAGGGCGTGTTGCACAACCGTCACGTGACCTGAAGGTACGTCACGTATCACGTGACACCGTCACGTCAGGTCACGTGAGCTCCGGTGAGGTGACGTCAAGCCACGTGGTATTTGTCGTCAAAGAAGCCCTCCCATTCAATGATGTCATGGCTATTGCACTGTAGCAGGAGTTCTACGACTCGTCCTTAGAACTCTTCTCGGTCTTGACATTGATGCAGTCGATCCAGACGAAAGCCTGCAGACTTTGCGAGCGAGAACACAGATATGGATGGTTTGGCGCAGTTATTTGTCAGTGCGTGGCTCAGATCGCCCGAACTGTCGCTGAAACTCCAAGGAATCTGTTGGCTTCGAAGCGGTATAGGCTTTGTAATTTTGTCAGGATTTCGAACAGGGTCGAAAGAAAACGAGTTTCATAATATATACGAAGTTTCACGACGCGGCCGTTTGTCGCTCTGGGCTGGGGGGGGTAGTAGCCCTGAATTCGGACGGCGTGCTCCCAAACAAGAACATGCGGGGTTCGCGAATGTCCCCACCGAACCGAAATGGGCGACTTGAAGGGAAGCGCCGAGCGATGTGGTGAGACACAATTCTCCTGCGTGGGAAGAACTCTTCTTCCACACCTGTTCAAAGTTGTAACTGCACTTTGTAATAAAACATATTTCTTCGAAGTATTTTTTTTGTGTGTGTTTGGGAAGATTTTTTTGGTACTGTTCTTGACTACATCTGCCCCGTTTCCACAGGCCTACTTCTCCATGGGAAACCTGTGCATCTCGTACACTGCCGCCCTGGTGTTCTCCATGGTCTTCGAGGCCCCCGTCATGGCCATGGAGAAGGTCTTTCTGGGCCGGAAGTAGGATGTGTGTGCCACCTGACGCAATGACCTCAGCGTCACCTCCATATCAAGGACGCTCGGATCCTCACGACTAAACATCGTTTCCGTACCGAACGTTTCCGACGTATTTTGCACTGCACTGCGGCCAACTCATGGACACTGTAACGGGCTCCGATTGCTTTTGAGAACGCGCTTATCTCAGTGGCGTCGAAAGTGTTCGGGACATGAAGGAGGGCAGGGGGGGATTTTTCTCCTTTCACCCCAATATGTTTTCTAGAAATATCTTAAATGTCTGGGGAGAAGGGAAGGGATCATGTACTTACCCATCTACCCCCCCCCTCTCCCCCTCCCTACCCTCCTTATTGGCGTCGAGAGGCGCTCATTGCGCGAAACAAATTAACTCTCATTACTACTCCTTTTCATATAAAATCAAAACTCGGTACCGACCTATTCATCATCTTACAAGTCGGCCGCAGAGTCACCAAAGAAAGAGACGCAAGGTCATAGTTCTGTGAAACCTCAACTAACACGTACGCTTGTGCCAAGAAGGCCGTTTCATTATGCGAGGCGTTCGAGCACCTACCTTCAGAAACTACTTTCGTGTCTGCGAAATTTTCGTGGGAGTAAATCTCAGTCTTGTGACTTGGTGGCACAAAAGGATCCCTCTAGTTGGCAAAAATTTCATAACTAGATGGGACATGGTTCACGTAAACCTATCATGCTTAAACATCTCAATACCACTTGAAACATTTATAGCTACCCGAATCAGCGGTCGGCAGTCGGCGCCGACTTCAATGGCGAGATAACGGCATTTCAGCTCTGGAGTAGTACCGCACGCATGCTACCAAGTACGTGAAACACAGACTTCCGATTAAGTGATATGTACCTAATCCGATGAAAGTGTCTCACTACTACCACTGTAGATCTGCTCTCTGCTGTCGCAGGCAGACTCTAGGGCCACTATTGACAAACCTGTCCGGCCGGTTTAGTGCCTAGGAGTCATTATAAAGTGCGGGCAACAACGGTCAGAGCCTTTCAAAAAATCTGTAGCAGTGGAGGTTACACGCTTTGTTCGCACCTGTCTGCAAAAGAACCAGGGGAAGTACGCTAACCATGTGCGTATTGCACGAGGAATAGTGATAAAAAAGTAAGTCGATGCACGGGAGTTCATTAAACATTTTTTCCAATTACCCAACACTAAAGAAACTAAAATGTACATCAAAATCGAAGCCACGACCTCATCAAGAAAACCGAACAGGCTGCGATTCGTGGATACATTAGGTGGGGACGAGAGTCATTATGACCTTTTAAGCAAACTCAGGGCGGAGGTGGTTGTGATCCTTCCTCCGTGGCATCGACTGGAGCCGCAATCTGTTTCGCTGATGATGCTAGCAGCTCGCCACACTTTCCTTAACTCTCAGTGACAAAAAAAAAAAACTCAAACATAATCCTTACTCCGTGGCTTCGAGTGGTGCTGCAATCTGTTTAGTTGTCGATGCTCACAACTCGCCATGCATTCCTTAGCTCTCAATGACTATAAAAAAAAAAACTATTTCAAAAATGATCCTTCCTCCGTGGCATCCAGTGGTGCTGCTATCTGTTTGGCTGCCTATGCTCACAACTCACCACGCTTTCCTTAGCTCTCAGTGACTATAAAAGAAAACTCTCAAAAATTATCCTTCCTCCATGGCATCGAGTGGTGGTGCAAGCTGTTTGACTGCCGATGCTCACAACTCGCCACGCTTTCCTTAGCTTTCAATGACTATAAAAGAAGACCCTTCGAAATCATTCTTCTTCTGTTTCATCGAGTGGTGCTGCAATCTGTTTGGCTGCCGTGGCTCACAACTCGCCACGCTTTCCTTTGCTCTCAGTGACTATAAAATAAAACTCAAAATAATATCCTTCCTCGGTGGCATCGATTAGTGGCGCAAGGTGTTTGGCGGCCGATGCTCACAACTCGCCACGCTTTCCTTAGCTCTCAGAAACTATAAAAGAAAACTCAAAAATGATCCTTCCTCCGTGGCATCGAGTGGCGGTGCAATCTGTTTGGCTTCCTATGCTCACAACTCGCCCCGCTTTCCTCAGCTCTCAATGACTATAGAGGAAAACTCTTCAAAATGATCCCTCCTCTGTGGCAGCGAATGGTGGTGCAATCTGTTTGGCTACCGATGCTTACTCGTCCCTCTTTCCTTAGCTCTCAATGACTATAAAAAAACGCTTTCGAAAATGATCCTTAATCTGTGGCATTCAGTGGTGCTGCAACCTTTTTGGTTGCCTATGCTCACAACTGACCACGCTTTCCTTAGCTCTCAGTGACTATAAAAGAAAACTCTCAAAAATTATCCTGCCTCCATGACATGGAGTGGTGGTGCAAGCTGTTTGGTAGCCGATGCTCACAACTCGCCACGCTTTCCTTAGCTTTCAATGACTATAAAAGAAAACTCTTCAAAATGATCCTTCCTCTGTGGCATCGATTGGTGGTGCAAGCTGTTTGGCTGCCTATGCTCGAAACTCACGCTTTCCTTTGCTCTCAGTGGCTATAACTTTGGAAAATATAGACTGGCTGATAAGAGCAGGGCGTGTCTTCCGAACGCCGGGCCTTCAGCACGAACCCGTGCCTTCCGCCATGCTTTTGCAGCGCGCTCGCGCTCGAGGTCCACCAGACGCTGAAGCGATGTCGAAGGTAGCATATTCACGCTGGAATCGGTTCAGGTGAACCTCCTCCCTACCCTTATCGCCTTGTCAGTTACTAAAACCAAGCCTTCGCGCTGCGTTTTTGAAAGTCCAACTCTTCTGTCTCGACTAGGTCGGCTTCTGCGTCTGTTGTGTCCTTGCTGATCTAACGAAACAAATATCCAGTGCCACAGGAAAAGGTCGCCTCCTGTGGTACGTTGATATGCCTAGTCCTTTTGCGGTAACTCCGTCTATAGGGTTGGATGCAGTCAGCTAAAGACGCGTAGGTCGTAAAAACGTTCGAATATCGAGTCAATACTTAATCACGTTCCGCTCCTTTGCGGTCTCGCTTAGCTATAGTATGAATGGGATCGCTCGAGCATTTCTTTTAATGCACGTTTAGTAAACATGCGCGCAACAGCCTGGAGAACATTGAATAGAATTCGGGATATATTTCTGGATTTGTATCATCAGTGTCTTTGCACCTTTATGTGAGCCAATATATATATATATGAATGCCATTTTCCTGCGATCTTTTCTTGTTAGACTTGTTGAAGAGGCTATGAAAATTGTGCCTCTTCCGTTGCATAAGGGAATATCTGTGTTTTTGTTGTTGTTTTTTTCTCATGCGTTTTTGTTTTTTTTTTTTCGCCAGCGCACGAGTGCCCACAATCGTGGTATTTAATTTGTTGTGGCCTAATACTTACTTCACCTTCGGGGCCGTAATCGGCAAGCTAAAGGAGCACTTTTCCGGCGATGTTGTCAACACTGGGACAAATGTGAAGTTAGGAGCAAACGCAAACGTCTTCCCTATACGTTGACTCTGAATTCTTTGAGTACGTGTAGAATCAGAGATATGTATAACTGTTCGCGTCCCAGATGACTCAAGCAGTCTCTAGAGTTTTGCAGTGACGCCTGCTTCGGTTGGTTGTACTTGCCATGAAGTTTTTAGTGTGTCAGACCTTATCTTCACGGAAATATAGGTGCCTATATCTCCGCATTAGAGTGACCTTTTTCGAGATTCTTCTCTTTTCTGCGTTATTGATGCAATGACAGTGTGTAATCTGTTCAGGGTTTTGTTTCGTTATACCTTTCCTTTCTTTGTGCTTTGTGTATTTATTCGAATGCTAGCTGAAATCAAAACACAAAAATATGTTGGGAATAAATACATACTTCTTTTGTGAACTTATATTATGTTTCGACATCAGATGGTTGATTTGAACGCTAGACCATTTTACGGGTATGTGAACCTTTTAGGACTTCATTACTAAGCTAAGTTAACTAACCATAATGACACTTTTAGGCTTTAAATTAAGCGATTGAAACTCTCATTGTAAAACTCGGGTGTCATGACGAATTTTCTGGGTCACTTACAAGCACGATTCAAGCGAGAACGGGTTTCATTTTGTGTACCTAAAATAAAGTGAACTACACATTACATTTCCGCTAACCACTTCGTCCCCCAAGGGACGGTATTTGTTTACTGAAAGAATATGTGACTATTGTTAAGGTGTGTTCAGTCGTATACGAAATAAACATTATGAACAATGAAATGCCGACAGCTGTGGTACTCGTTAAATGGAAGATCGAAATAAATAAAGCTGAAATATTTAACGCACCTTTGCGAATAATTCTGGAAGGTTCTTTAAAATGAGCCTCCAGCATGAACCAGGCACCGCCACTGCTTCTTGCGAGCTAGCAATCAAGATTTTCTGGGTCAGGTGCCACTTGTGCTGTCTGTCGGCAAGAACCGGTACCCTAAAAGCATTTCAACGAAAAATTAAGTATCTCATTTTAATAAAACTAAAGCTAGCCCGTTGATATACAATCAATATAGGATATAAACTCTTTGTAGTCACTAAAACCGCTTTCATACCAAAAAGAAAGCTCCTAAAAAGATTAGACTGACTCTCCCTCCTTTCGTCCTTTTCTTTGGTTCCCGAGAAGCGATAAGCGCACCCCCCCCCCCCCCCCTCCCTATCCCGCTCAAGTTTTGCAAGGAGGATGTGCTCCATCCTTTCCCTGCTTGGCCGAGGGGATCTCCGGGTCCGTCCGGCATTCTCTGGAGCCGCAAAAAGTTCAATATATTCATGGAAATCATGATGCAAGGCGCAAAAAACAACGGACACAAGAAAGTGTATCGGCTGCTGACGCGGAGAAAGAAGAAGAGAGCTCGTGCAAAGAGATTTCACGAGCCAGGGACAGAACAGAGCAGCTGTACTGCCAGTGGTGCATACCTAAGGGAATAAAATATAATTATACGAAGACGCCTCCACAAGAGAAATCAGACATACAGACGCGTTCACCACCTAGCCCAACTGCAAGTCCTTCTACAATATATTCATCTTTTGACCCGCAAAGCGGGACACGCAAAACGTCACGTTCACGTGACCGTTTACGTCACTCCTCTCCCCACGGTTTTCTCCAAAACGCGTTATCCTGCTTGGCTTGGACAGTAGAATTTCATCTCCGATAGGAACTTTTTCGGAATCCAGATGGCTCTGGGGAGAAAGCCTTTGTACTCACCTGCTTACGCGATATAGTGCTATTTCTAAACAAAACTAAAGAAAAAGCTTGTCTTTTTGTTCCGGTTATCAGCAGACGGCTTGACCCTGAAAGCCGCCCACTTAGCCCACGTACCATCCCGTCCCTCCACCCTGCGAGCTGCGAGAATGGCTTTGTGGGCCTCCGAGGCTATCGCGAGGGGGGCCCTTTGTCCCATTCTTACCGGATTAAGAAGAAAAAAAGGCGATTAGAGAACGCCTCTGTTGCAGATTGGAAAGAATTTGACGCTCACCAGAAAACTTACGACTTCATAAATAAAAATTTATGAAGAACGGAACGAGAAAAAAAGGCTTTTTCAAGCATGTTTAAGTTCCCAAAAAAACATTTAAGATTAAAAATCGGGAAATGTAGCGCCGCAATATTACTCAGTTTTTTATTATCTTTCTAATAAAACCATTCCCAAGTCAATCCGTTCAGTGGTTCTCGAGAACAAATACTAAAAAGTTGCCATTGAAATTGCATAGGGCTCGGTAGCTGCGATATCCTCTTAATAGGGACAGCGCTCCAAGACTACGGAGACGAAAAGGTTGAGAGTGAAAGGAAAAAGCGCACTTGACGGGAGGAAGTGAACTCTTTGTGGGATCGAGGGGGAGAATAGAACAAAAGCAACTCCTCCTTAAAGGGGCCCTGCAATCATATTTAAGCGTCTACCTTTTTTGCGGTTTCCACGTCTCTTGGGGTTTGGGCAAGCCAGCGGGCACGGAGAGAGTAACTAAATATCAGTGCGTCATATTTTAACCGGACGACGCGGAAACCTCCTCTACCGACGAGGGCGACTCGCGGTACCGAAAGCGCGCGATATGTGACGTCTTTGGTCCTGGGCTTATTACTGGTCAGAGCCGCTAAAAGCTTCTTTTTAGTCGAAATACATAATATTAGTGGCGCGAACCGATTCAATTACTTATAAAAGTAGTTTTTGTTCAGTATTTTAGATCAGAAAAGAAACAAATGCAGTTTATAAAGTATGAAAACAAGAAATGACCCGTCGACATACCCGCCACCAAGCGGTGGAAAAGGCGGCGCATACTAGAAAGGAATAGTGGGATCAGGCGCCGGCCCACAAAAGGTCCCGGATGTACGCGGCGGCGCTGCGGTCGTGAGGACAGGAGGATCCGACCGGCTCCGAGCGTTCCGAAGGCCTTCGGCGAGAAGCTTTGTCTTGCGGTTTAGCCGTTTCGCGGTATGGCAGCGCGAAGTGGCTCCCATTCTGAACTGATCTTTACCCCGTGTTTGCTGTCGTTCGTGGCCAATGAAGTGTCATGCCGAATTAGTGTTTAATCGCGCAGCAAATGCAATGAGAGCCGCTCTGGCTGCCCGCTGCATTCAGCCTATCCAGGACATACTTTAGTGGCGCCCTCTCGCGCCGTCGACACGGAGTCCGGCGGCCGTGAGCGGTTGCTGAGCTCACTACCCCTCCTCTAGTTCACGGCCACTCAAGCAACCAAGGACGTCATGAGGGAGGTTATTTTTTGCTTGTTTTTGTATTCTTAATTTGCCTATAACTGTTAAAATAAAGCGAATTTCGAGAAAAGAAAAGTTTCACTGAGTTACTACGTTCAGTGCGCTCAGGTTCGGTGCAAAATAAAACCAGTAAAAAAGTCCTTGCAGGGCCGCTTTAAAGGGGAACTCCGCCGATTTTTTGGTAGACTTCGATTTGGCTGGAAATTTGCAGACCGCATCAATAACCCTTTCTCAAATGATAACCAAAATATTTTATAAAAATAAAATTTTTTCGTGAAGTTATTGAATTTTCAAGTTACGCCGGCCGCGAGGGTTCCAGGAGGCGACTCTCTACTGGCAACAATGAAAAATCCCTACTTTTCCCTACCCGCGTACGTCACGGGTGGGCAGGCGGACGAGCGACTCGGGCAGCCGCGAAGTGGCTTTCCGGGCGCCAGCGATCGAGATTATTTTTTCGCAGCATCAAGGTTGAAAGCTCCTTTGCAGCGGGTAGCAATCTGTGCTCCGCGATAGATTGTAGAAACAGTGCCGGGAAAAAATCTTTTTTAACCTTGTTTCCGGGGGAGAGAAAAAAAAAGCGTTCCCCGGCAGCAATGGAGGCCAGCCACCTCAAGGTGCTTTTGCGTGAGCTGTGTGCCGAGAGAACTAGTGTCACTTGAAACATACTCACTTATGCTCGGAATACTTTATAGCCGCGTGCTCCGAGTTGAGTATCCTTCAGCAGCTGGAACAGCTTCAAGAGCGGCAAGCGCAAACTCACCCGGCTGTGACCATTACGACATCCGTCCAAAGAGCGCTAATAATATCGAGAAAAATAGCACACAATCTAGCACTAGACTCGACATTTTGCACAGTCACATTTGTTATTTACAATTGGCTCAGTGATTTTTTAATTTTTTTTTTATAAACACTATTTCTGTTTTGGACGTCGAATCTAGCTCGGGCTACTCTCGAAGTGCCACTCATGTGGCCGATATGTTGAAGACGAGAAGTGAAACGTCATTTCAAGTCTGAATTTAGACATGACTTTCGACATATTGCTATTCCTGTTTGCTATTACAGAGGTTTATGGAGCAGGTGTTGAGCTCCATTAATATACGATAGAGCCTTTGCCTGGTTTGTCAAATGGTTGGCGTGCAATATTCTCCGCAGAAGAAGTGATGAAAACGTCTTTAATTTATTCTATTGCGAAAAAATTTTATATAGGGCTGAAAAGTTTTTTTAAACCATGAAAATATTAATGTCGTTGAGGGGAGGCATGCAAATTTACAGCTGATGGAAACTGTGCTGAAACAAAAATTTTATTTAAAAAAAAAATCTTATATAGAATTACCCTCTTCCCATGTGCTCTCGTGAATGGGTGTTTGAACGCGATGCATTCTACTCAAAAAAAAAAAAAAAAAAAAGATATACGGTTACAAATTTTTTTAGTCACTTTTGTTAACTTATATTGAATTAAAAGTTTTATGGTGTCTTTCTGTACCTTACGCACTATTGTATCATCAAGCAAATATTCTTTATTTGAAGATGACTAGTGTATTTGTGTATTTTATGCGCATTCAATTCCACCTTGATGTTTGGCTTGGTGGTTGCAGTGTTCTTTTAATTGTCATTTTAACATGATATTCACGACCAGTAACGTGCCATCTTATCTACACGAATGCAGTTCATTTCATTCTAAACATTTCATATTTTACGAGAATCACAGTCTACATGTGTTGGGTCCCAGCCCAGCACGCACATGTTCGTCGCTTTGGAAAGTGAGCAATGTACGCGCCACACGCACGAACGCTGAAAATGGCATCGACCAGAAGCGCTTTTCAGAAATGGTCTATAGATCTTTTGCTAAATTACTTAAGCACCAAGGAGCATATTCATGCCACAAGAGTAGTTAGACCGGCTCCGAGCGTTCCGAAGGCCTTCGGCGAGAAGCTTTGTCTTGCGGTTTAGCCGTTTCGCGGTATGGCAGCGCGAAGTGGCTCCCATTCTGAACTGATCTTTACCCCGTGTTTGCTGTCGTTCGTGGCCAATGAAGTGTCATGCCGAATTAGTGTTTAATCGCGCAGCAAATGCAATGAGAGCCGCTCTGGCTGCCCGCTGCATTCAGCCTATCCAGGACATACTTTAGTGGCGCCCTCTCGCGCCGTCGACACGGAGTCCGGCGGCCGTGAGCGGTTGCTGAGCTCACTACCCCTCCTCTAGTTCACGGCCACTCAAGCAACCAAGGACGTCATGAGGGAGGTTATTTTTTGCTTGTTTTTGTATTCTTAATTTGCCTATAACTGTTAAAATAAAGCGAATTTCGAGAAAAGAAAAGTTTCACTGAGTTACTACGTTCAGTGCGCTCAGGTTCGGTGCAAAATAAAACCAGTAAAAAAGTCCTTGCAGGGCCCCTTTAAGCCTCCGTTTGTCCATTTGTTGGGTTCCCGAAAATCGATTAGCCCAACTCAACCCCCTCCCCAACCACCCCCCCCCCCCCCCCCCCCCCGCCCCGCCGCTCCACTCCGCTCAAGGTTCGCGAGGAGGGCGAGGAGGGTGGACCGCCTTCCCCTGATTGGCCGAAGGGCTCTCCGGCGCTCTCCGGCTCTCTCTGGGGCCGGAAAACGCTCAATATACTCAACTTTTGACCCGCAAAACGTCACGTTCACGTGACCCCCCTTGTTGACGTAACTTCTCTCCTCCCGAATTTCTCCGGGAGCCACTTTCGCCCGTTTTGCGGGTTGGTTGAGAGTGGCCTTTTTGGGGCGCTTGCCGCCACCAGAGCCGTATGTTGGGAGAGTCTGGCCAGCAGGTGTGGCGACAAAGACGCTGGAGAGGAGAAAAGTGAAGGAAAGAAAGGAGAGCGCCAAAGGAGCGAGAAAGGGAGGGGAGAGGAGAGAGGAAACGACCGCCATTTTGAAGCTGCACGCTTTCGGCGCAGAGCTCTGTTCAGGCTACGCGTCGTTTGATACGGGCCGATTTCTTTTTCGCCCGAATAAAAGTTCGGGGTCAAACGTCGAGAAATTTTTATTCATTAGCATTTTAACCCACTGAGGAATAACACTACAACATTATCTTGCCAGAGCCTGTGAAATCTAAAGGAACCGAAATTTGGACGTCGATTCAATGCATTCCACCGGGCGAATGAATGAGAATGGCGGCCCTCCCTGCTGAGCTTGGAGCAAACGGGAGAGTATGCGCATGCTCTCACGCCTCTCACTCTGCGCTGCGGGCTGATTGGCTGACTCGGGAAGGAGGCGTTACGGCGGCGAGATCATAAATGGGCCAAACTTTCCCAATATACGGCTTTGGCCGCCACCAATGCCCCTCGTGCCTCTTCAGACAAACAAAACTAGAAAAGCAGATGCAGAAATCAAAAGAAACCATCGTCACTCAAGGTAAGTGATTGGTAAATCAGCATGTAGCGTCTTTCTTTTTTATTATCTCTTGCGTGACGCTCGCCATGTTGAAAATGCGAGCTGAGAGCTCAATTCTAAACTTGTTTTCTCAAACGCAGCACTCGAATCCAATTTGTGCTCTGCGCTGGCATCCCGTAGGTGACGCCAGAAATCCGATGATATTATGTTTCCTCAGATCAGCTGAGAGCCCTGATATCTGCAACTCAAATGCGTCTGTGACGAAAAATGCGTGGTTGTCTCAATTCACTAGGGTTATAATGTACTTCTAAAGTCCCATTTTGCGCGCATATGCAGCGCCTTGTGCAACTCAATAAGAAACCAAAAACTGACGTCGCTATGAGTATCTGTACGAAGCGGTGTGCGCTAGAGCCCCTAAATAAGCTACTCTTTAGTGTAATGACACTTCACGCATCTTAGTGCTTACAATTATAGTTTTCAGTTATCTGGAGCTTTTTGTTTTATTTAGCAGGAAACGCCTTTCCGTCGTTCAGAAATGTTAAAACAGTTCGCGACAGAACAAAACAATATCATCAGATCATCGCAACACCGAAGCTCAGAAAGTCGCGTTTTTGAAGTGTGGCGATCGACAGTTGCGTCTGCTCTGTACTAATCACCAAAATGGCGTCACCCACAAGCAGATCGGGGAACGGAGTGCCGATAAGCTTGGCTTATTTAGTGACTCTACTATTGTTTAGTGACTCTACTAATGTATTTAGTGACTCTACTAATTGTTTTTATTGGCTTATTTAGTGACTCTACTAATGTATTTAGTGACTCTACTAATTGTTTTTATTATAGTACTTTATTTAATAAAATATTTTTTCTTATATTGTTTTTATTTATTTTTATATCATTTTTTTCTGGTGTGTAAGGTTTGTCATGATACAAATAAAGTGCTGCTTGCAGATACTGTAAATGTGCAGAGACATCGTCAGACATCGCGACTTTAGTCTCTGCCAGCGCCCGGTGAACGGGAAACAAATAAAGAAAGAAATGAAAGGAAAAGGCCACAACAAAGAAAAACGTTTCCATATACAGCCAGCACAAGCTAAATATACCCTTACCCCTGACCAAATAATAATTATTATTATTATTTTGCTTATCGCGGTCTTCTTTTTTTAACTTTTTATGACAACGAGCAATTTCTTCAGGAATGGAATCGAACATATTTCAGGCCGGAAAAAACCCACACCAATGTTTTTTATGGGTAAGATTGCGGATTATTTCGATTTATTCTGGGGGAATCAGGAGTGTTAAAGAAAACACATTTTAATTAAGATCTGCACTTGAGTCAAGATTATTACAATCCTCAATGGTCGTTAGAAACTCAAAATGTTGGAAAGGTCATAGGAACAGTGTAAGCAATATTTGTGGATTACGAATAAAATTAATATACGTTCTCGAGGTTCTAATTACTATTAAATAGTACTGGATTAAAATACTATTGCCATCTATATTTCTTTCGGAGGTGTAATAATTTCTTTAACTATTCGGCTGAAACAAATATTTTACAACGTTTTGCTGAGAAGAACCGAGATATGGCGAAAGAGGCGAATGTTCCAGAATCTTGCAAATGTACTGGTTCCAACGATTGAAAGACCCATTCGACAACGCACGTACGATGGATTAGCTTTGGCAAGGCCCACATTGCTTGCGTTGAGAGGATACATTAACTTATGTTCGCCTCTTTCCTAAACTGAAGGGCTTCTGTCAAAGGAATGCTTAAAGGGACACTGACAAGGCATTTATGGTGGCCAAGGTTTTTATCCGTACATCACAATTGAGAGCCAAACTACCCACAACACAATTTGCGGCTCGAAATTAGTTTTCTTTCCGCCCAAAAACCGACAATCGAGAACTGGCCGGTTTGAGTCGCACTCACTCTCTCCTCCGTAGTCACATGCCGTTTTCTAGGGTTAAGACACAACTACCAAAGACAATCAAAGTCGTGGGTCATCGAAGACACACACTCAATACTAGAAATGGACAAAAATATTATACGATTTGTTGCTGGCTTCTAAAAAGCTGCAAATACGTTGATTAAAAGAACAAACTGCACAGCCACGTGACTTCCGGTATCTTTCTCCTCCTCTATATTTCTTCTTCCTCCCCAGTCCAGTTTCGGTTTCGGTTTCGAGCAGTTGCGTTTGTTGACTTTATTAAAATTATACGCGGCACTGTAGTAAAATGTTGATTGGGTAGTCTTCTAAAACCATAAAGGATCCGCGTGGCAAAAAAAAAAATAAAATAAACAATTTTGGGGGGTCTTCAGTGTCCCTTTAAAGACCGACCTACGGAACCATTTTCCGCAAGGTAGGAAAATGCCCCTCGCGCCCCTCCTCTTCTCGCCCTCTCCCAAAAGTCACGTGATGGCAGAGGCTTCTTTCGTGTCGGCTTAAGCCGCTGCCATCACGTGACTTTTGGGAGAGGGTGAGAAGAGGAGGGGCGTGAGGGGAATTTTCCTACCATGCGGAAAATAGTTCCGTAGGTCGGTCTTTAACAGCGCCGCAATAGCTGCTGGGTAAATGGGTTTTTCGTATTGTGTGAGACTGCTCGCCGAATCTACATCGAACGAACGAGACGTGGCTTTACATAAAGCCAAAGCAAGGATGCACTCGAGTTAGTTTAATAAGACAATTTTAACTCCGAGGGTGTAGAGGAAAAGAAAACCTCACGCACAAAGCTCCACATCTTGAACGTTCGTATTATAGTTCAAACAGAAAAAATAGAACACTGAAATAGTCAAAGGACAGACACTCACAGGTCTCTCGAAACGTGTGAGTGTCTGTCCTTGGTCTATTTCAGTGTTTTGTTATTTCTGTGTGAACAATAGCTCATTTAGCGCGCTCTCTACGTGTACGTAGAAGTTCGTATTAGTGGTTGTCTGTTTTGTCCTCTTTCCAGAGTTAAAATGTCATCTTCGTGCTACCCATAATACGCTATTTCCATCTTCCATCGTTTCCATCGATCTTTCCATCGTTTCTTTTTCGACAATGGTTTCTTTCGAAATATATCTTGAGAGTTGGGCAAATTAGGCACTGCTGCAGAGGTCCCTCCTGCAATATCGAAATTCCGGTTCTGAGCCAGCTGCGCTGGACGTAAAGTTATTGGGTTTGTTTTCTTTTCTACTTTCTGATACGCCACGACGTAGTTGTCTACATGGCAAATTGAAAGGCTTTCTTGTTAGTATCATCCACTCTTGGAGCTTTCTAATGAAGATTATTTTGGCATTAATACGTACGAAGATATAAGGCACAATATCTAAAAGGGTTCCAAGCTAAATCATTTTAATTACAGCCTCGCTGAAATAAGCTGAAAATGCAGGATCCTTGGAATGAACGATATTTTGATTGGCGAATTTTTAATCATTCGCGAGCTTTTAACTGGTGAGCTTACGAAAAAGAATTACTCAGTGAGGAGGAAGCGTTTAAAAATATCTCGCGTAATTACACTTGTTTGGTTTTATTGTGTTGTTACGTGATGAACTTACGAAATTGTAGATAGAAAGCATCAAGCACATTGTCTCGTTCATATAAAAAAAAAAAGTTTTAAATGTGTCGGCGTCTTTTTTGCGCAATCCTTTAAGAAAGCCTCAGGCGTAATGTATAAGAGTTAAATGTATCTATTAAATACTCAGACAAATAAAGCTGAGCTGCGAGTACAAAATGCTGAGCGAACACGAGGGT
The DNA here is from genome assembly GCA_013358835.2 of Ixodes persulcatus. Taxonomy (NCBI): domain Eukaryota; kingdom Metazoa; phylum Arthropoda; class Arachnida; order Ixodida; family Ixodidae; genus Ixodes; species Ixodes persulcatus. The sequence goes on from JABSTQ010011508.1 coordinate 300,570, forward strand.
CCAAAAAGACATATTTTTGTCAGTACGTTATCTTAGCCTCCATCGACCGTTGAACCGTTTGCGGCGGCATATGGGGCATACACAAAGTAAAATGCTAATTTGAAAGAGGCGCCAGACGATTGCGTTTCTTATTGTACGCGCCCACGAAACATCAAACCCCGCAGCGATCTGTTCGGACCCTTCCGTGCTCCATCGGCAAGCAATATGTTATTCTTTATTGCTTATTAGTTTTGAAGAAAAAAGGATATCGTGTTTGAGCTCCCAATTAACGCGCAGCGGAAAAGACGGGAAGGACAGAGCGGGGGCCCACCGCCTATTCAGATCTGCAGAGAAGACTGGTGCGACCTAGGGGCCGAATCGTGAAGGAAAAGAAAGGGAATCCAATGCTTAGGGTCGGAGTTGACAGTAGAAATGATGATTTATAAAGGTGAAGGAAGAAAAAAATAGAGGATAGTCTGCCGCAAGTAGAACCCATTCTGTAGGGCTGTGGTTCTCAGCCATTGATGTTTCGCAGACCCTTTGTCGATAGGCGGAGATTATGGAGGACCCCGTTCGTGGTGAGGGGAAGAAAAATGTATAGGTTAATTATAATAATCATTTAATAAATGAATATAACTAAGGGCTAGTGTGAAGTAGACTTGTCTTATTGACATATACACGAGAAAAGCTCACCCGAAAATTGGAAAATCGGAACATTTCTTCTCAATTTGAAAAAAAAAGACAACTTTTATTGCCGGGTTTGACTGATGAGGCAGGGCTTCGCAGACCCCTAAATCCCTTCGTGGACCCCCATTTGGGAACCACTGCTCTAGGTTTTTCAAACACTGAGAGATTCTGAACATATTACGGTTCTTACGCCTGTATCTTTGAGGGGGGGGGGGGGGGGGGGGGGGCTTCAAAGATACAGGTTTAAGAACCGGAATATGTTCAGAATCCCTCAGCGTTTCAAAACAATAGAGCAGTGGTTCCCATAATGGGGAGGGCGGGGGGAGGGGCGGGAGGGCAAGATAAGGGTTATATTACTCCTTAATTTTTCTTGTCCGCGTCTGAAAAGGAAATCATGAAACGAAGTCGGGGGGGGGGGGGGGGGGGGGCATGAACTAGTATTAATGCACGCTGAGCGAGAGGCATACTCCTGTGGGAGCGGATACAATGGACCTTTTTCTCGCTACGAGCGTTCTCTGCGGAGCTGTCTTCGACCCACAATGAAGGGCAGCCCAACTTGCCCCCGCCCGTCAGAATACATTGGCATCGTACTGTTGTATTTATCTTCGTCGTCTTTTACGCCCCATACTAGCGTATACTCAAACAAGAATCGCCAAAAAAGACGAAATACGCGCAAAGATAGGTGCTGAATATGTTGGTCGACCTGTACCTTGCCCTCCGAAAATGGCGACAGCGGGAAGCAAGGCGAGTGGGTGTATGTGCAGAAGCTTACTGGAGAAAGGTCCATTCCTGTGGTGCAGTGCAGAGAGCCTTTGAAGCGAAGGCTGCCGCTGACAGCGGATGCTCCGTGGTGTTGTCCAGTACGCTACAAACGGCTGACTCGAGGAAAGCGAGAGGTAAAGATAGTGGGCAGCCGCCCAACGAGGCCGCGTCCTTCCCTGGCGGCCTTCCCCGACGCCGCACCGGGCTCTCAGTCGTCGCAGAGGCAGCGTGCGCGTCGGAAGGCCACTCGCCGCCCCCAAGTGAGTGCCCCTCGCCTTCGGCAGTATTCGCGTACCGACGCCTCTTCCGTCGTTCACTCGGGAAAGCGCTTACGACGTAGTGCATCGCGACCTCTTGGGGTAATCTTACGACAAGGAACACGCTACCTACGAGGTGGCCCTGGAACTGCATTTCACAAGAGGGACGGTTTTGCACTATTTGCGAGATCAAATGTACGCACTGTCTGTGAGAAATTAGGGTGGCGATGCGGGCTAGTTGGTTCATGCTTACAAGATTCTACACAGCGCACAACAAATGTAGACGAAGTAGAAGGTGTACACAAGGCAAGCGCTTACTCTCAACTGAAGTTCTTATTGAAAATGAACACCAAAGTACACAACAGCATTTTACACCATTGTGGCCAATTCAGCACGTTTCCAGATAACAGATCTAATTTTTATGTAGAAGGATCGATGTTTGGCTAACACATTGCCCGGTCCCATCTTTTTTTTAATCGTGTATGCCTCTAAAAGTTTTCTAGTCATTTGATCTCCCCCTTTCAGCCATCGTGACGTGATGGAAGTCTAGGAAATGAGAAAGGGTCGTTTATAACGCTCACGAGAGATTTTAGAGTCAATGGGGTAAGAGACAAGCGCGAAGAAGGTACAAAATCTAGGGAAATCGCGCGCGTTCTACGGCTACCACAGGAGGGTGCCAGCGTGCTCTTCTCTCGCCGAAAGAGATCGCAAGAAATCGTAATGCACTCCGTAGTAAGCAGTCACGAGTGTGTGGTCCAGTATTTAGACAGAGGGGTTACTATCAACTAAACCATCGTGAGTACGATGCTTTTCTATCGGATAACACTTTTGCCTTGCCTGTTAGTAGCGAGTTTTATAATATCGAACGCAAAAGGTTTACGCACGCGAGGAAATAGAAATAGCGTCATCGCCACGCGCCATTCCAAAACGCGGTTCGGGATCGAAGCATGCGCATGTGGCGACGGTTTCTTTCCATTCTAAGACATCCTATTATTGCTGCGGATCACTTCCTTGATAGGACAGGAATAAGGCTGAAATGTGCATATTCTCAGGTGCAGGTGAAATACGAACGCAGAGCTTGTTTTTTTAATAGACACTGCGCAACATAGAGTCAACTTGGCTTTTGCCCAGACGCATGCCGACTGTGCGAGCTAATGAGACCAATCAAACAGCGTCAAAAGCGCAAGTCACTATAGGCCTTTTCTGTTCATGATTCGTTCAGCGCTGATACGACTCTTACGGAGACAGTGACGTTCTCCTTTACGGAGACATGACGTTCTCCTTCTTTTTCTTGTCGTCGTCTGTCAATATTTCAGCCTCGGGTTTTTCACTAAAATGTTTGATATTCACCAGCTCACTTGCGCACTTACGTTCTCCTCACTATGATGGTGCGAACGTAATGTGAAACCAAGTATACAAAGTGATTAGGCTGCGGAACGGAGAGGGGGGATATACGACGGTGTAAACATCACAGTGGGCGCGCTCCCTCAAGAGGCCCCCTGCCACTCTGCAGTTTTATCAGTTCATAGTTGCCTCTAGCTAGTACGGCCATCTATCTGAGGCAACACGCTCCTTTGTCGCATTCTAATCTTACTCGATATCACGTCACCTTCCGAATAGGCTCCTTTCTCTTAGCCAGGAGTCGCGAGCGGGTCCCGGAGGATGCGAATATAGAGAGGTCTATTTTTAAGACATAAACCGCCACTGCGCCTGCGTGCCGATGGCCTTGGCAGTACAGTTCCGGGTAGCGGAAGGGATTAGCGGAGGGGGACACACGGTCTACTAAAACGCCCTAATAGAGAGTTTTGAGGGACAGTTTTTGCACATCCAATATGGTACGATAGGCCCTCCGGAACGAACAGCGCTTGCGCTACCGCATGAGACTGGCATATGTGCAGTGCGTACCGGAGGGCCAATCGTACCCTATCGGATGTGCAGAAATGGTCCCCTAAAACTCTCTAATGAAAGCGACGCCGCATCGTCCCATCATGCACAAGCCACGGCCATATACAGGTCAGCCTTTGTTCTCGCGCACTTTCATACCGTTACAAAGTTTGAAGGGCATCTTGTCGAGAGAAGATTATGTTCCTTGCAGCATTTATGCGCTCGTTGTTTTCTACCATAGCGTCAAAGCAACGGGAAAGGGGGGTGGGTTTTACACAACTGATACGCAACCTGAAAATATTTTAATTTGATCTCCAATGTCTCCTTCATTGCGCCGCATACATAAACTACACAATTGCCGACTGCCGGAACGTCATCAAAATATACCGTTAAGCGCGAGACACATGGACGGCAGAATCGTTCGATCCGACGTCCGATCCGACAGTCCGAACGCCGCTCCGAATTGCCGCACGCGACAGTTTGAGACACACGCTTCCGACCTTGCATGCGACACGACGATCCGTTCGGCTCCGCCCAGGAGATTCAAGCACTCCAGCGAAGGTCCGCGTTCATAGATATCTGGTCCCAGATTGACGGTTTAGCTCGCACGAGCGAAGTTAGGAGCTCGTTCTCACTATACTTCGTCTCACCCTACGATGGACTAAAGACAGAAGCTACGAACCGCCAGATCCAATCACGAGCCACTTAGACATTGTGTGGTATTTCGCTTCGAAGCACTTGGTGCGTACGTCTCGGATCACTGATGGGAATGGGCCGACAGTTGTTCGGATCGAGCAGTGAGTGACTCAACAATTTCACATTGCAAAAAAAGCCACGGCTAACTGGCTCATTGGAGTGTCGAAGCTATACAAATGACGCAGCGTTTTTTGGATTCGGAGCATTATTCGTCCAAACCTAACCAATGCTAAGCGTGTCACAGTTTAGCGTGGAACGTGATTGGACCTGGCGGCCCGTGGCTTTGGCCTTTAGTCCATCGTAGGATGAGACGAAGTATAGCGCGTGCATTCTTTGCCGGGGCCATCTTTTTCGAATGGGTCAGCGGGATCCACGCGTCCGGCTTCCCGTCGCCCGTCCCGCTTTCTTATTCCGTCCCGCCAGACCCAGTGCGTCATCATGACGTTCGCGCTAGCTGTGCTGTCATTGGCTGGACGCATCCGACAATCCGTCCGCAGTGCGAAACTATCTGGCGCGTTGGACGCACGTCGGATCGCCGATCCGACGTCTGAAGCGACCAAATTTTTCGGATCAGGCAGTCGTATTGCCGGATCGGAGGTCGGATCGGATGGATTATTCGCGCATGTTTCTCGCGCTTTAGTGTTGATAATAAAGCGGGATCCGTCCCTAAGTGCGTTAACGCAATGCACCTTGGAGCACTACTATACTCTGTTTCACCGTATGATGTACCGCAGGAAAGGCTACAAGCGCGAGCTCCTTGCTCTAGGGCCACCATGTCTAGGGCACATCTCGGCGGCACAAGCTCTCGTGCGCTAAAAGCAGCTACCAACGCTATGAGCTCGCGCTTCTAGCCTTCTCTGCGGTACAACATAAGGTGAAACGAAGTATAGCAAAAACACTACCTCACCAGAACCCAGGGATTTTAGGGTTTTAGGTATGGGTGGTTTCATCTCAAAGCATGCAAGACAAAATGTTGGGTCTTCAAAAAAGTCGGGAAAAAATATATGTTGTGTGCTAATTCTTCTTTAGAACAAAATGGGAAGCCGTTTTGAAGAAAAAAAAATTTTGTTCTCAAGTTATTATATTTCATTTGACCGAAAGCGGATTCTGAGATTTTGGCGATCGTCAGAGGTCGCACATGTGAGAGTCCCGCTACGCTCATATGTGGGCCGCACAGCTATCAAACGTCTTTCACTTGTTTTATACTTTAGGTACAATGTTTTAATCACAACTGAAAAAAACAATATTTTTTTTAATATTTCGTAAAATAAAAATGGTCAACAATGGTCCCTTTGACAAATATTTGCCGAACTTGAGTGATTATAACTTTCGTTTCGTTCAACGTTTCGGCATAAACAGCACATCAAACTAAAGCTTAAAACATTACCTTTTTCGGAAAAATATAATTGGTATTGTCAATCAGGTGTAATACAGTGAAACAAACCTCTGAAGAAAAGAAGAATCGCTGAAAGTACAATATTCAAAGTCAATTTTCTCAAAACACCCATTTTTAATTTTTTTTTTTAAATGTTTTGTACGGAAACCTTTTAACATAGTCTTGAGATGTTGATAAAAGTTAGAGTGTATATTTTGTTTTTTGATGTAACGCCAAGCGTTTAAAAACATGATATTATACGGTTTGCTAAGCAATGACAATCTCGATCGTTACCGATTGTTTTGCGTGGTTAACTATTATTTGTTGAGATATGACTTATTGTATTTATTGACTAAAATTTCGCATATATTTAAGCAGAATTGATACACGAAAGGTACGTTTAATACAAGATATGAACATTTATTGGCGCAATTCAACATTAAATACTTAAAAACAATGTGAAACGCAATTTCTTAGCAAAAAATATTTCTGAAACTTGGCACAGCTGCATTCACAAATATATAGGTACAACATTTACAAGGTTTTGTAAAGACTGCTAACGTGACAAACAAAAAAGCCGTTTACAACTCCCTGTAACGCCGAATTAGAGCGCAGCTCTTGAGGAGGAGGGGAAGGCACGGGGGGGGGGGGGGGGGGGGGGGGGTCACGTGACCTCGAGGGGGGGGGGGGGGGGCGGAGAAAATTTTCCGCTAAATTTAGCGGGGAAAATTTTCCGCTAGATTTAGCAGGGAAAATTTTCCGCTAAATTTAGCGGGGAAACTTTTCCGCTAAATTTAGCGGAGAAAATTTTCCGCTAGATTTAGCGGGAAAAATTTCCCGCTAAATTTAGCGGGGAAACTTTTCCGCTAGATTTAGCGGGGGAAATTTTCCGCTAAATTTAGCGGGGAAAATTTTCCGCTAAATTTAGCGGGGAAAATTTTCCGCTAGATTTAGCGGGAAAATTTCTCCGCTACATAAAAACACGTACAAAAACGTGTTTTTACGGCTCGAAACGGACTTGCGAATTGCGCGTCTTCACAAACTTGGAAATATTTTTGACTTTTTTCAACGTTCCCACATAAAATTAATTACAGTAATTCCACCCTGTTATATTTATTGATCACTTAAATTTTATTATGGGCGGCAAGCTACTTTGGAGGAGTTCAAAAGAGAAAGCAATACTTCTTAACAGACCAGCAGGCGTCGTAAAATTTTAACGTGTAGAAATCGGCAGACGTCGTATTGATTCGGGGCCCTCATAGGCCTATATGAACGTCCCGCCCTTTCGGAACCTGCAGATGACCACGACCTTTCGCGCTCGTTGTGTTAGATAGGAGGGCCCGTGACCCAAGCGAGCAGCGCAGCCTGTGTCACGGGGAGTGAAATGGTACGAATGTGTCGTTGACGCTTCGAAGTGACGGCCACCCAGGAGGAGTCACTCAGTCAGAGTATTGCAGAAGGGAAAGCAAAGGAACTGTTGCCTGGAAGGATGAGGACACCACGCCCTTACAATATCGACGGTCAACAACAGTTCTGCAGGCCAAAACAACGCCGCGTGGGCGCTAACACCGGCGGCGCGGGACAAAAATCCCGCAGACGCACACACGAAGATGGGCCGGTTTCGCAAGGGATGTGGGGAAATTTTGAAACCAGCCATCTGTGCACGCGTGAAACGATACCGCGTATTTGCCCAAGCTTCGAGCGCCCTATCCTTGAAACGGCCGTGCTCTGTCTCTCTCCGCGGAGATCCGATAGCACCGAAGGGTTATCTCTTTTGGAAACAGCAAAGCCCGGAGACTAAAAACGAGCGTGTTGGTAGTAAATATACTTGTGTTTATTCTGCCAGGAGATTAGTTGGGTCGAAGTCAGCCTCCTTGTCAACTTCCCGTCTCTCTCAGTCGTACTCGGTCGCAAGAGTGTGGACGGGCTTAAAGACCGACCTACGGAACCATTTTCCGCAAGGTAGGAAAATGCCCCTCGCGCCCTTCCTCTTCTCACCCTCTCCCAAAAGTCACGTGATGGCAGGGGCTTCTTTCGTGTCGGCTTAAGCCCCTGCCATCACGTGACTTTTGGGAGAGGGTGAGAAGAGGAAGCGCGCGAGGGGCATTTTCCTACCTTGCGGAAAATGGTTCCGTAGGTCGGTCTTTAACCGTTTGTGAAGAGTTGTCTTCTCCCGAGATGAAAAGTTAGCGCCGGCTGACGTGTTCTTTTGAAAAAGGGAAGGGGAAAGAGAACGTTTGAGTAACTGCAGTAACTACTTCGAAAGCTCCTCTCCCGATATGAAGCTCGAGGCATGTTACGTCTCGATTACCTTCTCGCGCATCGCTGCTCGAATCTATTCTTCACTCTGTTCCGCACAGCCGTCGTGGCTGTGCGGAAAAGGGTGGCGAATAGATTCGAGCCAGTGTTGTACGGAACGGCGTTCCAAGGAACGGCGTTCCTGGAACGCGTTCCCTTTAAGAGGAACAATGGAACGCCGCCGTTCCATTTTGCATCGGTGAAACTGGAACGGGAGCTCGTTACATTTTTACTGGAACGTAAAACGGAACGTCGTTCCTTTTTTTCGCCTAGTAGGGTAATTTTTATTTTATTTCTAAGAAGGAAATTCTAAAAGTATAAAAACAATATCTTTACGAAGAGCAGGATCTCGTTAACATTTTGGTTACTTATTTTAGGGTTTATTTTGTGTGGTCCTCGTTTGGTAACAGTCAATATAAGATCTGGTGGACATCGATTCTTTTTTTTTAGTGCCTGAGACTGTGGTGCAAAAAACCAAAACTTTAAGTTGATGGAAAGGACACAGAAAAAGGGGCGTCTGAAACTCAGCTACTCTCTTTGATTCCACGAATCCTCATATACCCCTAAGGCCGACTAGAGCCATCACTGACCTTTCACAGAGTGGCCTACAGTTACAGCAGAAGAACAGGTTACCAGACATCGAACGCAACCTTGTATCCCGGACATTGGTCACTTATAATATACACAAGAATTAACCTTCATTCCTTACTGGCAGTTTTCAAGACTGGACTTCCAAAAGCCCTACCCTCTTCTCCACTTTCTCGTCTTGTACACGTAAACATCGAGAAGCAAGTGTTATTCAATTCGGACAACGGACTTAGTTAGATTGAATCATGTGAGGTTGTTGTAAAACACTCGTGCAATGTAGGGTAACAGTGTATTTGGCTTGTCTGAATCGCTCACCACAAAGATGAATATGGGATTTTTAAAGGTGAATGTATCAACAAATGAAAGCTTGCTTCCGCTATTTTTCTTCTTCTTTTTGTGTCCTTTCATCACTGCAATCAAATCTGTATTCCGCCATTTAATGGGATAAAAAAAAAACTGTTTGATCTAATTGAATATGGTTATCATCAAAATACAAATGTAACGTATATGTAACGATACGTTCCATTTTTTAAACTGTAACGGGAACGAGTTCTTTTTTCACAAATAGAACTTGTAACGGGAACGCGTTCCAAAAATCAGAAGGACCGAGGAACGAGCTTTCGTTCCTTATTGTGTACAACACTGATTCGAGCATCATCTGGACGCCGTCATGCTGCCAGGCTTCAGTGTCGTGGGAGTGGACTCGGCGTCAGTCAGTTAAGACTTTTTTTTTTTTTTTTATTTCGTGTGTGTTTCTTCGCCCCGCTGAACTTTGTTTCCCGAATGCGATTCTGCTGATCGTTTTTTTTTTTTATGTTTTCTTACTAAATGTTTGTTAGCATTGTTTAGTTGATGGGTTTATTTCGTCATGGCGTAGCGGCCTGACGGTGCTGTAGACAGCGTGTTCGCACGCATTTGGTTGTGTCCCGTTAAGGGAATGCCCGGAGGAATTGGTTTTTGTTCTTGCCGTGTGAGGCTGAGTTTCTCCGTCCTGATTAAATTTTGGATTTTTAGTTTTACCTTTACGTGTCGTCGACTTCTTTGTCTGACTCCCCACCAGGCGTGGACCTATATCGCCTTGCGACCGCTCGAACCTAAATCTTTTATTTTTTAACACAAATTTCGTTAAGATCGGAGTTGGGCAACTTTATTCTTATTTATTTATCTTTATTCCCTCCCCCTCTCCGTGACAATATCTCCGTGTGTTTCGGATAGTTTCTGTGTCTTCTTTTTTGTATAATGCGGAAGTGAAAGGCCATTCCCTGGTGATCTGTGCGATGTGCGGTGAACAATCCTATAGGGTTTCGGAAAGTATTGTATATAATATGGGTTCGGACATTTCGTCGAACGCCGTTTCATCGAACGCCGTTTCATCGAAGCCGTTTCATCGAACACCGTTTCATCGAATGCCGTTTCATCGAACGCCATGTCATCGAAGCCGTTTCATCGAACGCCTTTTCATCGAACACCGTTACAACCTGTAATATTTTTGTAATTTATTTTAATTTTTATACACAACTTCATTTAATTCTCTCTGCGTTTTTGTTTTTTGTTTTTATATCAGAGGGTGCAGTGACGAGATAAGTTCCATCGTGAACATATCCTGCTTCGAGAAAAAAGCCTCCATGAAACAATGACCCCTCTTCATGTCACATGAAACAATTAAAAAATTCGACAAAAAACAGAAAGCACGATGTGCTTTCTGGGATGTGGGTAGTGTTTTATTGTCTGACAGCGTGTATGTGTAACCTTGAGTTATATGAGGATCCAGAAGGGTTCAGTCTTCTTGGGTGCACCCAGGGCTTCACTATTGTCCGGTGCGGGTTGGCCTTATTAAGAAAGCGTCCTGAAGATCATTCATTGGCAAATGGGTCGGTGATAAAAGCGACAGTGAAGGGGAGGTGGTTCCAGTCCAGGCTTGTATTGGGGACAAAGGACAAGAGAGAGAGAGAGAAAAGTGTGTGGTGAACAGCTGCTTATTTTACCAGAAAACATACTCAGTGGGTCGAAGTCACAAAACACAAAGGGAAACACAAACTGAAAGACAAACCGATGTCTTCTTTGTGGGTCTAGGACTTTTCGGTGTAGGGCGTTTCGGTGTAGGACGTTTCGGTGCGGAGTTTTCGGTGCACGGACTTTTCGGTGTGGGACTTTTCGGTGCGGATTTTGGTGCACGGACTTTTCGGTGCATGGCCAATCAAAATCACGAGTTTTTTTAGTTTTCTCTAAACGTAAGAAGCACTGTTTTAGCTAGAAATTTAGTTTTCGCACTTTTTAATCTTTTAGACTTGGTCATCTATTTACGGCCACTTACTGATATGCCACCTAAGTTCCTTTGTTAGACGCAGTACCATCCTGCGTGAGGATTGGAGACGTTGGACGTTATGGTTCGTTTGTCGGTGTCTCATTTCCAACGTACGCACTAGTCGCATCACATGTCTCGGGTACTTTTCAACAATCTCAATCTTCTTGCTGTTGGGGCCTTTCCTACACAGATTACCAATAATAAAGCCCACACCTTTAAAGAAAGCGCCGAAAACGCCTGTATCGACCCAACGCGAAAACACGATGGGTTTCGTCTAGTGCGTACGTTGGAAAAGAGACACCGGCAAATTAGACTTAACGTCCAACGTATCCAGTCCATCCGCAGGGTGGTGCTGCGCCATACAAAGTCACTTAGGTCGTATATGAGTAAGTGCCCGTAAATGAATGACCAAGTCTACAAATTTACAAAGTGAAAAAAAAACATGTACCTAAAGTAGTGATTATTACTTAAAAGAAAAAAAAAACTTTGCGATATTGAATTACTGTGCACTGAAATGTCCGTGCACCGAAACGTCCGTGCACCGAAATGTCCGCGCACCGAAAAGTTCCACAGCGAAAAGTCCATGCACCGCAATGTCCGTGCACCGAAATGTCCATGCACCGATAAGTCCGTGAACCGAAAAGTCCGTGCACAGAAAAGACCGCACCGAAACGCTCTACACCGAAACGTCCAACACCGAAATGTCCGGATCCTCTTCTGGGTAATGTACCACAGAGCATCCTGGATTTACAAGTTTCGTGTTCGTGGTGAAACTTTCAAAACAATTTCACATGTGACTACCTTAGTCTTAACAAATACAAAGTAAAACATCTATAAAGCACTGTTATGCCCCAAAACTCGGTACAAAGAAATTCGATGAAACGGCCCTTAGCGATTCGATGAAACGGCGTTCGATGAAACGGCGTTCGATGAAATGTCCATTCATTCGATGAAACGGCGTTCGATGAAACGGCGTTCGATGAAATGTCCGCTACCCTATATAATATATCAATGATGTGGCGACTTTCTATGTCTTAGTAATATGACAGCTAATAGGTCATGCCAGTTTACAGTGAAAGTTTTATTAATTGAAACAATACAACGTCTGTGCCTCTTCGATATTGAAGGTCTACTATAGGCCTGCTGATTTGATTAGATGTTTCTCGTGGTTTCCCGCTCTTTTTAAAACATAAATAACTATTCAATACCACAAAATGCGTTTATAATTGATTACAAAACGCAAACGAAAATTCACGAAAACTTTTTCACAATTCAGAGAAACGCTATGTCGGACTTAGGTCTTGCAAAACGAAGACGTCTTTTTCCGATATTGAGGCTTAAATATAGAACATCCAAACAAACTAACACTTTTTCGACTTGCTTTTCGAGTAGACAACTATCATATCTACCTTTTAGCGAAACATAAAAAAAGATGTTTTCTTTTTTAGAAAATCGATTTCCAAATTGGTACTTTTCGGTTTTAGCATAACATTAACGTAAACGTACCGCAAATGATATTTAATACAGCTGAGTCATTTTATAATATATATAAAGAGCATGGTTTGGGCTCCCATAAACATAAAAAATATTGACGTAACCCAAGTAGATCGCCAGTATTTAATTGTCAAATTTTGTCAACAATAAACCGAGGGGGCCTTTTTTGACATTTTTACAGAAAAAAAGCAAAACGCCTAAAATTATTTTATGGTATTAGAGCCTTTTACCTGTGCTCACAGAGTGCTTGAAAAAAGTTAATATAATGTGAACTGAAAATACACGGCGGAAGATCGAGCGAAACATCCGACCCACGACGGATGTCAAAAACACTGCTTTCCGCCGCGGCCTCTTTCAAACTTCGTAAGTCGAGAACAAAAAATCCGACGAACTTGCGGTTTGTGGCTACTGCGTTTTTAGAGACGACGCCATAACATATATTTTTTTCTGCGAAATTAAAAATTCGACTCTTTTTGCCTGCACGATATATATATATATATATATACATATATATATATATATATATATATATATATATATATATATATATATATATATATATATATATATAAATATATATATATATATAAAATTGGCTCCGCCAATTTTTGGCTTTCGGCGGGTTCCTGAAAAACTTTGATTCTTTGATTCATTAGATTAAGTACGGTTCATTCATCTGCATATGTTTGTTTATATATATATATATATATATATATCAAGCAGATAGTCTAACCTTATTTTAACGTACACAGGCAATCTTCCAAACATCAACAACATACTGAGCAAAAATTACAATCTTCTGTCACAGAGCGACCGACTCCAAGAAATCTTTCCCGCCGCTCCTCAGGTCGTCTATCGACGCGGCAGGAATCTCCGGGACGTCTTGGTAAAATCAAAAACTACCACTCCCGCAAGCATAGGTTGCCGACCATGTCGAAAGCCCAGGTGTAAAGTATGCAAGCACATGTAAGAAACAAAGATCGCCTCGAGCACAAATTCAGAGTTCACGTGGAACATAAGGGGTAGCTACGATTGCGGCACGTCAAACGTGATTTATCTCCTGCACTGCAATGTCTGTAACAAACACTACATCGGACAGACTAATCTGGCTTTCAGACTACGTTTTAACAATCACAAATGTCACGCACAAACACTCCCCGACCTTCCGCCTCAAAGCACCTGTCTCTTTCTAATCACTCAATCAAGCACATTTCTGTTGTAATTTTGGAATCAGGCTTCAGCACAAAAATTGAAAGAGAGCAAAAAGAATTGTATCTTATTTATAAGTTTAATACCTTCAACCAAAGCATTAATGAAAGTCCGGGAAGGCTGTTTAGTTTGCAGCTGGCTCGTTGGAGAGCTGATCCTCTCTGTCCTTGAGCTTCTCGAGATGCACACACTGAAGACACTGGGAGATCTTCAAATTTAACAATCGATATTCAAACCACATCCTAATACATTTAAGTACGAAGAGAACCTCCAAAACGGATAAATGCGGCTCAAGCGGTTAATCTCAGGCAGGCATAAACTGTTACATCCTACCACTCGATCTTCTAGCACAAACGAATGTCTCGGGATTTGGGCGCGTCGGTGGTCACATGTGACCTATATCTGCTTTGAAGACGAAACTCCTTGAAACAATTTTTTTTTTTTTTGCGCTTTTCTTGTTGTGCGAGCGTGAATAATCTCTCCGCCAACGGAGGTTGTTTTTTTTTTTTTTTTTTTTTTGCGAGCGTGAATAATCTCTCTGCCAACCGTTATTTTTTTTTTTTTTTTTGTAGCATTTGCAAGTTTTGGTTTCCTTTCCTTTTTGTGTGAACTACTATCTGATTTGACAACGTTGTTTCCATTTCCTATTGCTCTTTACCCCCTCTAATTTCTTCTTAGGGGTATATAAACATCCACGGGCTGTCCACTCGTTACCTGATGAAGAGCGGTCCCCGCTCGAAACGTCGTAATAAACTTCGAATTAGTAACTCCGACAGTTCGCATCTTTGACTTATTAACTTTTCCCGGTCCATTGTTTTTATATTTACCTTTCTTTACATATATATATATATATATATATATACAACGGGCATGGTGGCTCCACTTAACAACCTGTTTGAGAACAATTCCACCTTCACCTGGCCTCCTCAGTGCGAATCTGCCTTTACATTCATAAAAGCAGCCCTGACTTCCGATCCTGTCCTCCGACACTTCAACAACTCCGCCACCATTCTCCACACAGACTCTAGCAGCTGCGGCCTAGGAGCAATTCTTTTGCAACCCGACGACTCATGCGTAGAACACGACGGAAGTACGACGACAGACCTAGAAAGCTTCGCAATTTTTTTTGGCGTTGTGATCGAGGGAAGTATGAAACCGCTTTTACTTTATCGGGATCAGGCCTGATACCATATTTGCTGACGACGTGCCCTAAGCTCTTAATTGTTTTGGCCGCAAAAGTGAATTTCTTAGTATTAAGCGGAAGGTTGGCGGCAGCAAAGAGGATAGGGCCTGGCAAAACCGATCAAGGTGTTCCTTAAAGTCTGAAGAGAAAATTATAATGTCATCTAAGTAACACAGGCATGTTTTCCATTTCAAGCTTCGAAGGATGTTGTTGATCATACGTTCGAAAGTAGCTGGAGCGCTGCGTGGTCCGAAGGGCATGACGTTGAACTCATATAAGCCATCTGGTGTGACGAGCGCGTTTTTTAGAGCCCAGCTCTTAGGCGCCCGTTTCCGGCTTCAGCGGCGTCGGCATAACCGCGCGGTGCATGTTGGGACATGCACCGCGCGAACCCCCCCCCACCCCCCGCCACGAGCGGTGCATGTTGGGACATGCACCGCGCGAGCCCCCCCCCCCCCCCCGAGGTCACGTGACCTCCCCCTTCGAGGTCACGTGACCCCACCAGGTCACGTCACCAAAGTGGTCACGTCACCCTCCCCCCCGAGGTCACGTGACCCCCCCCCCCCCCCCGGAGGATATTGAAGGATGAGGGGAGGAGGAGAAGGAGGAGGATGAGGAGGGGTATATATACCCTCCCCTGAGTACTCTTCCCTCCTCCTCCTCAAGAGCTGCGCTCCAATTCGGCGTTACAGGGAGTTGTAAACGGCTTTCATTTTTTTTCTTTTTCCTCTTCGTTAACCGGGATCTGCCAACAAGCGGACCGTAAATTAAGAGATGAAAAATACTCAGCTCCCTGCAAGGAGTCCAGTGTGTCGTCAGTTCGTGGCATAGGGTAAAGGTCTTTAAGAGTGATTTTGTTCAGTTCACGGTAATCGATTGAAAAGCGAAAGCCTCCATCCTTCGTTTTGACCAGGACTACCGGTTACGAGAATGAACTGCGTGAATGACGAAGTACACCATTTTTTAGCATATCAGTGACATGGCCCTCGATTATAAAACGCTTTGATGAGGAAACATTGCCATGCGCTTGTCGCCACCAAGTTAACTTTTCTGGGCCGATGCAGGTGCTGCAGGTAAATCGAATGAGCCCACTAATTATAATTGCGGTTTGTTATCTTATTTGCAAATCGCTGATTCACTGCGAGACTGACGGTATTATAAACTCAAACATCATTCAGAACGGTCATCTGTTTGGCAATTATATATATTTTCACTTTAATTCGTTCACAAGATAAAAATATCGTTACCGGAAAACACAATGCCGGAAAAAAATATTTTTAACGGGTTTAAGAGCTCGGAAAGTCTATGCACTAAAGGAATCGTCCGTATAGTTGTGCAAAGGTCACAGAGAGTTGTTAATGGAGCACAAACATTTAATCAGTAAATTATTTACAATTTCAACTTCCAGCAGAACCGGTCAATGTCTGAAGTCAATGTTAACAGAATAAGTTTACACTGAAAAGCTTCCCTGGACCGTAGAAACGTGAAAGCAAAGAGGTGTCGGGCTGTAGTTTTGTAAACAAAGAACATGTGCGAAGGTCTGAGCTCTCTTGGTTCATGTGATGATGTGCTTAAGACTGTCGTGCCGTTATAGGTGATGATAACAACGTGTTTGCTTGCATAAAGAAATGAGTTCTGTACGCTCTTATTTAGGCGGATATAGATGTTGGGAGACATTTGAACTAACTGTATACCTTAATAGATGATGTAGTGAATAAATACACAAACCAACGCTTGGGATGACGCTAAAGCTCTAGTATAAACCTGCAGCATTAGTGGGGTGCTTCTTTGTTTCAAACGTTTTTGGTTAAATTATTATCAGGGAGGGGTTGGTGAAACATTGCCTATATTGGTTTCTATTTATGACTATGCGAAAACAAGCAGAATGTTTACGCCATTGACCCAGAACCCACACTTTTCGCTAACTTTAACGCTGCACAGTAATCCTAAGTGACCAATTTAAGATCGTACCATTGGAAGCTTGGGATATAACAGCAGATGTTCAAATGCTTCTTTATAGCGTTTTAAAAGTAATTTCCATTAAACGCTGGGCCTGCGGGGAAGATATAAATATAAAAATAGGTTATTTCTTTAAGATGGGCTGTTGAGACTGCGTGTACTTCATGCTTTATGCTTCTTGCGTCCTCTTGAAATGTTCTTAGCGATTACTGAAGCGACCTCGTCATGGATTGATGAAAAACGCTGCGACGGCTCTGTCCTAAAGGAAGGCTCCAGAAGACAGGCGCCATGACCCTCTTGGCCGTGTTGACTTTTCTGGTGGCCGTCGCCTTCCTGCTGTCCTTGCTGTGGGTTCTCAAAAGACGCCACGAGCACAGCCTCTTCCGTAGACATGGGATACCAGGACCGCAACCGGACCTCATTTTCGGAAACTGGGACCAGCTCAGGGTGGATCGACTTCAGGTAAGACGCGTTCCGCCGGCCAATTAAAGGATGGCGTGAATTTTGATGTGGTCCTTTGGTGTCTTGGAAATTTCATGTCCACAGTAGGCGAAATGTATTATAAAGCGAGAATAATGCCTGTTAAAGTTAACAATATCTGCCGGCCCAATTAGCAATTCAAAATAGTAATATATATATATATATATATATTTTTTTTTTTTTTTTTGCTAAAACTTGTGTTTCGCCGTAGCGCGGGTAATCTACAACTAAAGGGAGCAGCCGTAAGGACCAGCCGGTTCGGCAAGCCTTTCAAAATTAAAATCGCAAACCTTCATACCTGTAATATCGCACGTGAACGTCGTTTCGCAAAACGTTTTACGTCTTCTTTTTTTTTTTTCAAAAGCTTAAGCCAGATGCGGTAATTCCCTTAGGAAAAACCAGTACACTTCGAACATACGATATTTAACTTGTTATACACTCATTTCCGATGATGTTTCTAAAAGTACCTTAAAGCGATATTAACCATTAGTTATTTTATAGCAAAATGTCCTTAGTATGCTCGAAGTGCACTAATAGATCACTTGGAGGAAGCTTACCAAGCATTAAAAACAGTTCGAGTTTATTTGAAGTTTCCTACAAGTAGGATATCCAAAGACTCGTTCAATGCACTAAAAACGTATTAGAGAAGTACGCTAAGAGAACGTTCGAAGGGAATGACAATCACGTCAGATTAGCTAGTTTGCCGTCAGAAAGAAAAGTGTTAGACAAAATAATCAACAAATGTATTTAGGAAAAGATACTGAATACTTGCTTTATGAAGCATTCAAAGTACTACTCAAGTTACTTTCACTGCAGAGTAGATTGAGTGGAGTATAAATACTTAGAAAAGTAGTTGAATTTCTTTTCAACATATTTCCGGATTGCGCAATTTGTATCAACTTCAGTGTCACCAGGATTATTTATTTGCGATCAACAGGAGCAAACTTAGCCGCAGTGTTATTTTACGGAGTCTCAGTACGAGTATTATTTCTTGTGCGTCTTACAAGATGGTAAACGTATTTTCAATCAGTATTTTTAAGATGTGGAAAATCCGATATTATGCTGGTATTATAACGCGAACCTTGAACGCATCGTTTTACTTAGTAATATAGTCACTATATTCGTGACTCCAGCGACCTATAGGGGGCGCCACCACAAAACAAACATGGCGGCTGGGAACAGGTTGCGTCGGCTCGGCCGGGCCACCTGAACGAGTGGCGCATTCAATTTAACGTATTTTCTTTTGTTTAATGCCCTATTTTTTAGGTATTTGAACGTCGACGGTTAAGTGTTGCCGGTGCACATAAACTTGCAGAGCGTAGTTTTGTTTTCCCGGTGCTTTTTGTTCCTTTCATGTCAAACTTTTTCTTCGGAGATTTCGTTCAAAACTGAAACTATAGGCTTAAGAAAGACGGTAATAGACTCTAATCAGTTTTGATCAGCCAAGGAAATTGGCGATGACTACGGAATTTCTCCATTGAGAGTAATTTTCAGCTAACTCGTATGCCTCGATCATGCGACTTATCTGTCCGCGAAATCGAGCTTTTGTACGTATCAGCGTTTAAGAAACAGCTCCAGTCGTCTGCTCGGTCAACAACACAGGCTCCAGGGAAATTACGAAAATTAGCTAGCGCTTCTTGAGCCAAGCAGCATGTTAACCCACAGGCGCCCCACTATACAGCTGATACTCGATTCAGCTTTTTGTAACAATCGAGGTCATTTTGACGAATATGCGGGTTATGTATTATATTACGTACTATGTCCCACTAAAGCGATATTGTATATTCTTCGGGTTGAAATATGACCTTAGTTGACTAGCTATTATGTGAACTGATGAAGAAAAGTATATTTGACAGAGAGAGAGATACTACTTAAACTCAACCAAATGGTTCTAGCCGGCAGCACGGAGACGAAGACGGACAAACTGAAGAGAGTCTTTATCGGAGATTCATGCAGAACCTCTCTGCATTGAACTTGACTTCGAATCCTGAACAGAGAAATTGAGTATTTTTTTGTGGACGGACAACCTGGGCAATGCTGCTGGCTTCGACGGGGGTATAATATAAGTATCAGAGGTTCAATAAACCGTAATGTCGTGACAGCTTCTAACTTTGCGAGACGCGTCCCCCACCTTTTGAAAGCAGACGATTTCCCTCATTAATCATATGCAGCGAGCCGGTTTTCCGGAATCAAGTAATTGCGAAATCAGCCCAACTCCTTCGGTGTGGTCCAGAGGCTTTTTTGGCGAAAAGCAGCCAAGATAAATAGCCAACGCACCGACCTGCGTGGGTGGCTCAACCTTGAAGCTAACGAACACAACAAAACTCAAGAAAGCAGCTATAGAGAATTCGACTTCTGGCTTTCGAAGTGGAAGGACGTATCGGTATGAGCTCCGTCGGAGCGGCATCAACGGCTACTGATAGCCGCGGTTTATCTGCTGAGCCGAGTAACGAAAGTTATAAGATAGTGTTGCCCCCGCTGCCAACAGGCGTTCACGCCCTAAATACTGTGTTTCTTCACGGCGATATCGGCGCGCGGCCCTACCGCATCGAAGATTTCAGGGTAGGCCTGGCGAAAGCAGGGGTTCTAGGCGACGTTGCCGCATGTGGCTCTTTTTAAATGAGCCACGTGTGGATGGTGACACTGAAGTCCTCATCTGCCAAGCAGAAGCTGGTGGCCGCCGGAGCCATCGAGGCTAAAGGAAGACTCTGTCTCGTCGTCGACCCGGAGAAAAACGAGGTGAGGGTCAAACTTCACTGGATTCCCTTCCACCTCCTGGACGACAATGTCGGGAGGGCCGTGGAGCCGTACGGGAAAGTGACAGAGGTCACAAGAGAGACTTGGCGCGTTAATGGCTTCAAAGGGGTCCAGTCTACCACGAGAATTGCGAGGCTAACTTTGAAGGAGGGAGTCACCGTAGAGCAGCTGCCGCACCAACTCCGGATGCCTGGCTGCACGGCACTCGTCCTGGCTCCAGGTAGGGCTCCGCTCTGCCTCAGGTGCCGAAGAACTGGCCACATCAGGAGAGAGTGCAGTGTGCCCCGCTGCGACAGCTGCCGCCGCTTCGGGCACACAACAGAGGACTGTAGGAGGACGTACGCCGACGTCGCAAACGTGGGGACGGCGGACGAAACCACAGAGCTCGTCATGGACCAGGAAGAAGCCGAAGAAGCTGCAGGTGCCCCTTCCAAGGTTCCGTCCGCGTCGGAGCTTCCTCCAGATACTGCGGGTGCCACCGAACCCGCGGTCAGAGAGCCAGCGCTAGGTTCACCCTCTCAAGATCAAGGGCAAGGCCAGGACCACTCGCGGCGCGAACCGAGCCCTAACGTCAGTGGTGGGGAAGAAGCCCAGAAGGACGATGAGCAAGATATGGAGGCCATAAGCGGCACTGCAAAAAGACCACTAGAGACGGCACAAACCCAGAAGCCGGAACAGACGGACGGGCTTCAGGGAAGAATGACCCAGAGGTTTCAGTTGATAACCAAGAGGGTCCGGCACCACGCAAGGCCTGGTGCTACAGGTGGAAGCCCGACAAGAAAGGACTCAACGCAAAAGGAAATAGAAATGTGATTGCAAAGTGCCCGGTCTATGTCACTTGGGAAGAAAACCACAAGTAAGAACGTTGTACTTTGTATTGGCGTATATACCGCAAAGCGTGTTCTGCCAACGGCTTACTCTCACTGCCTCCTAGCCTCCCTTCCTTGCGTGACTTGGTCTACTTCAAAGAGATCCGAATGGCTCTTAGTTTTGCTACTTTGAATGCTCGGGGGTTGTCCTCGAGAAAGAAACAATACCAATTGCAACGTCAGTTGGCAGACGAGCAGCCGGATTTTCTTGCGGTACAAGAGACGAAGATGGAAGCGGAGGATAATATCGCCAGAGCGCTGAGTCCTTATCTGGGGCGATACGAGGTAGCCGTGAGTCATGCTGTTGGCTTTTCGGCGGGCTGTTTTCTTTTTCTAAAAAAGTCTTTAAGATATGAAAACCTGCAAGTAGTCATTGATGAGTGCGGGCGTTTTATTTTATGCGATTTCATATTGTCGGGAGTGCAATGGCGTTTGATGTGTATTTATGCACCTAATACTGCGAGAGACAGAGAGGTGTTTTTTCGATTTTTGCACAGTTATGTGGAGTGCGACAAAAGTTTTGTTGTCATGGGCGACTTTAATTGTGTGTGTGACGAACGAGACAGAACCGCGCAGGCAGCGTATAGTGACAGTAGTTCAAGTGTTTTGAAAGAAATCTTCGAATCGTGTGGACTTGAAGACGTTGGTGCGTTGTGCTGTAGAAGAGACGACTTTAGATTTACCCATTTTCAAAATGCATCGCACGCCCGCTTAGACCGTATTTATGTTTCAGTCGGCGTTCTGCGAGCAGTGCACGACTATCGTGTTAAGCCCATTTTTTTTACTGACCATTGCTTTGTTATCGTCAAGGTTGGAAGGAAAGAAAGCCCGACTACTAGATTCAACTGGAGGCTCTGGAAACTAAACCGAACGCTCCTAACCGATAAGCAGTTCGCTGATACTGTCCGTGAGCTGTTGTGCACTATGGCCAAAAGAGAGACCAGCCATCAGCGAAGCTTGGGATGTTTTTAAAGAAGACGTTAAATTAGCCGCGGTAGAACGGGCGAGTAACATTACCTTCCAAAGTCGAGCTCGCGAAAGGGAATTGAAGCGAAATTTGAATGCTCTTTGCCTAGTAGAGTGTGAACAACCAGGCACGAATAACGAGGATATTCGGTATATAAAATCAGAGCTGGACAACATCTACCTCGAAAAGTATAAGGGCGCTGTCGTGCGTGCACGCTCAGAGAAATTTCTGTGTGGAGAACAACCCACCAAACGAGCGCTCGCTGACGAGAAGTACGCTTTATCCAGAGAAATTCGAGAAATAGAATAAAAGGAACAATCAGTAGCGATACGGCAGTTATTGAAGGAGCGTTCTTGGAATAGTATCAACATCTCTTTGGTGAAACACGGACCCCCATAGGCTTTGATAAGTTAAACGATTTCCTAACACACATGCCGAAACTTCATGACGACGTCAAAACTTGGCTTGAAGGTGATATCACTCAGACCGAAGAGGACCACGCCATAGAATCCCTAGCCAGACAAAAGACGCCTGGACCTGACAGTCTCTGCGCTGAATTTTACCAAACGTTTAAAGATACAATTAGCCCTTTATTGTTACGTGTTTTTTGTGAGGCATACGAAAATCAACGACTACTGTTGTCCTTTGCGGAAGCCCATACCATCTTGATACCAAAGTCAGAAGATGAAAAGACAAGGCTTAAAGTCACGGGTTACAGACCCATTACACTGTGTAACACTGATTACAAAATTTTTACTAAGATCCTTACGCGTAGGCTTCAAAGCATAATCGGCAGTTTAATCGGAAACCACCAGACGTGTGGGATAAAAGGACGCTCTATACAAACTAACATTCATGTCGCTAGAAGCATTCTGGAAACAGTGGGGAGGGGCCAAGTAGCAATGATACAGCTAGACTTCGGGAAAGCTTTCGACAAAGTCCAACATGATGTCCTCATGACTATATTAGAGCACGTTAATGTAGGAGATATTATTCTAAAAGGGGTGTACATGGCGTATAAAGGGTGTACCACCAGCCTTGTGTTAAATAATCATGTTTCTAAAAGCATTGCTGTACTAACGTCAGTGAGGCAGGGCTGTCTCCTGTCGCCTTTATTGTTTTCGCTATACCTTGAACCCTTTTGCGTGAGTGTAGCAGCCAGCAATAACATTCGCGGTTTCTCTTTAAATAGCGTCGAGATTAAAGTATCTGCATATGCTGACTGATGTTGCCTTTTTTTGTAGTGATGCAGTAAGTGTTATGGAAACTGTTGTGCTCACCAAAGAATTCTGTAATGCCACTGGCGCGGCGATTAACTGGGGAAAATGTCGTGGAGTGTGGCAAGGCATGTGGGATTTAAAGCCTCGGTTTTTTGCGGGTATAACCTGGGAAAACACACCCTGTACTTATCTCGGGGTGCCACTGGAGTATTATAAGAGCAGCACGCCGTACTGTACTGAAGTAGCAAAAGTTTTAAAGAGTAAGGCAGACACATGGACAAATCGCGGCCTGTCAATATTCGCGAGAGCTACAGTGTGCAATATTTTTCTGGCAGCAAAAATATGGTATATTTTGCAAGTCTTGTCATGTCCGCGCGTCAACATCCAAAAGTTCCACAGGGTGTTCGCCACTTTTATTTGGAAATCGGGTTGGGAACGGATGAGAAGGGACAACCTCTTTCGTAAGTGAAGGACGGAGGCCTCGGCCTTTCGCATCTTTTTGTTAGCAAGCTCGTTTCGCGCTTCTTCTTCCTGCGCGACCAGAACCACCCGTTTTTACGCAATATTATCCAGGTGAGACTGGCGAACTCCCTACCGACAATGCTGGTGACTAATCAATGTACTGAGCCCCCAAGTCTGTCGGGGTACTTGAAAGAGGTGAAAGAGGCCGCACTGTTTTTGCAAACCCGTTTTTCAATGAATACCTTGGAACTGTCACGAAGAAAAATCTCAGCCGAGACCTGGTTGAGCTCCTTTTTCCCGCACCTTTGTATCGCTCGCTATACAGCCAGTATCCCAGGCAAGATGTACTTTGTCGCGTGAAAAGAATGTGCGTTCCACCAGCTGCTAAGTCATTTTTCTTTAAGTTGCACTGTGGCACGCTGCCGGTCAAACCGTGGCTAAGAGAAAAAGAAATTTTTGTCCCCTGGACTGTGGATTGCCTCCTGTGTAAAACGCCCGAAACTATCGAACACATTTTTATACATTGTTGGAACGCTGTGTTCTTCTGGGACATTCTGCAAAGAACTTTGAAAAAAGACATTTTATTAACCCAGCACACTATTCGGTACCTTCCAGTTGAGAAGAGCGACAATGTCCCATACGATGTTTTCATTTTGCTTGGACTGTTCAGTAATTGGAAAACTAGGATGGAATTTCGGCATGCCGACCCCAAGATTAAATCTGTACATAAGCACTTCCTTGATGTTGTCGCCGAGGTTCAGTCTGTATACTGCCGTACTGCAGAAACCGCACCCGATTGGGCGCACTTGTTTGACGAGATAAAGAACATGAAAGAACTTTAGTTGCGCCCACAAGCAGTGAGGCGAGGTGTTTTCCTGACATAGCATTATGTGCTGCATGGTTGTGTCTAATAAAGAAAAAAAAAAGTAGCTATCGAACCTTCCCATTCACTTGACTGCAACATTAGTGTTCCCTGCATGACTGCGCAGTTTTTTTTGTTTTTTTTTTAGCTTATCTCCCCTTCTGAATTGTTTCTCTTCGTGGGCAACCACTTGGGATGAATTTTTTTTCTGTACGTGCGTGCAGAGTGTATTTTTTAGCTTTCTCCCTTTCTGAGTCGCTTCTCTTCGCTCAATTTTGTTCGCCACACAGAGCTTTTGGAATTTTCTTTCTTTCCTACTTCTTTTTTGGGGGACGGGACAGGCTAGAAGACGATTGTTTTCGCGTTTTTGGAAGCCTTCCCAGGGAGAAAAAGTTCGATACAGCCAATATGTTGTTCGTTATAAAACATACTTTTTACATCCATTTTTATTTAAACTTTCCGTTAGTTCGATATCGACAATAATTCGCTGTACGTGGGTTTGTTCTAAACGGGTTTCACTGTATTACCGCACTATCAAACTTTGAAGAGAAGTATCCGACTGAGCGCGATCTGTGCATCTTCTACCGCTATGTCTCAGTTCATAGCCTACTGCCGAAAATTACGTCCGTCATTTCGTGTATCCGGGAACCGATTTGCAACATGAGCGCTTTTTAGTTTTGTGAACGCGAGGAAAGCACACTCAGTCGGGTCAGCCTAAATGAGTTTCGTCTGTGCGTTTCGGTGCAGCCGCGATCGGGTAAAGTGTACTCGGTGTGCGAAAAATTTGATCTTAAAATATGAGTTATTAAATATCGTGTTTCTGTTTTTTTTTTTTTTTAATCTTTGTGCTATCCTTTTTGTGAGCAAGCCCATTTTCGTTCAGGGTATATATCACGCGCCAATGCATTTGGGATTCACGAGACTCCGCATCGGGCGAAGATGATGACATTCTTGCAAAAAGCAAAAAAAAAAATATGTTAAAATAAACCGATCAATATAAAAAACTGCCTTAAAATAGCTTGATTCAATTCATCTGCACCTCCTGCAGTAAATTGCTCAAGATATTAATAACCTAATTCGAATCACGAGCGTAGCTTATCTTAAAACTCCCGCAACTTGAATCTTTTCACCTTACGAGTCCCGCGAATGTGTGACATGCAATGTCACACATTCGCGGCTCTATGTGAATAATTGATTAAAATTCCTCGCACAATCGCAAAAAGCGCTCCTTCATTACAAAAAGTTATATGATGCACGATATACGAGACGACATTAAGCCAGTCACAAACTTTAACCATTCTTGCATGTTTAGGTAAATTTGGCTACGCATACTTGCGGAAATAAAATATAATCGCTCTATATTTACTTATTCCATCTATTTGTTAGTAACAGTAAAGTAAAATATAAAATTCAATTACGTCAGTAATTTGTGCCACAGAAGTTACTAATAATTAATATCATTACAATAACGCGACGCTTCGAACAAATTGCTATTTCTGAGTGCTTGGCGCAAACCACCACTCACAGAAAATGTGTACCTAAAATAATTAATTAAAAGCTCCGGCAATGAATTAACCACGCCGATTCAAAATGCCACGAGAATGCAAAAATGTATGACCGTTAAGAAAATGGGGACTTGTGGATCTTCCAACTTCCAAGTACTCGTTTCGAAGTGCATGCATTTTTATGCACGCACTTCGAGAGTGCTGTCCATTTGACAGCACTCTCGACGCTATGTATCTTTTGAACTAGCCGTGCTCCGACTTATGACCACGAGACTGCATTCTCCAAGCCTTTGCTAGTGCATAAAACATGCATACCATGCGTGCTTGCCTCAAGGTAGCTAATATTGGTCTAGCGTGCATATCGCTTCCGTGGCATTTTAACGTGAATCACAAACTACTTTGTAAAGCCGCCGATTATCTCGATGCTGATTGGCTAAACCAGATATGGCGCCACGTATGACGTCACACCCAAGCTCGACGCTGACTGGTTTGTCTTTATTTTAAACAAGATTATTGTCGGTATTTTTATTCCAGGAGCTGCTATCAAGTGTACATGCCACGCGTTAAGGTAACAGCTAACAAACCGATGAAGAGCGCCGAGTGTGTAGGCCTAGAAGAATAGGGCTGAACGAGGGCGACTAGCTCACCGAGCCAGGCGTGCTGCTAAACGATCGCAACCAACGACAGAAGGCACGACCGCAAGCAACAACATCGAATCAGACTCACACGACAGTGAAGACCCAGGCCCATCAGCCAAGACAGAGAGTGCCGAACGAGCCAAGCAAGCATCACAGAAGTAGCGAGATACAGGAACCTTTCACATAAAAAACAACTGCCCAGCTGATTGCTATACGCTTTAAGCTTCATAAAGAAGGACCATCAATAGATGGAGTGGGTTCCACTCTCCGGAGACAGCTTCCGCTGTTTCTAATCTGTCTTAACAGTGCTCTCCCAGTGTATGGATGTTTCTCAATTGCCATATGTTTACGCTGTGGTTATGGGGCCTGTGGCGCAACCAGATTGCATTATCTTAAAATAACAACTGTATGTTAAAAGTACAAACAGTGTTAAGTTGCGACACAGACACTTTCGAGCAGAAGACGCGATAGCCGTGCGCCTTTTCTTTAGTGGGACCAAACACAAAGAGAAGCACCCCGGCCACCCAGAGATTTCCCGTTTCTCTCTTTCTCTTGGTCATAAACAGTATAACGCCGATCACGTGGCCAAAACTAATATTCCGGAAAGCTCCGCGACCCTGGTTTGGGTTTCAAAACACCGCTGGCCCCCTCGCCACGTCTCAGGTAATTTGTGATTCGAGAGGGCTCGCATGCCAGTCGACCGATGTACGCGCGAAACCCTATTCATAACGCGGCGTGTTTGAACTGTCTAATGCTTTCCCTCACTGTTGCATACCCAGGTGATGGAGCGCTGGATCCAGGAGTACGGCAAAGTGTTTGGTCTGTACATGGCCGAGATCCCGTACCTGGTGGTAAGCGACGTGGATCTCATCAAGCAGTGCCTGGTCAAAGAGTCCCGGTTCTTTCGGGACAGGTCCCGCTTTGTCCTCAACGTAGAGCCCTTCTCCAGCAGCCTGCTCTTGTCTCACAGGTGGGCAGACAGAACGTAGAATAGTCGGTTTGCAGCCCCCTGAATGCGACAAAGTTTCAGTAAAAGAAAGCACCTGATGGCGCCATGAACCTATGTTATAGGGGGGGGGGGGGGGGGGGGGGGGGCATGAGCCGTGTGGCGTCCACATGCCCGACACGGCTGAACTAGCTGATTTCCAAAGACGTGCTTTTGAAGACCAGTATCTACCCATTTTCTGCCACGAAGCCTGTTTGTGTAAAATGAACATGTAATTATCGAAAAACTTGTGGATGCGTAAAAAGCATAAACTAAATGTGGGGGTTATTCTTCCATAGGGACTTGAAAAAAACTTCATGAGAACTTCATACGTCTAAACTCTATATAAACTCCATGTGTACTTTACGTGTCTGTACTTACGCCTAGTAACATTTATTTTCCTAATGTTTTTTGTTGGTTTGTTTTTTTTCAATTTCATAGCGCATTTTTGGATTGACTGAAATTCGTAACTCTAACCAAAGTCCAATAAAAACAAAATTCCCCGACGTTTAGGACCAGCTCGGTCCCGAAACGTCGGGGACCGAGCTGGTCCCGGCAATAACTAGTTTTATCTGATCTTTCGTTGTATAACTTCCATGTATTAAGGAAATCAAAAAGTATCTGCGTAGCCTAGTCGGTAACGTGTCTAGATCGCAACCGAAGGGTCGTGGCTTCAATCTCGCTCCATCCAAAATTCTTCGAATTGTTTCTTTAGGCAAATTTAATATTAAATCGACCAATCGAAATTCTCCCGTCCTACCGGCATCGACACCGACGCCGGCTTTTCGGCGTCGGTGTCGATGCCGGTAGGACGGGAGAATTTCGATTGGTCATAATAATTGGGGTTGTGTGGATATTTATACAGCGTGTAGTTTAGTCCGCCATTTCAACGTTGCGACGAGTCTCCCAGCTGTAGATGAGCAATTTAGCCAGAGCAGTACAACCGCTAGCCTGGGGTCTCTCACGTGCACCACGCAGTAGAGATACACGACCGCACGCCGGTACGATGCTCATCCAGATCGCAACGGGCAGGGGTGGGGATTGAACCCAGGATCCCTGGGTTTTGCAGCGCGAGCTTTCGCTCCACGTGCTCCGAGCTGGTGTACGCTAGCCCACTCGGCCACCGATCCTCCCAACAATCGTTTTAAAATAGCCTGCACTCAGTGTTTTTCCACAGCCTGCCAAGGCGCACCTCTCCTCGACGCCATTATGGACTGGAATGGCCATCCCGACGACGTCGTGACCATCGACCCCATCTGATTTAGAGAAGCAATTCATTTTTTCGTAACTAAGCCAAACCGCCTTCTTCAAAGGACAACTCCACTTCAATTTTGATATTAAGAACACTATGCAGCCCTCGTGTAAAAAATGCTCCAAAAGCCGGGATTCATGATTGCAAAGCAAATACCTCCGACTTATATAACAATGTCAACAATTTATGAGAAGACGTTTCGTCTCCCATGCGGGAGACATCATCAGTGCAGCCTAAGAACAACCCGACTAGCTCTTTTTCGTCCATGGCATACGGGAGACATCACCATTACGGCCCTCGTTTCAACTTATTTTTCGTCCGTAGTATACGTGATGTTAAATGATGACTGAAGTTATCTCAGGGTGTCGGTGTACACGTCGGGGAGGGTGCCGCGGTAAGGATTACAGGCGGATAGGTCGCTGCGAGTACACCATGCTTCCAGATATCTTCTGGGACTCCATCGTTGTTCACGTGCCAGGGTCACAGCGTTCGCGAGGTCAAAAGTGTGACCAGTCGTCCAACAATGGTCCACCAGTTCAGTTTTTTATCTTGTGGCATGTGTTGCCTTCTCCCCGTCTCTTCTGTGCTCTTTGAGGCGGGTAGTCCGTTTGCGGCCGGTTTCTCCGATGTAACACTTGTCACAGTCCTGACAGTTCACTTTATATACAATGCCACTTTGCGCCTCAGGAGGGGTGGGATCCTTTGGCTTAGAAATGAGGTCACGTAATTTTATATGGGGTTTAAAAGTTGTTCGTATACGTAATGGGAGGAAAGACCAGCGAATAGACTCTGAGACGCCTTTTACATAAGGGATGGTCACCACACCTGCTTTGTATTAGTCTTTTTTGTCCTTCCTCGCTGCATCTGTTTGGGCGTGTTTTCAATAAAACCTGGTGAATACCCGCACCAAAAGAGATCCGACAACAATCTGAACTTTCGATGCTCATAAATCTGAATGTTAAGGGGAATGTTCTGATCGGCTAATTAAAGTTCTTACAACAGCTCGCTTGAGTTCCACAGGGTGGTAAGAATTGAAACTCAAAAAGTTACCGGTATCGCAAGGTTTACTATACACGGTGGTGTTAATAAGACCGGTGTCTCTTCGACAAACAGTTACGTCCAGAAAAGGTAGCGTGTTATTTTGTTCTACTTCTAGGCTGCACTGATGATGTCTCCCGCATGGGAGACGAAACCTCTACTCATAAATTGTTGACATTGTTATGTAAGTCGGAGGTATTTGCTTTTAAGTATGCAGCCCTCTTCATATCCTCTAAGAAGATCACGTGGCAAATATTTCGATCTAATTCCGTCTATATATTTAACAAACTGGCCAGCCAACTTTCAAATCAGCCAAGTCGCCGAAATCTGCTAACTCCAGCGTGCGACGTGAGGCGCAATCAACAGCGCAGTCAATGCCACGGAGTTGGAGCTGCCAACATTGAGCCACTACGTCAGAGTCATGTCCACGTCGTTCTCACGTTTTGTTTGTTTTTACTTGTCAGCGCAAAATTGAACGGTGACGTCATGAGTTTCTCCACCCGGCGTTGGCTCAAGGGTGTCCACGCGTGATCACCTTAACACGGATGTGCTAGTTTGCTGCTGCCCAACGCTCGTCTCGGAGCTGAGAACTGGGAGCAGTCTGTTTCGTCTAGCCGCTCTTGTAGTCTGAGCAAGACGTTTTGTTTACCATACGAGCGCAGGCCGCATCTCCGATGCCTATCTGTGATGCCTGGCGAAAAAATCAAAGGCTCATGATGTTGTGTTGCTGCCTGTTCAAACTATGCCAGTTGACCAGCCGGGGAGTAGTCTTTCGCAAGTTTCCACACGACAGTGCGCATCTGAATATATGGACGGACATCCCGTGCCGGTGGAACTCCGGTAAGCCGTCGTCGCCGAATCGCAGGACAATCATCTGTTCTGACTGCTTATGCTCATGACACTAACTAGTTTGCTGTTACAAGTTAAATAGACTTACGTGCGTGAAAATATCATTTGCGCTGTGAAACCAAAATGAATGTGCACTGGAGCATACTTATCACGGCATTCATAATTTCCGCTATTTTGCTTTTGACAACAAAGTCTGCCGTACAGCTTCATAAAGGTACACAATTCATGCTACTAAAGCAGAAAGAACATGCACGGTCGAAGGACCACCGCGTCGGGCGCACTATGCGCCGGGCGTTTCCCAGCGTACGACTATGTACTACATCTCGCGCCTGTAGAAACAAGGCGCGAAGACTTAGCTATTTTCGGGAAAGTAATAATGAACTTAAACGTTAATGTGCCAGATCTACGAAGGGCATCTGGCACGTTCTAGCGGAGGCCTAAAAATTAATTTGAACCACCTGGGGATCTTGTGACGTGTAACCGAGATATCGATCGGTTACACGGCGCCTTCGCGGCAATAAGCCCGCGTCGAATTGCGGGCACCTCCGTCGAGATTCCAACCCGCTAAATGGGGATGCGCAGGTTGAGCTCTATTCCGGAACATTTTGTAGCATTCCGAAAAAAAAAAAAATAGGAGTGCGGTACGCAGCTTTGATCGGCACTGAAAACCCGCAAGCGTGCGGGCGCGCACAGCCGGCTTCATTTCCAAACAAGTTATCCCCGTTGTGCGATGGTTGTTGCAACTAAGCAGTATGGCATCGACGTTATCGTGAGGACGAGCGAATACATTAGGCTGTTGACTTTGCTACAGTTCATTCGTTTTTTCGGAAATTTAATGTGGCACGCTCGTGCATTTATATATATATATTGCTTAGCTTCTACAAGTTTTTCCGAAATATATGCGTTTGAGAAAACTTACTTTTTTGGAAAGAAGCGCGAGCTGGGGCCGGACTGGTGCAGACGTCGTTGGATGTTGTAGCAAACTACACTGGCGAAGAGTGCGGAGCAAACACACCTACGCTTTGTTCTACGTTCGGCCGCCGTCGCGTAGAGGATCACTTGACCTTTCGGACCACGTGGTTCGACGTGACGTGGACATGACCCTGACGACACGAGACCAATGTTGCCTATAGCAACCAAAGTTTCGGTTTCGGTATCTGCTGATGTTTAAAAATGAATTACAAAATAATATTCCACATTTCGCGAATCCGAAGACGTAGGGCTGCTTAGTAGTGCTTTGGGAAATGGAATCACATGTAAGCCTGAAATGTTTGGAATTGAGCGGAGTTGCCCTTTAAGTCCTTTTGGCCTTGACTGTATTATAACTAAATAGGTGAATAATTAAATAATATCATATGCATAAAAATATGTGTATTATATCCCAAGCTCCCCACGCTCAGAAGCCCTTTAAGATAAAAAAAAAATGTAAAGTCGAAATAGAGTTTTACATATTTCATAGAATGCACCGCTCCACGCAGGGGACGACTGGAAACGAGTAAGAAGCGTCCTGAACCCGAGTTTCAGTGCCTCCAAGATGAAGCTCCTGATGCCCATCATGAGCACGTGTGCCGATGTCACCCTGCAAGTCATCGACGCTTCTGCCCGGACCGGGGAAGTGGTGGACGTGACGAAGCTCTCCAAGGGCCTCTCCATGGACGTCATCACCAAGTGTGCGCTGGCTTGGCAGGTGCGCCGAAACAAAGCGATAATGTAACGGATCCCCCCCCCCCACACACACACACAAACACATTTGTGTGTGTGTGTGGGGGGGGGGGGGCCCTCAGAAATTTAAAAATTGTGGCCGTCCGTCCCTCTGTTCGTGCCTTTTCCGCTAAATGGAGCGGGTAAATTGAAGCAACCCGACCTATACATCAGTTACGTTTCTCCCCTATATCTAGCGAAGTGATTGACGTGACGTGAACTATGCACATATTCAGTTGCGACTAAATTTAGCGAGGAAATAGATGTCACGTGACACACACCAATTCAGTTTCCCCGTTAAATTTTGCGGGTAACTTCCCGTCAAGTGACCTATGTCACTCGACAGCGCTTACACATCCGATACCTTTCCCTCCTCCCTTCCCTTCTCTCTCGTTCCCTCTGCCTTCTTCTCACTCGCTCGTCCCTCCGTTTATATCCTCTTACGGTGCCTTACGATGTTACCAACATGAGAAAGCCCCATGCCATCGAGCCCATTAACTGCTGTTGCCCTTTCGTAGCATTTGACGGAATGCCTAAGCGAGGTAATTTAAACGAGTTCTCAACTCTAAGAAACGACTAATTAAATGTCTTCTAAACATATGTGAACGAATTCTCCTTGATTACAACATTTCATGCAATATAGGACTCCAGATATAAAGGTCGCTGACAATATTAACTTTACGAATAGTGCGAAGGTTTATTTTGATTAGGTTTTTCTTCTTATTTAGATTAGGCTTTTTTGATGAAAGATGAGGTTCAACGCATTGGCAATCTTTGTAAGTACCCCTCAGAATAAACCGTTGTTCTTCATAACATGGGAGACGAGGGTTAGTTTTTATCTTCGTGTAATGCCAGTCCCGGAAAAAACAAAAAAACAACGAGCCCTCAACTCGCCGTCGGAACAAGCGGCCTCGTGAACTCGTACCGATTATATGCCACCCGTTTTTCAAACATCCACGCACTGAGGTTGGCAAAGCAGAAGGCACGAGCCGAGTTCCAGGATTTGTTAGGGTTCGGCTCTTCCCGTCAAAGCAGCGATTAGAAACGAGCCGCTACCCAATGCTCGTCGAGGCATTGATTATTACGATCTGAAATCGAGCGCACACGCAGTTTTTCTGGCCATCTATGAGCCGTATTTTATTATCGTAACTATAAAGTAATCTCCGGGGTTATATCAACACTACGATCCCCGTGACTATACTTCATCACGTTTTTCGAATGAGAGATTGAAAAGAAGTCTCCTTTTATCCTTGAAATTGCTTCGCGATAAAGAAACTTCTTGGTCAGCGGTGTTGCGTGCCTCTGGGCCTCGCCATCTTGCTGCTGGTGAGGGTACATTTACCGATAGTCAAGCATGGATGGATGGATGAATGGTAATAGCTATACCCTTTGTAAAGGGCGGCAGCTTGCGCCACCTAGTCTAACATGTCGTCATCCCTTCTTTTTTTTTTAATTTGTATGAATTTTGTTATAACAGACCCCCCCCCCCCTCTCTTTTCAAGTGAATTTATTGCTTATTTTTATCTGGATTTTTTTATCCTTCCCTAGACCTCTTCCACCAATCTTCCAATCTCCTCTTAGTTACCGCAATTCTTCCCCTATCCATTCGTCTATCCATGTCCGGAAAACCCGGTGCCCCCTTCAAATCCGTAGTCATCCCCCCCAAGAGGGTGGGACGAAGCCCCGTGCGCCTTAAAATTACATGTTCTATAGTTTCCCTTTCGCGGTTGCATACGTCGCACAGAGTGTCTACTTCCTGGAATTTAGCCCTGTACGTTTCCGTTCTTAGCACCCCTTTCTAGCTTCAAACAGCAAAGAGCTCCCCACTGAATTATACAGCTGTTCCTTCTTTATTTCTTGTTTTTGTGCCCTGTATATTGTTAAAGCTGATTTCCCCTGCACTCTCTCTTCCCCCAATTTCCTCTGTTTCCTTTACTCCCTTTTCTACTGATATGCTTTGATCGGCTTCATCTCGTTGAATGTATTTAAATCTCAGCTTGCGGGTTCGGTTTGTCCACTTAGTGTTTAGACTTTTCATATTGTAGCGCAGAAGAAGAAGACGAGCTAGCAACGTGCAGAAAGAGCGCGCGGAGTTTGGGGCAAGGATGATAGAAGATGACGGACGTTCTGTCCTGTAATTAAAGAGTTTGAAAGCAGACATCTGCTTCACTGGTGTCAGAAGTGGGATTCCATTCCGGTCAACGCCTTCCCCGGACAATGGCAGCTCGCCATACTCCCGAAGGGGACCCCACCGCGAGTACTGGCACCGGAAGTCTGGCCGCCTCGGAGCTGACAGCTTCCCAACTCATGACTCTGATCACACACCACCTCGAGCAAGCCGAAGCATCCTACGCTCGACGCGAGAACCAGCTTCATCAAGGCATCGCATCAACCATCCAGGAACTGACCGCCTCCCTCACCGAACGTCTGCAGCGCTTGGAGTCCCGATTCCTTGGACCCGAGAAACACCACACGACTAACCCCCTGGTCCAGAATCTTACGGGACCTACAAGTTTGCGACTCAAATCATCGACATTCGACGGTACAGCTCCTTGGGCACCTTACATATCACAGTTCAACATCATCGCTGACGCTAACAATTGGTCTACGGCTCAAAAGGCGCAAGCCTTGGCCGCCCATCTAACCAGGTCAGCGTTGACAGTGCTGCATCACTTACCATCTGATACCCGCCATTCCTACGAGGCTTTGGTCGCAGCACTCAACGAACGATATGGGGAAGGCCCTCTCCGCTTCCTTTATCATGCACAACTTCGCAACCGCCGTCAGGCTGCAACCGAGACGATCTCCCACGTCGCCGATGACATTGAGCGCCTTGCACACCTTGCGTTCCCCGCCTGCCCGGAGGACACAGTTGAGGCTGTGGCAACTATGGCATTCATCGACGCCATCTCATCTGTTGAGGTGCAGGATGCCATTCGCCTAGCATGCCCCAAGTCACTGCGGGCAGAAAAACACTTTTGCATTAGAAGTAGAAGCTGCTCGGCAGGCGTCTCGATCTACGTTTTTACGACCCACCACGCAGCCCCAAACTCCGGCAATAAGGACGCAAGTGCCTCCAGCTCCCGTTTGCTGGAATCTCCATCGGCAGGGTCGCACGCGGGCGCAGTGCGCTAACTATGGGCCTGGCAGCCGGCCCCCAACAACTCCGCGAAGAATCACGTCAACTCGTGTACTGGCAGAGCCTCTTACTTCTATCTACCTCCAAGGTGACGTCGACGGGGTGCCAGTGTGCGCACTTGTTGATACCGGAGCTACAACCTCTGTAATTAGGCCGGAAGTTTTGACGAAGGCGAACCGAGTTGTTCCAGAGAACTCCGAAAGCTGCACTTTGCAAACTGTAACAGGGGATATGGTGACTGTCCTCGGCTCCACAATTGTGCCTTTCACTGTGGGAAGCCTTCACGCTACTCTGCCCGTTGTCGTCGCGGCTGTCGAGAAAGAGTGCATCCTTGGCGTCGATTTCCTCAAAGCACACAAGTGCGTGCTAGATTTCGACGCTGGATTACTGCATCTGGACACCAACTCGTTTCCCTTAGGTGCAGCCACGGTGACGGTTCTCTGCGACAGTGGGCTGCCAATAATTGGCACGTCCCCGTATCCGTATCTGCACGCTTACTCTATCAAATTAGCCGCTCACGTATTACCACTCTACGAAGGCGCGTCTGCTGACCTGGATAAACCGGACGCTGAGAGGTTTTCCCAGATACTTAAAAGGTTCACAAACCTTTTCAGCACGGGAGACGCAGATACGGGGCTGACATCGGCAGCAACACATCGAATCGTGACAGGACAAGCTTCCCCCGTTCGACAATCCCCTCGATGTATTCCCCTTGCACAGAGGTCCCACGTCGATGACATGGTGAAGACAATGCTACAACAGGGCGTGACTGAACCAGCATGTTCCTCCTGGTCCTCACCAGTTACACTAGTCGCAAAAAAGGACGGTTCAACCCGATTTTGCGTAGACTATAGACGACTTAACGACGTCACTAAGAAAGACTCTTTTCCTCTTCCTCGAACTGACGACATCTTGGACGCCCTCGCCGGGTGCGCGTGGTTCTCCACACTCGACCTCAAAAGCGGATATTGGCAGGTCCCAGTGCACCCAGAAGATTGCGAGAAGACCGCTTTCACCACAGGTAACGGCTCCTATTAGTTCAGAGTTATGCCATTTGAACTCTGCAATGCTCCGGCTACATTTCAGAGACTAGTGGCATCCGTATTGACCGACCTCGTAGGCACCATCTGTCTTGTATACCTTGACGACATCATCGTCTTTAGCAAGACATTCTCAGACCATCTGGCGAACCTCAACTTCGATTTTCTCGCGGCTGCGAAACGCGAACCTGAAGCTCACACCGAAAAAAAGTTCGGTGTTTACAAGACAAGTAGAATATCTCGGCCACATCATTTCGGCAGATGGGGTTTCTACAGATCCTCGGAAGCTCTCTGCTCTAGCTGGATGGCCAGCCCCAAGAACAACCACAGACGTGCAAAGCTTCATTGGGTTGGCATCGTACTCTCGAAGATTTATCCCCAGTTTCGCTCACATTGCCAAGCCTCTGAAAGCCCTGACTGAGAAAAAGGCAAGGTTCGTTTGGTCTTCTGAAGGTCAGCTTGCGTTTGAGACACTCAAAACTGCACTCACGTCTCCGCCAACACTTGCGTATCCAAAGGACACCGCACGCTTCATACTCGACACCGATGCCAGCGCTTCAGCTGTTAGGGCTGTGTTATCGCAAGAACAGGACGGACAAGAACGCGTCATTGCCTATTACAGCAAGGTCTTTACGAAGCCCGAACGCAATTACTGTACCACCCGGCGTGAAGTGCTGGCCATCATAAAAGCCATCACCCATTTTCACCATTATATACTGGGTCGGAAGTTTATTATTCGTACTGACCACGCGTCATTGACATGGATGCTGAGTTTCAAGACCCCTGATGGTCAGGTAACTCTGTTACCTGGCAACTGGTGCTGCCACGAAGGTTTAGCTCCCAAGTATTTCATCAGCTGCACACTAGCCCTGAAGGAAGGCACTTCGGCGTGAACCGCACGGTCAAAAAGATTCGGCCACGGTTCTACTGGCTGCAGTGCCATAGTGACGTGAAGCAATGGTGCTGTAAATTTGACATGTGTGCCTCGCGTAAAGGGCCTCACGTAAAACAACGAGCACCACTTCAAGAACATCTGACGGGGGCACCTTTTGAACGCGTTGGCATTGATGTACTGGGGCCGTTCCCTCGATCTAAGTTTGGCTAGAGGTTCCTTCTAGTCATTGTCGACTATTTCACCAAGTGGCCGGGGGTCATTCCTATCCCAAACCAAACCGCCTCCGAGATCGCCGACGCTCTGGTGAAGAACTGGATCACCCGGTGTGGAATCCTCCTGAGCATCCACTCGGACCAAGGGAGGAACTTCGAATCTTGAATGATCAAAAAATTTGAGAAATTTTCAACATCACAAAGACAAGAACGACGCTTCTCCACCCGCAGTCAAACGGCTTGGTGGAGAGGATGAATCGCACCATTCTACAACATCTATCTATGTACGTGAATGATCGTCAAGATGACTGGGATAGCATTGTACCTTTATTTTTGTACGCATACCGCACGGCCGCTCATGAGGTTACTGGTTACACGCCTGCCAGAATGCTCTTCGGTCATGACCTTCGCATGCCCTGTGAGGTAGCCATCCCACGAGCACCGGAACCGGCCACAGACCCTGTGTCTTACGTAAGTGAATTGAGAACAAACCTCGAACGGATCCACGCATTTGCTCGGCAGCGGTTAGCAAGAGGTCTGACTCGCATGAAGACACAGTACGACGCGCATGTCACAACACGCCCGTTCTCGCCAGGTGACAAAGTGTGGCTCTACAACCCGATTCGAAAAAAAGGGCTGTCTCCGAAACTACAACGCCCCTGGCAAGGACCTTTCACCGTCATCAAACGTCTCAGTGATGTGGTCTATCGTATATGTCGCAACAATCGATCGAGGGCCCTTGTGGTCCACCGCGACCGGCTATGTTTGTACGAAGGACTTCGTTAAGCCTCACTGAAGCTTCAAAGGACAGGAGGGGGATAGTGTAGCGGAGAAGAAGAAGACGAGCTAGCAACGTGACAAAAAGAGCGCGCGGAGTTTGGGGCAAGGATGATAGAAGATGACGGACGTTAAATAGATACTTGTACACTTTCGCTGCCCACCGTGTATCCTCAATTTCAGCTATATCTTTGTTCAAATTTTACTTTACTGATCGCTTCTCTACTCTCGAAAGATGCCCAACCCATATCCCCTGTACTCCCTCATTTGGTGTATTCCCATGTGCCCCCAGTGCCAACCTACCCACACTCCTTTGCTGTATCTCTAAACCTGCCTGGATTTCTGACCTCATACACAATACCGCATTCCCAAATGACAGTCCTGGCACCATGACTCCCATCCATACACCCCTAACGACTTCATATCTATTATAGTTCCATAGTGCCCTGTGTTTCATGATAGCCGAATCTCGTTTTCTCTTCTTTATTACAATATCTTCATGGTCTTTTAGATACCGTCTTCCTTCACTTAACCGTACTCCCAGATATTTGTACTTTTCTACGCGTTCTATCAATGTGTCCTGTATCTACAGGGGTTCCTCCTCCTCGTCGTTGAAAACTATTATACCAGACTTGCCCCTACTAAATTTTAGTCCTAAATTGTCCCCTTCCCTGCTGCAAATCCTAATCAGTTCCTGTATTCTCTCACGACTTTCTGATACGAGTACAATGTCGTCTGCATACATTAACCCTGGCAATACTTGATCTACTTTATGTCCCTCCTCTATGTAAGTCAGGTCAAAACCTAGGTTGCACTGTTCTAACATTTTTTCCATCTCACTGAGGTATATCATAAAGAGCAGGGGAGACAATGGGCAACCCTGTCTAAGACCTCTTTTTATTGCTGCTGGTCTTGTAGTTTCGGCTTCCCATGTTATAACCACCCTATTCTCCGTATAAACCCGTTCTAGAAACTTAACCATGGCTCCCTCTAGTCCATATCCCTTCAGTTGGTTCCGGAGCTTTTCCTGATTCACACTGTCATATGCCCCTTTGATGTCTAAAAATGCTACCCATAATGGCCTTGGACTTGTCATTGCATTCTCTATGCACTGAGTGATTACGAATAAATTATCATCTAGTCGTCTATCTTTCCTGAAACCGTTTTGAAGCCCCCTAGAATCTGCTTTCTCTCTGCCCATTCTTCCATTCTTCTTTTTACAATTTGTATAGCTAGTCTGTATATTACTGAAGTTACTGTGATCGGTCGGTATGATTTGATAGTGTCTTTGTCTCCCTTGCCCTTATATAATATTCTCATTCTGCTCAATTTCCTGTCACTGGGTACCTCCCCTCCCATAAGTATCTGGTCAATCACCTGCCTTAGTTTCAATTTGCTTGTTTTGCCTAGAACTTTTATCAATCTCATTGGTATGCCGTCTGGACTTGTCGCAGTTCCAGCCGGAACCCTTCCTTCTGCTTTTTCCCACTCCCCAGTGGTCATTTCCTCTTCTTCACTACGATTCTCCTCTTGTGTTGTGTAGGCGCTACCATTCCCTACGGCCTGATCTGATTCTGACTCCGAAAATGCTGCTTCGATTGTATGTCTAATGGATTCTCGTGACTTTTCCCCCTCTACCTTTGTCCCTTCCTGTGTGGTTAGTGTCTGCTGGTACCCCTCGGTCTTTTTCCCTGCTCACTGATGTGTTCGCTGAACCTTTTCGCCGCATTCCTATCCTTCTGGTTTATCTCTATCATTCACTGGACCCCTGCCCTCCCAATTTTGGCCTGTATTAATGCTGATACCTCCCGCTTTCTTTCCTGAAATTCCTCCCATTTTGATGCTACTTCGGCTAGTGTGGCCCCCTTTTTCTTTGCCCATCTGTGTTCTTAGATTCCGCTTGGCGTCTCGATATTGCTGCCTTAACCTCTTTATCCCACCAGCTTTTGAGCTTGCGTTTTAGTCTTCTTCCTCCTTGTTTGATTCGATATTTCTCTAATTATCTTTTGAAAACACTATTTAAGTCTTCATATGTCCATTCTCTTTCCGGTTGCTTGGATACTCGGTTCTCGATTCGCTTAGATTCCTCCTGTAGTTGTTTATAATTTAAGTTATTCCTACCTTCTTGTTTTTGATTTTGCATTTCTGGTTTTACAATGCCAAATCTGATCGTGATTCTCATATGGTCGCTCCCCAGACTTTTTGTGCCTTCCTCATCTATTTCCATACCTCCTAATCTGTTGTATATCTTACGCGACATTAAACAGTAGTCAACAGTCGAGTGCGAGTTCTTTCTTTCCCATGTTATTTTTCCATCACATTTTACCTGAGCATTAACCGATACCAGATCAAGAGCTTCGCAGAACTCCTCTAACATCCTCCCTGTTGTATTTGTATGTCCATCAAAGTCTTCCAAATGTGCATTCATGTCCCCCAAGATAATTATTTCCTTGTTAGTGCCGATTTCCCTAACGTCTCCTGATATACATGTTAAGTGTTCTGCATTTTCCTCCCCTGCATCACTCCCTGTTTTTAGATACACAAAACCCAGGATTGTGTCTAACCCCCAATATTGCCTTTGACCCAAATGTGTTCCCTGCAGCCCTCTCGTTCCCTTTCCCATTCCCAACCCTTAACTAAAACCCCTAATCCCCCTCCCTTGCGTTCCCCATTGGCCCGGTTGCATCTCATCCAATGATATCCCGGTATGTATGGTGGTTCTTCCATATCGCTCAGATGTGTTTCTGCTAATCCATACACTGCAAAGTTTTCGCTCTCTAATTGCCCCTCAATCTCCTCCCCTTTATTCTGTTCCTGCCCCCCTGCATGTTTATGAACTCTATGTTAAGCTGTTTCTTTTTCCTAGTCCTGCGAGGCTTCCTCTCACCCTCCGAAAATTGCTGACACGTACCCACGGCTTTCCAGACTGGTGCCCAAACAAAGTGTTTTTCATGCACGGTGGCCAGACAAGCTCTCGAAGCGCGGGTGCTTGCAAACGTCTATACTTGGGTTTAGTACAACAAGTAATCTTGCATAGTGTGAATGATTCCAACCTAATGTCGTTGTACGATCCTTCTAATTTCTTAGAATCATTGCGAAAAACGTGCCTTAAAGCACGTCCAAGAAATTTTGGAATCCTTCACGTGAACTCACTTCGACATAACATATGTTCCTCATGCCTCAAAATGGCCTTCCAAATAATATTTTTATCTTCCATTGATCTATATCTTCTTAGATTAAAGTAACGGCTGAACAAATAGACTGAATTAACTAATATTAAAATATATATATGGTGGTTCCAGTGTTGCCATAAGGCTGTAAAAATATCCGTATTTATCGAGTCCGTTTGGAAACTTTTCCACGCGAATACTACGCGGTTGAGCATCTTTTAAGTCATTTATGCTTTTATTGTGTAAATCTTATTAAAAGTGAACCTTTCGGTAGACACCAACCTGGTTATGAATTATAACAGAACAAAAAAAAACTAACCATCTGAACTGTGAAAACCCAACGTTTCAAGGCCAACTCGGCCCCTTGATACAGTGAACTAGAGGAGAGGTATTGAGATCAGGCACCGACGCGCGCAATGCATTGCTTTGAAGCGGCGAGCGTGGAAAGGTTCTGGATGTACGCAGAGGCGCTGCGGTAGCATGGACTGAAGATCCGAGCGTTCCGTGGGCCTTCGGCGAGCGGGTTTGGCTTGGGGGTTTGGCAGCCCGAACTGGCTCGCGTTCATATATTTCCCCCGTTTTTTCTGTCGCTTATGTCGATTGAAATGCAATGCCGAATCGACTAAGACGATGACGAGGACGACGACAACGCCAGTAACGCAACAAATGCTATGTGATGCATGCGCTACTACAGCCGATGCTTTAGTGGCGCCTTTCGTGCCGTCTACACCATGTGCGGCAGCCGTGAGCACTAGCTGAGCTCACTAACCCGTCTCTCTGTTTTTGTCCTTGTCGTCGTCTTCCAAAGTGCCCAGTGTCGTCTTTTTGGAAGTGCCTGGTGTCAAATTACCCGGTGCGATTGTTGCATCTCAAAGTCTAGGGTGTATTTTGTTTCATGATAAAGTGCAGGGTGTATTTTGGCTTTGGTTTTTCTCGACGTTTACCGCGTGACACATATTTCTCCAGAGATGTAGCTGGTTGAAAGCATTCCAGCGGGCCGATTGACATTGTTTTGGGTGTTTTGAATATGCCAGGACTCTAACAACATGCGTTTTTGCCAATTTCTTTCTTTGTCGTTGATGATGCTGTTTTTGAACGGGATGGTGTGGTTCTTCTGCTCAGCGTGCTCGGCTAATCCGCTGCTCTGTGTGTCTTTTTAACATCAAACTGATGCCTGCGTAGTCGTTCCGGGAAGTTTTTGGTTTCCACAATACACGCGGCGGAGCAGTCACCACAAGAAATCCTGCAAATAAGTTCCTGCGTTTTTTCTTTTTTTTTCTTTTCTTGTGGATGACCATTTTTGAAAGACATACAAGGTGGCTGATGGTCGACTCCGCTTTGTGTGCCAAAGTGGGGCCGTACTTCCCAAGGACGCGAGCAA
Source organism: Ixodes persulcatus (assembly GCA_013358835.2). NCBI lineage: Eukaryota > Metazoa > Arthropoda > Arachnida > Ixodida > Ixodidae > Ixodes > Ixodes persulcatus. The sequence goes on from JABSTQ010011508.1 coordinate 343,445, forward strand.
GTATCTCGCTTGTGCCAAAATCTCGCTTGTGTCCAATCTCGCTTGTCTCCTCGGTGTAAGGGACGCACACACGGTTGGAAGAAGGAACGGCGTCTTCTGTTCTTGGATTGCGAAGTTTCTTGTAGGTCTTGTTCAAGTACCAGTGTGCCTGTTTTTTCTGGCTGTGTCTGTATCAAGGATGGCATTGTCGTCCGACAAAAAACTCTCCGAAAGGACCTGCGTTACAGTGGACAAGATTTGCTGCCTTCTTTACCTTTGTTTAACCAGTACCTATTTTTCTCTCTCTGGTCTGTATTAAAAAAAAAGTGTGCCGCGGCTAAGGGGGCAGCAGTCTTGATCACTGTAGCAAACCTCACAATGAAATAAATTGAGCAGAAATTTATAAACACATTTTCCCCTAATAATAATAATAATAATAATAATAATTATTATTATTATTATTATTATATTATTATTATCTTTGAAAAAATACATGTGTAAGCGCGCTGGCCCACGAAAGCAAAGATGCTTGTATGTGGGACCAGGCAGCCAACAAACTACCGTGACATATTGAACACTGGAGAAACAAAACAAGCAAACAACAATAATGTAGGAATGTGGGCAACGAATACGCGCTAAGTAATTATATAATTATTATTGCGCGAGCGCGAGGCAACATTTTCTTACGTTCTGTTTTACCGAACGAAAGGATGATAAGTTCAGCAAAGACTCTGACGAACTGTTGAACAGCGAAGGGACATAGTGACGTCTTAACTTTTTCCCATAATTTGTTTGTATCTTAGGGACCTTGAACCTATCTGTACGCCGGAAGTTTCGTTTTTTAGCTCTTGTTTAAAAGTTGTACTGTAATAATTACTCGTTATTATTATCACGTATTTATAAAACTGATTAAATGACAATACTTCTAACGCGTGCATTTTTTCTTCAAGATCTAGTTTTTCGTACACTGACCTGTAAGAAATATTGTTTACACGATATCTTATGATTCTATTTTTCCCTGTTTTTTGTACTCAGAACAATTCCCATATATCGTAATTCCATACCATATAACTGATTCTCCTAAAGACCTGAAAATAGTTCTCCGCAAATTTACAGGACATGCACTTTTTAGCTTGTAAAGATATGCCGATACTACCCGCATTCTCTTAATAATATAATCTATTTGTTGGTTCCAAAGGAGATGTTGGTCAAATATTAACCCTAAATATTTAACCGAGGAGTCATAAGGGTCTACACGGTCTACACGTGCAAATCTGTAGAGCATGATCATGGAGGTGAAGATATATGTTTGGTACTAGAGTAATTTGTTTATGGGGATTACGAAAACAGACTAATTTAGTTTTATTGACGTTCAAAGAAATTAGATTACTTGAGAACTAGTTAACTAATACATCTACATCGCTTTCCAGCAGTGTAACCGCCTGGTTAAAGTTGTCATGCGGAAGTAATAGAACATTATCATCCGCGTACTGAAACATTCCAGATCGCAGTGATAGTAACCCTAGATCATTCACATATATATTAAACAATAACGGACCTAGTGTGCTACCCTATGGCACACCGCAATCGACTCTGAGTTTTGTACTAGTGCTGCTTCCAATTTTAACCATCTGAAACCTGTTTGTAAAGTAGTCAGTGAAGAAGTTGTAAAACGGGCCCCTGAAACCATGCTTATTGAGTTTTGATAGGAGGAGGGCGTGATCAATTGTATCAAATGCCTTGGACAAGTTCAAAAACAAGCCAAGGGCTACTTTATTATTTTCAAGCGTTTCATTGACGCAGTCCGAGAAAACTTCAAGTAATAAAATAGTCTTCCTTTGTTGCCTGAAACCGTATTGCCCATCGTTCAATAACAAAAAAAAAATCTCTCACAGAAGTCATTCATCATATTTGTACCCATTTTTCGAGAATGTGAGCAATTGTTGGTAATATTGATATCGGTTCATAGTTTCCTAATTCTTTCATACTACCCTTTTTGTATAGCGGCCTCACTATTGACAATTTTAGTCCTTCCGGTATTTTCCCTGTTGTCAGGCATCCTTTAACTATAGCGAGGAGGACCAGTTTTAGACTTGAAATATTGTAGCGTAAATCCCTAATACGAATTTGGTCTATTCCAGGCACTTTCCTTATTAACATTGAATTAATAATGTTTATGAGATCGTACTCATTTATTTCTGGTAGATGTGCTGAATTTACATAGTCAATTTGGTCGGCCGGTTCATCATTTACATGCACCGCTATCTTTTGCCTTAGGGCTTGTACGGTACTAATGAAACTGTCGTTGAAAGATTCGGCTAGTTCCGTGTAGTTATCTAATGCTGGAAAATTCTTCCTTATTGTACCGTCAGTGTCAGTTTCCTTTTCCTGCCCATCAACTCATTCACGAGGTCCCATGCTTTCCTTGGGGTTTTTGCAGAACTAAATTTGCTAGTAGAATGATTTTTCTTGGCTAATCTAATTTTAGCAGTTAACTTATTTCTTAGCACACGAAATTCGGTTTTTAAAGTGGTATTACCCGAATTTTGTTTGCATCTATGCCATAACCTGTCTTTTTAAGTGGGATAGCTCTAAAATCTCTTCATTAATCCAGACATTTTCTTGTTTTCTTTGCTTCAATTTTACATTTTTGAGAGATATTTTATATATCTCTATAAATTTATCAGCGAGTAAGTCGTAAGCGGTAACATGGTCATGTACTAATAATGAATTCCAGTCATACATAAGATGGTCTATCTTTTTGTTATCTAAAACGGTTCCCAATACACTCTGGTTTGACATTTCATTTTCGAACTTTCACCCAATATTGCTAGTGTTACTAAATAAGTATCTGCTACCTTGTGTTTAATTACCGCGGGCACTAATGTTGCATTACTAATTCTTATTACTATGTGATCAATGCATGACTTAGTGATTGTACTACCATAATATTCTTCCCTTGTGTAATCGCGTATCACGCTCTCGAGCCCGAAGGAGGGAAGCGCGTCTAAGTAGTTAGAAACTCCATACTTATTATTGTTTAAGACATCTATGTTAAAGTCACCAGCCACTATGATATGTGGGTTGTCATCAAATTGGCGTGATAATGGTGAGAGTTCCTCACGGAACATTTTCATATTAGAATTAGGCGGTCGATAAACTGCGCATACAATGTAAGAAATAAATGCCTAGTGAACGGAAACTGCGAATAGTTCTGCATGGTCAAGGGGAATGATTAATTCTTTCCGACAAACAGCTATCATATATACACATCAGCAAACCTCCTCCTTTTTTTCTTTCCCGACTAAGACAGTACGGATGAAAACCAACCAAACTATATTCCACACATGCTTCCTCTTCGATGTTCATTTCACTTAATATCAGTACGTCCACGGACGACAGTTTTTCAGACAACAGAACCAATAGTTCGTCCCAGTGTTTGCGTAAACTTTTAACATTCACGTGTATCAGACTGAGTTTTCGACCACTACTATCGTTTCCTGATAGTAACTGTGCGATAAGACTCCCATTCTTGAATGGTTACGAATGTGCTCTCAATTTCTGCGTTACCTTAGCTAAGCCTCTTTCGCACTCGATGCGAAGAGCACTGGCAAGTTCTTTTTGTCTCACAAAATTTTACCGTTTTGCACCCACACAAACTTGTACGACTTTGCTTTTGCTCTATTCTTAGTAGCCCACAGCAGATTTTTCAGTGCTTTTGTTAGGTTTTCGTTAATGTAAATTTTTTCATTCCGCAAGGTCACGCGCTTTGTCATCCAGAGGTTCCGTGTTCTTTCCACAAACCTCACCAGGATTGGCGCTGTTTTTCCTTCTCTCGCCCCTAGGCGGTGAGCAGCCTCAACGTCCTCAGAGGCACGTTGCGGCAGCTCGAGTTTATCGGCTAAGTTCTGTACAACTTCCAACATATTCTCGTTTGGTCATTGGGCGATTCCATGAATTTCGATAATTTTGCGCCGGGAGTACTGCTCCGCGTTGTCCACTGCTATCTTTAGTTCCCTGAATTGCAGGTCCTCCTCGGCTACTTGGCTTCTAGTTCACCCGTCCTCTTTGTAATCTCCTTGATAGTAGCGCTCTGCTCATCCAGTCGTTTAAGAAGTTCATCGTACTTCCCTGACAGGTTGCTCATTGATGCATCAATTGCTTCGACAGTTTTCCCGTGCGCGTCTAGCTTCGTCATCATTTCATCGCCTTTACTGCTTGGTTTTTCAAGAGATTTTTCAACACCTTCCATCCTGTTCAGGATGTCAGTTGCTTTCTTATAGATATCTTCGTTTGTAAACAGTAACTTATCTGTATTCAACTCGCGCTAGCCACTCGAAGTAGCCCTCTCCCCTTCAGCGGGGCCGCGCTCATCGGACATTTCATAGTGACGGGAAACATGAAGTTTCCACGTGTTTCATTTCCACGCATTAACGCTCTCTGCCGTCATTGCCTGCAGGGACTTTTTCGTAACGCCACAGCACTTCCCAGAATGGTACTTGTTTTCGCATTCTGAGCACTTTAGACTGAGACCCCCTGCTGGCAAAGAATTCAAACATGCAATACATTCATTTTGTGCCGCCATATCACAGTTCTTAACGCTACAAACACTAATAGGCTAATAGGCAGACCAGCGAAATGCAAACCCGCAGGCTCACGCATAACGTAGTGAGTCAAAATCAAGCTTACCTAAAACAAAAAAGGCAGCGCTTAGCTCTGGGCATAAGGCATCTCGCTGGTCTGTGACGTGCTGTTCTGCGTTTGACGCTTTTGTAGGCAACGAAACCAGGCTTTTGGTGTCACAGCAGATAACCGTGGCGCTTGCGCCATGGCCTGCTGCGGCTCGCTGAACTTCCACGTGTCGAAAGCTGCCGATGACTGGGCAGTGGGCAATCTTGTCGCCTGTCCCTCCTGCGTTGGGCGCTGCTGCGCAAAGCCGAAGGGCTGCGGTCGTGGGGAATCAGCCTTGAAACCTTCTACTGACGATCGTCGCCTAAAACAAAAAAGGCAGCGCTTAGCTCTGGGCATAAGGCATCTCGCTGGTCTGCCATAGACCTGCTTTGCTCTTACGGTATGTAAAGACTGGTAAAGACTATTGAAAGTTACCGTCCTCATAAACACCTGAACTCCATTGAACCGGCCCTTCTATTTACAACGGAGCTCGAGTCGGACCGCTGCGTGCCATTCCTGGACGTCCACACTGTGAGAAGGTCTAAGTGATTGACTTTCGATATATACAGAAAACCGACATACGCCGGCCAATACCTGAACTTTGCATCAAACCATCCTGTGACACACGTCTTTCGTGGCCTCTGCACTCTTCAGGCCGGCCTTCACACTTTATTTATTTATTTTTATTTTACACTACCTGCAATCCAGTTCTCTGGCCCAAGCAGGAGGAGCAAAATATGAACGCATGAAAAGGCATGTAAATACAAAATAACAGAATATACAAGACAACAAAACACAACAATCTTGTCCAACAAATAAAGTAAAAGATATAGTATATATATATATATATATATATATATATATATATATATATATATATATATATATATATATATAAAGGTATAACGATATATTTGCTCCACCAAAGAGACTTTGAAAAAAATGAATAGCGGTGACCAAACAAGGTCTCCAAAATAACAAATAACCGTCCACATTCTTGAAAAAGAGCGAAGGAAGCGTCGCAATCCAAGACAAGACGCCGTTCCTTCTGTTAAGCATGTGTGTGTTTCTTACATCAAGGGCACAAGCGAAACACTTGCTCGTGTCTTGCGGAAGTACGGCCTCACTGTGACACACAAAACAATGGCTACCATCGGCACCTTCTGTGTTTTCCAAAGGGTGCCCTAAACAAATGAAAGGCGTTTACAGATCTCTGAAATGCGAAATTAGAGCGCAGCTCTTGAGGAGGAGGAGGGAGGGTACGGAGGGGAGGGTATACCCTTCCTCCTCCGTACCCTCCCCTTCTCTTTTCCTCCTGTCCTCCTCCTTCTCTGCTCCTACTCCTCCCCTTCTTTCCCCTCCTCTCCTCCTCCTCTCCCCTCCTTCTCCTCCTTTGTACCCTCCCTTCCTCCTGCTCCGTACCCTACCCTCCTCCTCCTTGCGCACCTCCCCTCCTCCTCCTCCTCTATACCATCCACGGTTTCCCCGCTAAAGTTAGCTGGAAAATTGACGCCACGTGACCTCAACACCAATTCAGCTTCCCCGCTAAATTTAGCGGGGAAGATGACGTCACATGACTTCGTGTCACGTCACCCATGAACAAATTCAGTTTCTCCTCTGTATTTAGCGGCAAAATTGACGTCATGTGACCTCAACACCAATTCAATTCCCATCTTCTTCTCCCCTCCTCGTCCCACAGTTCCCCGCTAAATTTAGCTGGAAAATCGACGCCACGTGGCCTCAACACCATTTCAGTTTCCCCGCTAAATTTAGCGGAGAAATCGACATCACATGACTTCGTGTCACGACACCCATAAACAAATTTAGTTTCTCCGCTAGATTTAGCGGGAAAATTGACGTCACGTGACCTCAACGCCAATTTAATTTTCCGCTAAATTTAATGGGGTGGTTACGCCGACGGCGACGGCGACACCGCTAAACACGGAGAACGGGCGCCGATGAGCTGGGCTCTAAAAAGAACGCAGGGACTGATCTACAGGATTCTTTGTGGTGAGTGCCGCACCTCGTACGTTGGGGAAACCATTAACTTCCCAGAACGACTACGCAGGCATCAGTATGATGTTAAAAAGAAGGACATACAGGACAGCGCATTAGCCTGAGCACGATGAGCAGAAGAACCACGCCATTTCGTTCAAAAACAGCATCATCCTCGACAAAGCAAGAAATTGGCAAAAAGTGATTTCCCTACCCCCCCCCCCCCTTTCTTGTTTTTCTGATTCGCAATGACTCTTCTCTTCTCAATGCCCCCCCTTCCCCTCCCTGAAAATGTAGACGCCCCCCCCCCCTCCCTAATTTCAATTACTGGGGAAACCCCTGTTGGCAAAAACGCTGTTGAAGAGTCTTGGCATCTTCAAAACGCCAACGCCAACCGGTTCGCTGTAACGCTACCCAGTAACTACATCTCTGGATTAAGATGCGTCACGCGGGAAATGTCAAGAGAAACTAACAGCAAAAGACACTTTGAACTTTAAAAATGAAATAAAAGACACCCTAAACTTTCAGATGCAACGATCGCACCGGGCGATTTCAGACACCAGACAATTAAAAAAAAAATTCTTATTCAGAAGCATTTTTGCTTAAAGGGGCGATGCAACAATTTTTGTACTTTGCGCAAATACCGCTTAGAACGCATCCCTGACGTTAATGACCTATGAAACACGCGTTCGTTTTTCACCCCAAGCAATAAAAGTCCCAGAAAAAATTAAAAAATAACGAGCAGCGTTCACCCGCTCAACTCGCAGCCAGAACAAGCGGCCACGTGATCTGGAGCCGATTATATGCCGCCAATGTTGATCATAGCCACGCGCTGGGGTTGGAAAGCACAGGACACGCGCTGAGTTCCAGACATTGTTATGGCTCGGCTATTGTCGTCGTTGCAGCGATTGGACACGGGCCACTACCCGAATGCTTCTCGAGCTTGTAATTATCACGAGCCCAAATCGAGTGCCCACGCAATGCTCGGGTCCTATCTATGAACCGCATTCAAATATCGTCATTGGGGTGTACTGCAATCCCCACGTTACGTCATCAAATTTTGCAAAGGAGAGATTGAATGAAAATGATCGCTTTTGTCCCTGAAATTATACCGCAACAGAAGAGTTTCTTGGCCAGTGGCGTTGTGTGCCAGTATCCTTAGTCCCACTAGTGCCAGTAAGCTCGTGTAACGTGAAAAACATTCCAATTGAATATCGTTGCACCGCTCCTTTAAGATACAAGCAGACGTGTGCATATAAAGAAACTGTGACATACACTGAGCCAATCATGGGTATCATTAACCGTGGCTGTTGTTTTTCTAGAGGAAGAGATTATCTGACCGAACTTTTGAAAAAATAAGAAGTATGGAAAAAGCCTGTAACCTTGCAATTAAAAAAAAACGTAAAGAGGAAAAGCTACTCTTTACCAAAAAATGGCTTTTGTTTATAAACGAAGCTCTACTAAAAAAACAGAATGTTTTTTATTCAGTTTTTGGTTTCACCAATGTGTATTAACGATATGCATCGTCTTCTTTCATGAACAGGTGGACTGCCAGAAAAATCCAAACGACCCCCTCCTTCGAATAATACAAAACATATTTGAAGATGTCGAGGACAACGTAATCAAGAATGCTCTGCGTTTTCCTCTGCTTCGACCAGTGTTAGAGTGGCTTTTCCCGTTATCCGAGTACTCGAAGACAATTAAAAAGCTCACAGATAACGTCAGACAAATTATCTACCTCCGAAGGACAGGGAAGAGTCCCAAGGGGCAGGACATGCTGCAACTGCTTCTTGATGCGCAACAAGGGAACCAATCTTCAGAGTATGCAAAGGACACTTTCAAACCACTTATCACAGAAAAGCATCTCCTGGCCAACAGCTTCGTCTTTCTGGCAGGCGGCTTCGAGACCACAGCCACTTCCTTAGCTTTTATCCTGTACGAACTCGCCAAGAACCAAGAAGAGCAAGAAAAGGTCTACAAAGAGCTTAAGCGCATTCAGCGGTTAAAAGAGGAGCTCGCCTACGAGGACATTCAGGAGCTGACGCGCCTGGATATGGTCACCAGCGAGTGCCTACGCATGTACCCTCCGCTCGTTCTTTTCACCACGAGGGTTTGCACCCAGGACACAACATTAATGGGAGAGTTTTTTCCGGCTGGAGTCAACGTGCTCGTTCCCACCTGGAACATTCATCATGACCCAGAACTCTGGCCCGAACCTTCCCAGTTTAACCCGGAGAGATTCGGCGACGGCGAAGCCAAGCACCATGATCATCCGGCGGCGTACTTACCCTTCGGGCTGGGACCCAGGGAATGCATCGGAAGAAGATTTGCGCTGCTGGAGCTCAAGATTGCCGTCTGCAAGATTCTTGCTAAGTACCGGATCGTCCCGTGCAGCGAGACGGAAGATCCTGTGAAGCTTGTTGTGCCTTCTGTTGTAATGAATCCCGCTCAGGGTATCAAACTCAGGTTTAAGTACAGATAAAAAAGTGAGTTTACACTCTGTTTCACCATAACTAAGAGCGCAGTCAAAGTCAAGAAGGCAGGCTAGCGGAGACGCAAAGACTAAAAAGACTAAAATTTTTATTGGTTTAACCAAGAATAATGCATGCCCAGAAAGAAGACAAACGATCTGACGATTGACTTTTGGAGCTGCTTGGCTGGTTTTATGAGCTTGTACCGTCAGCTGCGCTCTGACTTATGGTGAAACGAGGTATCAGAGAGTTTTAGTATGGGGCCTGGAACGCGTCTCCAACTGTTGTGTTTAGCGCGTCTAAAAAAGTGGTCCCTCGATTTCCGTCTGATGACGTCATTCAGTGGTGGATGTCGCCGACGCCTGTTCTGCTGCAGGTCGCTCTCTACCAGGTGTCCCAAATAGCGGCCAGGCTCTTTAAACCCACCGCAAAATTCGGTTTCTTAACCTACAGCGCTACGATTTTGTGCAGCGTTGCCCACAGATGGTGCTTTTTTTTTGTAAAATTTGCAAAGAGCAAACTTATTTGACGAAAAAGCAAAAAAATAAAAAGGCTTAACTCCTATGGAAATGCAGCGAAGCCACCGGTCTTCAAACAATAGAGAGCCCTATTCATTGAAAACCGGTAGCTTCACTGCATTTCCATAGGAGTTAAGCCATTTTCTCTTTTTTTACTTTTTCCTCAAGTAAATTCGCTCTTTGCAAATTTTACCAAAAAAAATGCACCATCTGTGGGCAACATTGCACAAAATCGTAGCGCTGTAGGTTAAGAAACCGAATTTTGCGGTCGGTTTAAAGAACCTGGCCGCTATTTGGGACACCCGGTAGTCTGGCAGTTCAGTGATGCTTCGGCAGCTAGAGGTTGAGACGCTGCGACGATGGCGACACTCGCGTTCGCTCATGCCTTTCGTCAGCATTTCCATGACCAACCGCCAGGATGGCGACCTCCGATAGCGTGCCACTCCGGCTTCTGTGACGTCATTTGTGTCCACTTCGGGACCACGCTTGATGTAGGGGACGCTAAACACACCAGTAGGAGGCGCGCTCCAGGCACCATAGTTTTAGTAACTCGTTCCGATCACTCTGATAATGATATCCGATACTCCGCCGCCGCATTTGCGCATGCAAAGTATCTTTATCGAGTGCCGTTATCGGGGGTGTCGGAGGTATCGCAACGATCTACTAAAACTCTCTGTTGTAAGGAGAATCACGATAGCGACAAAAAAAGGTTGTCCAAACAGGACACAGCAGAAGCCGCGCTCGGAAAGAAAAGCGTACAAATTCTCTCAAAAGCAAACATGTAGAAGTTAATTAAGATAAATATTTAGGTTTCTGAGAATCAGCGTCAAAAGGAATTTGAGTAGAGTCGAAATTACTCAATCCCAAAATAATTAAAGAAATTATTAACCGCTGTAAAATGCAATTAATTACTTTCGAAGTAACTTTCTTTATATGATAGCAATTAAGGACAGAATTCTATTCATAAACGAAGTTCCGTTAACCTAATAAAAGCCTTGCCTGAAGGTTCTGTTCTTGCGTGCCTTAAAGGGGCACTGACACCCCAAAGATCGTATTTGTTTTGTTAAAAACGATTCAAGTTGTAGTCATAGACACGCAAAACAAATACCAGAACGCGAGAAACAAAAAATCCCAAGCACGCGCGCGCGCCTTTCATTTTTGTGGTTCTTCTCTCCCGCTCCTCACCTCCTCATTTTTTTTTTATTTGTGACGTAATCGAATATGAAATTCAGAAGCTTTGTAAGGGACATTTCAATAACGTTTGATAACGGCATTCGTAAAACATGTTTATTAACGCAATTGCGAACCCACTACGGCCCTTCTTTTTGAAATATCGATAATCGGAGTCCGGAGTGATGTCGCCCCTTGCTTTTTATCCTCCCTCGGATAACATGGCAGCGCTCGACGCATGTAACACTGAGGATGATCGGTAAGTTGGGGAATCGGACGAAGTTCTTTATTTCAGGTGCCCGATCACCTCTCAGACTTGGAAAAAGAAATCGTCAAAGGGTCAAAACAACAGGGTTTGGTGTCAGTGTACCGTAGTTTTGGTTGTGGCCGGGGCAGCCCTTCACGCAGAACCGGCGTGACGTAGCCCCTCACGTCGCTCACAAAAGTCCACTGCTTGTTCTCTTCTACCTCACACCGTCTCAAAGAATTTGAGATCGATGAAAGAGCCCTAAAAGAACTTCAAACTCGGAAGTGCTGTGTCGTCTGCTCACAGCGATAGGCAGCCCGCACGGAGCGGTTGACCGCGGAACGCGGGCAAACACGGCACGGAGGCGCGGAGAGAAACTCGAGCTGCAGGACGACTCAATCGTTGACGTCACTGCAGTGGTGCGGATCGTGCGGGAACTTTAAATTCGGCTTTGGGAAATTGATTTTGTTTTTATTACACACATATTGAGTTTCCAAGTTTCAAATTTTAAGGGTAATGTCCAGGCATCGTTTTCAATCGTTCCGAATAATAAAAAGAAAATACAATTTTGACCTCTCCTTGCCCTTTTAAGGGCGATTTGCACACTTGCGTGGAGTCGAACCGAGTGTGAGGGTTGCTATGGCAACAGCTGTGTCGGTTCAAACAAAACCGGTGTTTACCCTGTTTTGTTTGAGCCGACACAGCTGTTGCCATAGCAACCCTCACACTCGGTTCGACGCCACGCAAGTGTTCGAATCGCCCTTTAGTGTTTTGGACTTTTTTTTACTTTTGTTAGATAACATACAAAGTGGTTTTCGTTCTAGGCGTGCACTGCGAATGTATGCCGTTTCTGCTTCGAGGTTTTGGTGTGCATGAGCTTGGCTTCGCGGACGCTATGCTTGATTGTTTATTGTTTTCGTTTTGTAAAATTTGAAGCCTGGAAGACTTACATATCCTGAGTTCTGTGAGGCAAGGTCAACCCAAATAGATCACCTCGCTCTACCGTGCGACTATCAGTTTGTATCCTTCGGTTTCCTTCCTTCCCCGCCACCACCCAAATCTTTGTCGAACACTGCTTTTCTAAAAGGAGTCCACGGTAAGTCCTCTCTCACGCGTTTTTTCTTGCAGAAAAACAAAGTATTACTCATCCCACAAAACAAATAAAGTGTAAAAAATTACAAGAAGATCTATTGGTGGATTTTTAGGGAATGCGTTAGCATGACCCTTGGAAATGCCACACATGTCCCTCTTTGGAAAACACTAACGCTCACCCATTCACTTTTCCCTTTTCTTTCTCTATTATTTGCTGCCTAAGCTTTTTGGCTTCTTTACAGGGTCAGTGTTATAGTTTCCCAAAGGGAGACGTGTGTGGCGTTTCCAAATGTCATAATAACGCATTCCTTAAAGGGGGGGGGGGGGGGGGGGTGAAACCATTGTAAGATTAAAAGAATTTGCATCTCGTCAGTTTTACGTTGTTTATCCTGTCCCGGAGGATAGAGAAAACATCTCCTCTATTGAAAAATGTCGCAATTCCGCTGCATAATCGCAAAGCAAAAGTCAAGCCGCGAGTGGCAGCCGAAGGAACTACGGCGAGACCCTTACGTGACCACGCTCGGCTCTAAGCTGCAGCATAACGCCCGCTAATGTCGGCAGAGAGAGGGACAGGAAGCGTCTTTCGAGAGAGCCCACGGGAGCCTACACGGCACCCCGAATTACGTCACTAGGAGTGCAACAAGGTGTGACACTGAAGGCTGGGAGTGAGTTGAGGGGTGCCAGAAATGCCAATAATATATATTTTTTTACGCCACAACTAGGGCACGCAGACGAAATCGGTTTTCTGTTCTGTACTTCAGAAGTGTCAGAGGGCAACTTCCACAAATATTTTACCGAAGTCCGGAAATCGTTGCACCCCCCCCCCCCCTTCTAAGAATCAAAAGGCTCTTCATGTAATTTTTTTCCCCCCGTTTTTGTACTCTGCCTGCAGAGTACGTCGACTCCAGGAAAGAACCACATCCATACCACTCGTGGAATGAACCGCATCCATATCACTCGTGGAGGAAACCGCATCAATCGTTTTAACTACACACATATATCACAGCCCACGCACGGCTACTACGGAAACCCAGAGCGAAGAACAACCGGCGACGACAAAGCGGCAACTGAGCACGCCCGCATTTCACCGCACCGCGGCGCAACACCTCCTCAGTGATAATGTCCGAAGTGCTGAATGAGATGGCGTCGTCAGAGAAGGCCAATGCTGGGCACAGATTGGACACAACGATTTCGTCAACGTTCGGCTCAAACTTGACTCGAAGGCTAAGCCGAGCGCGGACGCAGCATTCAATTTCAATCTATGTCCAGCGTTGGCCTGTTCTGAAGACGCCATGTCATTCATCACTACAGCTTTGTTATCTAGGAGGTGTCGCGCGGCGCCTGCTTCTCTAAGGCTCCGCACCAGCTGTGCGCGTTACTTTGACGAAAACGAAAGGGCACGTTCTGACGAAAACCCGGCTGGTGTCTGTCAGTTTGTCAGCGCCGGAGAGAGAAAGAGAGGGAGGTTGACACGTGCTGACGTCGGCGCTTCGGACCAATGACAGCGTCGCACGCGTCACCCTCTCCCTCTCCTTTTCCCTCTCTCCCCGGTGCTGACAAACGAAAGACACCGCCGGGTTTTCGTCAAAACGAGCGTTCTAATGCTCACGCCTTAGAAAAAGATGCGTGCTCTTGTCTTCGTGAGCCTAGGGACACAAGAAACGCTAGTCTTCGGCGCTGATCCCGCGGTTCATCCGCCCCACTGGAAACACACTTCCAGACGCACCTTCGCGTTACGTGTCATGTTCCAACTTTTCTGGAGGGCATGAAAAGAAAGCTTTCTCTCTGGATTGTCTAGATTTGAGGTCTACTTCTTTGTGAATATCAACTAACCCTTCGATATCCTCTTTTTGTTTTGCGTGTGCGCAAATTTTTATTGGTAATAAGCAATCAAATAAATTTCGAAAGTATATTATAACTTGAGTAGAAATTACATAAAGCATTTAGAGTGATTTGAGTAGAGTAGTTGAATCTCTAGTTAAGAGTGTTGACCGCATGAATCCCTCTAGAAAGAGTTTAAGCAATGTCAACTGGGTTGGAGTTTTGAACAAAACTGACTTAAACGAAGCCTATAAAGCATTATTTAATATATATTTTTTAATCTGTTTATAAAAAAAACACTTTTCTTACAAATCCTAAGGCATTACAGAAGAGCTCGAAAACCATGAATAACGAAAAAAACTACTTGCAAATATTCAAATAAAAAATAGGCTATATCAAAACTTTATGAAAACAAAAGACCCGGGGAAACTTAAAAACTTTAAGACGTTTAGAAATAATTTGAACAAGGAACTAAAAAGATGCAGAACTTTCTACTACCACAATTTGTTCAGCGCGGTGTCCGGCCAAAGTGACATAATGTGAAAGAAGTTGAATTCTATTTTAAACAGAAATGAAACCCAAAAGAACTTAGAATCTATAAGTCACAATGATGTTAAAATTGTCCAGTTTTTCCCTTGCTAATGCGTTTAACAACTTTTTGCAAATTTAGTGGGAAACTCGAACATAACTGATTGCATGTGATTATGTAAAGCAAGGTGTTCATAAAACTATTTATTTAAATTCGATCACTGAAGAAGAGATAATATCACTATTCCGAAGCGAAAACCTTAGTTACAGTTGCGACGCAGGTGGTATGCAGATACGCCGTCTTATGTTTTAGACGTAGAAAAGGTCATATTCCCCATAAAAATGCAGATAGCAAAGTTAGTAATTCATAAGAAAGGCGACACAAATGATGGAAATAAATATAGACCTGTTTCAATTCTTCTTGTTTCTTCTAAAGGCCTAGAAAAAGTAATCTATAGGCGCATTCTTATATTAGCAGAGAACCATAATATTATAACAGAGTCCCAGTTAGGATTTAGAAAAAAGCGTTCCACGAAACTAGCTTTAATGGACCAAAAATATTTCATTTTGCACAATTTTGAACCGAAGAATATGGTACTGGGCATATTTAAAGGTTTTACTAAATCGTTTGATTACGTTAAACACGATTTGCTTCTTTAGAAACTTGAAATTTACGGCATGATAGGACATACAGCACTTCTCATCAAGTCGTATTTAAAGAGGCGGTGCAACGATATTCAATTGGAATGTTTTTCACTTTACACGAGCTTACCGGCACTAGTGGGACTGAAGGATACTCGCACGAAACGCCACTGACCAAGAAACTCCTTTGTTGCGCTGTAATTTCGAGGACAAAACCGAGTGTTTTCATTCAATCTCTCCTTTGCAAAACCTGATGACGTAGCTGGGCGGTTTACAGTACCGCCCAGTGACGATATTTGAATGCGGCTCATAGATTGGACCCGAGCATGGCGTGAACACTCGATTTGGGCTCGTGATAATCGATCGCTCGAGAAGCATTCGGGTATTGTACTGTGTCCAATCGCTGCAATGACGACAACAGCCGAACCATAACAATGTCTGGAACTCAGCGCGTGTCCTGTGCCTTGCCAACCCCAACGCATGGCTATAATCAACATTGGCGGAATATAATCGGCTCCAGATCACGTGACCGCTTGTTCTGGCTGCGAGTTGAGGGGGTGAATTCTGCTCGTTTTTCTTTATTTTTTTCTGCGGCTTCGATTGCGTGTGGTGAAAAACGAACGGGTATTTCACAGGTAATTAACGTCAGGGATCCGTTCTAAGCGGTATTCGCGCAAAGTACAAAAATTGTTGCATCGCCCCTTTAAATCAACGCCATCAATATGTTAATATCCATGGTGACATCTCAGATGTAAAACCAATAAAATCAAGAGTACCCCAAGAAAGCGTATTGGAACCGTTGTTTTTTAACATTTATATTAACGACATTGTTAACTATGCACCGCAAGTTAAATTTATCATTAATGCTGACCACATCAGTATCGTTTTTTCGGCCCAGAATTGCAATGATATTTCACGTATACTAAATGACACAATGAGATGCCTAGCAACTTGGGATAGTTAAAATAATCTACTAACAAAAAAAGCAAACAAAAAAGCTACTCGTTTTGGTTCCAAGAATAAAAATCCTCAGCTTCCAAATAATATTATTCTAGACACCTCCCCTATTGAAATGGTCAGCATGTTTAAAGCTTTGGGAGTTATATTTTCAAGGCACAGGTCATAGACTGAACAGGTAGACTACATTATTTCCAAACTCGCTTCAATAGGGAGTTTTAGAATAACGTACGCAATTTTAGCGCACGCTCGCGCTAAATTTAGCGCTTGCGTTAGCGCACGCTAGGCAAGAGAGTTTTAGAATAGCGTTTCCCCACGGCGACGGAAAACGCAGACGTCGCACGCTTGCAGCGCCGCCAAGATGAGGTTGCAGCTAGTAATGCAATTCTCGCACAACAAACATCTTTAAACATGTTTTAACGTACACTTTTGGTCACAGCCAACGTTACTAAAACACTCAGTTGGGAAACTCGCCGTCGAAACCTGGGCCGCTAACGTCCACCGAGACCGAGCTAAATACGACAACAGCGCCACTCTTTATCATTTGTCTGTACTGTGGTCACTTTGAGCTTTTAGAAAGCGTGTTTTTGCGTAAAAACAAACGCAAAAGACTCTTTTTGTGTGAAATTTATTGGAGTTTGGTACAAAAAGAAGGGCGCGTGATGTTTTTAAAATTTTTAGTTTGCAAGGTTTAGCGCCACAATTAATATTGCATTAATACAACCATGCCTCAGCGGTGCTTTCAGGTAGCGCGTCCCGCCCTAAGTGCATTTTAACTTCGGTAGTAAGACGCGGCGCGGCCGCCGGGGAGACGGGGGTGGCGCCCCTGTAACCTCTTCCACTGTATCTGTTTCGGCGCCAAATATGGCCGATTAAAACCAAAATAGAACTAATGTGCGGTTCCTCGAGTGGCCGCTGCGAACCATTAGCTGGGTTCGCGAGGACTTATCGGGGCCGCTTTTTCAGAGCAGTCTCTATGGCAGTTACCCAACTGAGTGGTTTAGTAACGTTGGTCACAGCCAACCTCATTTTTAGTCTACTATGTCACAACTAACGGAGCCAAGACAATTCACACGTGCACAATTTCGCGCCAAATTACAAACCCAGGTTGCGCACGCTTTGAGCTCTGTGAAGTGGTTTCTTTTTTTTTTTTTTTTTTTCTAATCATGCCTCCAGTACGCCGATCGCGATCCAGTGTGCTGGTTGACCAGCTTCTGCATATGAACATGTCGTGGAGCGATTTGGAGGACATGTTCCTCCAATACCGGGAGGAACATGGTCAAGTCAAGTGGGGGGCTCCTGGATGTCGCCAAACTCGACGACTTGACTTTTCGGCGTATGTTTCGCTTTGAAAAGGACGATTTTGAACTCCTAAATGACGGCCTGCTGATGCCAAAGGTGGTGTGCAGCAGCCAGGGGGTTGTCGTTAGCGGGCAGGAGGCCCTCCTTTTGTGCCTGCGCCGACTTGCCTACCCAAACCGCTGGTGGGATTTGGAGGCTATCTTCGGCCGTCATTCGTCGGCAATGTCGAGCATCGTCGGTCAGGTGCTCACGCACATCGACGGCACCTTTGGTCACTTGCTGGACGACCTTACCACCCACAGCTGGCTGAGCTTGGGCGACTTGGAACGCTTCGCAAGAGTAAGTCTGCTCGTTAACAGAGCGGCGTTTTAAACCATTAAATTTAAGAAAAACGCGCGCACTATTTTACGACATTCCGAAAAAAATAACTATTGGATCTGTTTTTAAGTTTCGGTGCCTTATCAAAACGGATCTCCGCGCCAGCAGTCCCCTTCCCCGAGGTCAAAGCGCGCGACTATCTCCTCCCCTCCCTTGTAGAAGTAAGCGTAGCGCACGTGGTCAAATTAAGCATGGTAGTTGCTTAATTTGCCCAGGAGGAACAGGACCGCCGACGCATCGATGCGTTCCCATAGAAAACCAGGGCCCGTTTGCTCGAAGCGCTAACCGCGGCTAAGGTTAGCCGCAGTACCTAGGAGAGGGATTTTGAAATCACGTGACTGGCTCGGTAGGAATGCGGGGAAACATGGCGGTGCCCTGGTGAGTGAGCGCCGCTCGCTTTAAAACTAATATGTCGTTGTTGCTGCAATATCGGGCGCGTTAGTCATCAACGAATGGTGCAGGAGGCTTTCGCTTTGCTTTAGCTCATTTAAATCGCAAAGCATGAGCAATGACCTCGCCGCATTTTTTAGATAGTCTTTCGATTCTGGCCATTCCTAAGCCTAAATGAACGCGATAATTGCCGGCATGGCAACGTTTTTGGAAAGTAGATTGCCTTGACTCAATCGGCCGGGTATTGATAGCACACAAAAGCAGACACCGTTTCAATAGACCTATTAGTGAATTACCCAAGCATAGAGGAGAACGTTGTAAGTGTAATTCTACGGTCTGCTCGCGCTGGCATTCCTCTTATAAAAGATCCGAAGTAAATAATCATAATAAGGCTTTGACGAACGCGCGTGCAAGGCAAAATTTGTTTTAGACTTTTGGCTTTAGAAAAATTACTACTGCAGACGCCAGCACGTGCAACGCGTGTAACTACCCTCGTAGCATGCACCTCGGTACTTGGGAAATTTAGAAAAAGGTCTATAGACCCGTTGCTCTCGGGCAGGGGGCGCGAGCGCGTCCGCAAGACGCGATCATGTTATGCTGGCAGCACCATCCAGGCGGCGCTGTAACGTTCGATTTTGCACGTGCCACGTTCGAATGCAAGCATCTGTCAACATCTGTAGACACGCAATAAGAGAACGTCTAAAAAAAGAAAAACTAAAAGAAAAAAGAAAAATTATGCAGCTCGTGGCCTTAGCGTCCCATTCAGCTTTATTATTTTATTGCGTTCTTTCATAGCTTCCGTGAGCCGGTATGTTTCACTTTACGTGATAGCGAAGCTGAAGCTACTCGCTAAAGCATGTTCCCCTGAACGATGCTCGCACTGCACGAGCGCGCGTGCTTGGCAGGGACACTGAAAGCTCGGGGCTCGCTCTTGTAGCCTCTGCTACGCTGGCACTTACAATGGAACGGAGTAGAAAAAACTGTAGTGGGGAAGCGTACTGACGTATGTTCGAAACGCGAGCCAAATATTCTATTTTTCTCGCCTGGAGCGCTGCTCAAAACTTGAGAGCTACGGGCCTATTGGGACGCTGTCTGCTTTTGTGTGCTATCAATACCCGGCCGATTGAGTCAAGGCAATCCACTTTCCAAAGACGTTGCCATGCCGACAATTATCGCGTTCATTTAGGCTTAGGAATGGCCAGAATCGAAAGACTATCTAAAAAATGCGGCGAGGTTATTGCTCATGCTTTGCGATTTAAGTGAGGTAAGGCAAAGCGAAAGCCTCCTGCACCATTCGTTGCTGACTAACGCGCCCGATATTGCAGCTACAAAGAGTTAGTTTTAAAGCGAGCGGCGCTCACTCACCGGGGCACCGCCATGTTTCCCCGCATCCCTACCGAGCCAGTCACGTGATTTTAAAATCCCTCTCCTAGGTACTGTGGCTAACTTTAGCCGCGGTTAGCGCTTCGAGCAAACGGGCCGAGAACCTATAAATGCGCCCCAATTCCTTTTTTTTTGTTTTTTGTTGTTGTTGTTTTTTTTTGGGGGGGAGGGGATGTTGCGCGCGCCTAATATTTCTGTAAGGTGCACTGGCTTAGTGGTTTCTTTTTTTTAATACCTACCGGTTTTAATGTTTCCTAATTAAAAAAAACCCAAAATTAAGAACCTGATTACAACAAAGTTTATTCATCTTCTTAAAGAGACTCTTTGGCAAAGGCCAATGTGATAACATTTTCTCTCTGCAATAAATACTCTTTGCTGGAGTGATTTGGCCGGCATTTCTGAAACGCCCTGCAATAGTCAAAGCTTGCAGCGTCACATAATAATACTTGTCATTATTGGTGTTCAGTAGCCTAGCCAGAACCTTTCAGCCCCCCCCCCCCCCCCAATACCTAGTTAACCATATAATATACACATGCATTTTGACTCCCCTCCCCCCCTTACACCACAAGTCATGAGCATCCCAGCCCCCTCAGCCTCAGCCCTTTTCTCCCTCCCTTCCTTCTCCCCCTCCCCCCCCCCCCCCCCCACCCCCCAAACAAATTCCTGCCTACTGTTGTCACTTCCAGTTCAGGAGGTCAAATATTTTACCCAGAACTACTGAACAGAACTGATTTATAAAAATGTACAGCTTAAAGAGGGATGTTTATTTAGTAATAGATTTTATTTCATGAAACACTTGTATACTACAAAAAGCAACACTTCCTGTGCATGGGAGAAAGTACATTGATAAGGTCTTACTATATGGTCGTTATTCTATTGATATTATTAAATATGCTACATATGCAAACTTCGGTAACACAACTAGAACGTAACATAACAAATTTATTGAGCCTTATCGCTTCAATGCGGACTCTTTTAAAATCTTTTCTGTTAAATGTATTGAAGAATAGACCTGCCTATCCACGGAAGCTCTAAATAGTGAAAATGTGCGTGGTTTTCTTGATAACATTTTGAATACCTAAGTGTACCTCTAAAATGCATACCAACCTGCTTTGGCCTCATAGCTGGCAATATGTTAAAATAAAAAAATAAAAGGCTGCATTTAAACTCAGCAATACTACAAATATAGAATACTGACGCAAAGCAGTTGAATAAAATTAATTATCAAAAGAAGACACTTGATCAAAGCAAATTATGTTTTAGGCACCATGAAGGTCTCGCTAAGAATGTACCATTATTGCAGGCTGTTCATGCCCGAGGTGCACCCCTGCCGAACTGATGGGGTTTCGTGGATGGGACAGCCAGGCCTATCTGCCGCCCTTCCGCCAACCAGCGGATCTACTTTTCGGGACACAAGAGGCTGCACGCGTTGAAGTACCAGTCCATAATGTGTGCAAACGGCATCATCAGCCAACTTGGCGGTCCCTATCCGGGACAAAGGCATGACGCTGGTGGGTGCAGCTGTTCTGGAACCTGCATGCTTCCATGTTTGACATCAACACTTCCCATTAATCAGCACTTCAACTCTGTAGCAACACTTAATAAGCAGTCTTGCTATAGAGATAGCATCAAACCAAATGCAAATCACGAAGGAAATCATGTGTTCAATACAATTATTAATGCCATTCTTTCAAATGAGCTAGTTCAGTTGCTGTGCTTGAAATAACAAGCCTTGAAATGCTGTTTTGTGCTTCATTTTTCGTTAAGCTGCAGTGACATGTTCCGATTTTACTCTCTTCCAATTTATGCAGCCCTTGCTTTCTTCAAGGTTCGCTGCAACAATATTTACTTCTTAGCTCTGAAAGAGTGCGCTGTTCTACAGAGGACAAAGAATTGTAATGCTGCATTCACACTGCATTGCAAAATGGAGCATGCCAAATGAGCACACTGGCAAATCAATACCATGCAACTTTTGTTCTTAAAAGCGGTCAAAAGTGCAGTGCTTTTTTGTTTCTCTGTTTTATGCAGACATTTTGCGCGAGAGTGGCCTCTACGAAAAGTTGGGAAAGCTTGTGCAGGGCCGCTCTTACACTATCTACGGCGACCCTGCGTACCCACTACGGTGGCTTCTCATGAGGCCGTATGCAAGTGCCACCCTCACTCAACAGCAAGGGCTCTTCAACAGTGGCATGAGTACTGTGCGACAAGCTGTTGAGTGGGGGTTCGGCAAAATAGTATCTGAGTTCGCATTCCTAGACTTCAAGAAGAATCAGAAGCTGTACTTGCAGGATGTGGGGAGAATGTATCGGGTGGGGGCAATTTATACTAACTGTCATACATGCCTGTGACGGTAGCCAGACTGGTATGTTCTTTGGGCTCCGTGCACCCAACTTCGGGCAATACTTGAAACCCTCTGAACGGGACAGACACAACCTTTAAGATACTCTTGGTAAGTGCTCAGCAAATTTATATGGAACACTCAAACTGTGTCTTATCTCGTAAGATCAGTGCTCCATTACATAGCGCTCAATAAAACAGCTTGAGCAGGGGAGGTTGCTTGCTCAAGGCCGAAATTGTAGCTAGGCCAAGGAAAACAACAGTTTTGCTGGCCAGTCAATCTACACTTATCACCACCCTTTCGTATTAAGGTGCTTAGGTGACTGCCTAAACCGGCAGTGATTAGATGACTCAATCAGTGGGCGTTCCATGTTTTTACTGAATGAGCCCTTCAATAACTGATGATTTCAGCAGTCACCTTTGGCCGCCACCTGCATCAAGCAGAATTGCCGTGTTGTCCCCGGCCCAGCCGCCATTTCGACTTTGAGCGAGCGACCTCCCCTGGTTGGGCCATTCTACTGAGCACTACTTTTGGGGATTTTACGTGCCAAACCGACAGCCTCCGTCAAATTGTGGGCAGCTCTACCAACATTCAAACCAACTGGGTATCCGTAGGCTGGTGCTTTACCTCCATGAAACCGTGGCAGCTAGCACTCTTATGAGATAAGACACAATTTGCGTGTCTCGTATAGGCTTGGTGGGCCCTGTAAATTTGCCTGAACGTGGTCTTTCTAGTCTTTTTTTCAGCGTTGCACATTAAGCGCTATTTCATGCAGCACTTCTTTAGCTGCTGTCAGATATTGTACCCATGAGATTATACAGTTTGCATGTTCTACATAATTTTGGTGACATTGTTCATTTACCATAAAGTGGCCTTTCTAGTCATTTTCTGAGTGCCGAGTTAAAAGATGCTGTTCTTGTTTTCTTTTGAACAAGTTTTCTTTGGCTATAGTAATCTTTATTGGAGCTTCCATTTCTACAATCGTTTAAGTATTTATGTTATGGCAATTAAACAAATAAAAAAGTGAAAATTAAAAGCCTGCTGTCTATTTGAACTTATTAGCAATCATTGACTGCACGAGCTCCAGCATGGCTTGCTGCTGTGCGAGAAAAAAGTGTCTTCCCTGTGCACGATCCCTTTCTCTTTCTGCCCTTTCTTGAGCTCTCTCCTTTTTTTCTTCCTCCCACTCATGAACTTGGTGCTCGTGCTTGTCTCTGTCAAGGGCCAGGCGCTTCTCCTCGAGGACGAGGCGCTTCTCTTCGAGTGAAATGCGCCGCTCCTCAAGGTTATTCTCCCTCTCTCGGGTGCCCTGTTCAAACTGCAATCTTTTCTCAAAAAATATTAGATTCTCATTTTCTCTTTTTTTTTTTTTCCTGTAAAAAAAAACATATGAAGTGCATGTTAGACAAAGGTTTCTCCAGATATGCGCACAAACCTTTCCTGGAGGTCTACATTGTGGTCACTTTGCCCTGCTGCATATCTGATCCGAAAGAATAACATTGGGCAAGGATATCACAGAGTTGCAAATTGACATGAACATATTCAGCAAGTTCATTTACACTGCTGCAGCCTCCTTGGCTTCCTACAAGAAAAGAAGCCCCACAGCGACATACGCTGGCACAGGCAACATGATTCAGTCATGAAATAGTCGGGAACGCGCTAATACAAAGAACATGAACGAGCACAGAGTGATCATAGGAAGCACAAAGGCAACAGGAACGTCAGGCAACCTGGGCCTTGAAGAACAGAGGTGAGATCAAGGTGCCTAGATTGTGAAATGAATTACTGTAGTATATTTTCTTTTACTGCACGTGAATTACATTAAGTGTTCAGAACTAATATTCAACTTTTCTTCTTAGATGCACATATTAAGATAGATTTGTCTTCGATGAAACAGGATATCCCTGAGGTACTTCGGTAAAAACTGTAAAAATGGTATTTCAAAATACAAACATACAGAGCTAGAATTTTTTTTCCGAACGGTGTCAGGCACTGTGGGTTTAGTTTGTGGCGATTGCAAATGGTAGTGCTTATGTTACTTCCTTTGTGTCGGTTTATGCATCTTCTCTTACCTATAGCCCTTCACCTAATCACGAGGGATGTTCTGAGGAGGTTTATAGAACATTTGAGCTGCTTGGGAAGCCTGGAGCTTACCCCTCTGCACCTGACGGCTAGCTTCAGGTTCCATGGTCTGCTCGGGTGAAGCTGCAGGTGCATGGCCTCCAACATCGATCGAAGGGGTGCCCGTGGCAGCTGCGGTTAACTCTCTGCTCAGGTCATGAGCTACAATTTCATATGTGTCGCCTGCAGCTGCTGTGGAGAGGAGCTCTGCCGTATCTACAACACAAGTGGTCCCTGAAAAGATATGAAAAGCAGCACCTCTGAAGATCTTAACTTTTGGATGTTATGTTTTCCATTCATAGTTTCATTGGTGCTTCCATTGGCGGTTCAAATATGCAGCAATGGCCACCGCATCTATGATAATGAAAAGCGTAGGCATACGTTTTGTCTCGCCCTACGATAAACTAAAGTCGAAAGCCAATAGGCCTTCAATCTGAAAAATACAAAAACAAAACTGGATAGAATAAAATGCAACCGTACCATGTATTAAGGCTAACAGCTCGAGCTTAAAAGCTCTTCCACACTAGCGGTGCTGAGACCGCTAGCGGCAGTGATTTTGACCGCAGAATTGGTGACTCCAGCGAAATCAACGCCGCGTAGTGGCCACGCTGAGGAAGAGCAAGAGATGAGGTCACTTCGACTCTGTCGTCTGCTATTGTTGCTTGGTTCTCGCAGGCAGCATAGAAACATACATCGTTTCCAGTAATCACTTTCGTGCTTCCGCCGTGTCATTTTTACGCATTGACTAGAAGAAAGTTTCTACTGTCGATAATCACTTTGCTTTCATATGTAACACCGATTTTATGCTGCAGTGCAAGAAATTTATGGTGCTTCGCGTACTGAACGATGAAAACTACCTTCTTTCGTCCGCCATTTTGCCTGACCAGCGCACCCCCTATATTTTGCTGGAGTCGCTAATTGCAGCATGTGAAACATGCTTAAAGGGCAACTTCGGTCAACATTTTTTTTTTTTTTTTTTTTAATTTGGGATTATGACTATTTTTACCTTAAGCAGTGTCTCTGAATTACAAGGTATAATTTTTTTTCTCGATATTGTGTGTAGTTTTATAAATGTCACGGCTCAAAATTTGGTTTCGGTCGTCTACGGAAAGACCGAAACTATCTGCTAGAGGGATGGCAACGCTGATTATCAGCCTATGGTTGCAACGTGACATCAATGTAGTGCTGCGGTGAGCGGTGCAACCAATGAACCGCAGCTCTACTGCGATCCGATGTCACAAGGGTGCTGCTCAGTGTTCCTTGACTAAAAGCTAACCCGCTTGCCGCCCGCTCAAAGCAGCTGGTCACATCACTAAAATCGGTCTTAGTGAAATATGCACTTTGACGTAAAATTTCGGCTGTGATATCATATTTCAAGCCACTAAAGCGATACCAGTCATTTATTTTGGTTTGGTTTTCTACCGGAGTTGCCCTTTAAGACAAACGCATATACATTAAAACGCCCTGATCCCAGTTACATATGTTGCCAGCACTTTCCGGTACCTCGACGACCGAGGAGGTTGCCACGTACGCTGCAGCAGCAGAATCAGTGGAAGTGGAGGACCGGCATGTGTCCGCAGTTGCGTTGCCATTCTGCGAATGCACCAGATGTTGTAAATATTGCTAAATTATTTTTTCTTTTAAAACTTTTGTTCGAAGTTTTTGCAGCAAGTGCAACATGTGTGATACTTGGTTTTCATTCTTCTTCTGTAACCATCTTGAAAGAGATTAACAGTAGGCTCGTTCGATTTACCTACATCTCCTGCACCCGCTGAACACCTAGATGCTATTTAAGAGCGCAGCCTGTCTTAAAATACAAGCTGGGAACACTGCCTCGCACTTTTGTGCATCGAACCTTTTCTGCACCGGTGCCGGCTGGTGCAGATAAATCGAACGAACCCAGCATTAATAATTAAAAAAAAAGCAAAAAGAAAGGAAAAAAAAAAAACTGACGTACCGCGGAGTATGCTTCAAGTTGGTTGCGGCGGCGGTGTCCCGTAACGCAGACGCATCGCTTCGTTCGGCGGCTGTGAGCTTCTGGCGTGAGGGTGCCACTCTCCGGACGGCCGCCGCCTTGTACTTGTAGTTAAATTCCCTTGTCAGATCAGCGATCTCCTGGAGGAGGTGTTCTTTTTCGCTATACATGCTCCTCAGTGCCTGACCTGCGACAGAGTAGCAACTGAGCTCGACCTGGTGCTCAGATCAACGCGCACACTTGCGCGTTGATCTGAGAATCTTTAGCACTAAATGGAGCAGTACACTCACCTTCTTAAGTTGGCGCGATCCTCTGTAGCAAACTGCGCGAGCAGCAGGTCGAGGCGGTCGCGTACCGCTCGCGCGCTAAAACTTTTGCCGGTGGCTGAAAGAAGGTTGTTTGCGATTTGGGCCCATCTCGATGGGTCCTCAAACGGGTTGAGGGCGTGAACTTCTTGTAACAGCGAAATGTCATATTGCGCAGAAAAGCGCAGTCGCGAGGAGGCTGCTGCCGCTGCTGCTACCGCTGCTAGTGGAGGTGTGAAAAGCGCGGCGCTTTCCCCTTGGACGGCGTGGTCCCTCCGCGCGTGGATGCCGCCAGGGGCAGTTGTGGCGCTGTTCCTAGGGGCGCCGTCAGTCGTCAGTCGCTTAGGCTGCCGGCCGGGCGTGTTGAGCGTGTTGTCGAAGTTCGCTCCCCGTGTGCTCGAACTTTCATTGCTTTGTTTGGGGGCCATGTCTTCGACGAAGAAAAAGAAAACACAGAGATGGTGTTTTGTGCCGGGATGTGACGCAGGCTACAAGTCGTGTGGGATCAAGTTATCCCTTTTTCGCGCACCGAAAGATGCTGCAACGTTCGAAAAGTGGGCCCGAGCGATCCCCAGGACAGACAATGTCCTCCAAGAAAACTCCGCAGTGTGCGAAAGGCATTTTGACGACAGGTTGGTTTTTCTGAACTCGATTAAGACAATCTAAATCGTCGTTAAGCCCTTGTGTGCCTGCTTGCTCGGAAACCGTTCGCTTCTGCGTGTAAACAGCATGCCGGTGAGTTCGTGGACTGTTACTTTGTAAACAAACGTGCTGCAGTTGTAGTCGGCCTTCTGCAGGCTAGCACCAGCTTAATTGTGATAGAGTTTAGGATGGAGTCTTTCGCAGCTTGTATTATATTGTTGCATAGGTGAATTTCAATTCGGGTACCGAGCATCTGGACGTGATGCTCCGCGTAGAACTTTTGAAGTTTAGCAGCCGCCTCGGGGGTTCCAAGGCATTACGCCGGCGTATGGATTCCTACCCCAGTTAACGGGTTCAAATCGTGGCCGAGGTGCCCGTAATACAACGGACACCTCGGCAATTGATGTAGTCGAGATTTTGGTTACCCGTCAAAAGATCAGCATGAAGTCAAATTAAACCTCACTCCATCGCTCGTACGTGCTAGATTGCATTTGTTGGTTTATTATGCAAACCCCCAAATTTACCACCTGCTTTCAGCCCATTTCGTAACTGCTCAGAAATAAGTCAACAAAAATATAACGTCACAACTCTAGGCAAGAAGTTCTGGTCTCTTACTTTTTAGTTTCTCTCAGAGCATCGTGAATATCAAAATATTTATTTTGAATAGTAGCGTTCAGCTGGGAACAACATTTGTTGAAATTTTAATATCTTCAGGCAACTAAAAGTGTGGCTTCTTTTCACATTTCAGGTTCATTGTTCGTGCATTTAGGCACCAGGTGAATGGCCAGGAAGTCTTGGTGCCCCGAGATGTCCCCATCCTGACGGAAGACGCTTTTCCCACGGTTTTCCCGAACCTTCCTAAGTACATAAGTAAGCCACTTCCAAAAGAAAGAAAACGGCGAGCCACTGCATCAATCAGTGCTGTACCAGCAAAGGCGAACTGTGGTTCAAAAAGTGAAGCCCCTCGTGTTGACACTGGAACACGGGATGGGGCTCGTACGCCCCCCCTTCACGAAGCACCTGAGGAATCAGAAACAGCTGACACTCCTGCACATTCACATCTTGAAGTACTTCCAGTGCCTGCAAGTGGTTCTTTCATTCATGATCTACAGTGTCCTTCAGGTGATTGGTACAGGCAAACATTTGAGAATGGCACGATTGTGTCATACCAAACAACTGTGTTTAACAAGTCGAAGACTCCTTCCGTGGAGCTGAGCAAGGTCGTAGTCTTCGTACACGACCCAGCAAGACCGCTTGTCAGGTGCCAGGTTTTTTTGTCTGGACTCCTTCACAAGCTAAAAGATATTGCGTCAAAGGAAGAGGCTCAGGCGGTCCTAATGCACACAGAAGACACATCACTGTGTGTTGGCATTGGATGCACCACCGAGTTCGAACTTCTGGATCTGAGGAAGTTCAAAGGCATCAAATTTGGACGGGAGTTCTTCTCAAGCCACTGCAATGGGTCAGCACTGCTAGGTATGCGGCGTTTGCTACTAAATAGTTTTAAGAAATATTCCGTCAAGAAGCAATACTTTTTAGTGTACATTGCTACCCAAAACTGGTAAAAGATAAAGTTGGTTCTTGTCTTTTTTCCGGGCTTTTATTTTATGAACCAACCGCTTGTACTAATATTATAAATTAATTTTTTTTGTGATTTTTTTTTGTCTATTCCAACCCCAGGTGGATTACGCTGCTTGTCATGTAAACAAGGCAGAAACCTTCTCCTGACTCGCTTGCTTCGTCTGAAAAAGAAACCAATGCATTCAATCAGCATTTCTGGCAAACGACTCGGGCAAGCTGTGCGGAGACTGAGACGGAGAAGCATGAAAGTTCTCTCATTACTTGATCGTCTGAAACAGCTTCAAGAAAAGAATATTACCATCAAGGTAGGTGCTCTTGAGGAGCAGGTGAGGTTGATAGGAAAGTAATATTTAGCATGATTTTTGTTTACTTTTAAAAATATGAGTTTAACACATGAAGGATAGGGGCCAAAATCGAATGGAAGTTTTTGCTTCTCTTTCCAGATCAAAACGCTTCCACAAAAGCAGCAGTCCGCAGTGCGGGCCTGTTTTGAGGCATCAAAGCGCAAGTCACTGCGTGGCTACCGCTACAGCAAGCAGTGGCTGCTAGAATGCATAATTCTACGAATGAAGGGTCCCCGCCTCTATGAGCATTTGAGACGCCACAAAGTCCTGGTGCTGCCGAGCCGTGTCTGCCTCTTCACATACATCAAGGTTTGTGTGTAGATCCAGTTATTGACTCCAGGAAGTACATACAACAATATTACATATTTGCTTAAATTCAAGGCATCGTATGGCTTTATCCAGCAGCTGCTCAACTCTGTCAAGGTCAAAGTGCAAGGAATCGACGACATGAAGCGGCATGGAGGCCTTGTTCTAGATGAAATGAAGCTCTCTTCGCACCTTGACATGATAGCCTCTGCGCGCATAGAAGGTTTCGTCGACTTGGGACAATTTACCGAGGAAGCAGACCAGCATACCAGAGCGGACCACGGTCTCGTCGTCATGTTCCAGCCGTTTGTAGGCAGATGGACACAAATAATTGGTAATGGCATGCCAGCAGCACTTGCTTTTCTTCTAAATGCAATTTCTTTTTTTATGTTTTACTGTCTACCAACACAAAATGAAATGTTTGAACAGCAGGAAGTCAGTCTGCCTTGAGCTTGCATTTGGTGCCTCTGCTGTAGCTGGGCAATTGAGTCATTTCAGTGTGACTGTTAACCTGGGGTCTTTAAAGTCCAGAGCACAATAGTGATTATATGAGTTCACTCAACTAACACACTCGTTTATATTTATTTGCTTGTTAGGTGTCTTTGCTTCTTCTGGCAACGTGAAATCAGGGATTTTGACCGAGATTGTGGTTGAGGAGACACTTCTGTGTGAGAAAGTGGGTCTTCGTGTCGACTACATCTGCTCTGATGGAGCGTCCTGGAACCGTGCCATGTGGCACGCCCTCGGCATCCATGGCACCTCGACATCTGTGACATGCAAGGTTGTCCACCCAGCTGACGAAGAGAGACACCTCTACTTCGTGTCAGACTTTCCCCACCTTGTGAAGTGTGTCCGGAACCTCATGATGAAGCATGGCTTCAACACCCACGAAGGACGAGTATGTAATAGACACTATTAATTTTCTTCAAATATTTACTAATATTTTTGTATCTCAAGATATCATTTGACATAATTCCTTCCCGTTTTTTTATTCTCGTACAATTCTCTACTTTGCAGGCCCACTGGGAACATGTTTCAACAACGTGGAAGTGCGACAATAACAATGTCACATGTAAAGTTGCACACAAGTTGACTCGGGCCCATATTTTTCCTGATGGGTTCCAGAAGATGCGAGTAAACCTGGCATTCCAGATTTTTAGTTCGTCAGTTGTACGTGCTATGTCCTTCCATGAAGAAAAGATAGAAGCGCAGTACCCAAACCTCAAGCCCACCAAACTATTTGTCAATCTGATGGCTGACCTCGTCGTCGTCATGACGTCAAGGTTTCCGGCTCAGGCGCTCAGGTGCTCAGGTGCAGTTATCTCTAATCTGCTTTTTTCTCTTGTGTGATGCATATAAATGTAACTTTCACTTCATCTTCCAGACCTGGCAGCAAGAAGGCGGCGGTACTCGACGAAACGCTCCAGTTTCTTGATGCATGGGAGGCACATGCAGGAAAGCTGGGCTTCCTCAGCAACAGCACGGCAGAGGGTCTCCGTGTCAGCCTACATGCGACGAAGGACCTCCTTGCGTAAATGCAAAACAATGTTTATAGGCCAATGCCGGAAATCTTTGCCCAAAGTGATCAAAAATAGACATGTTGATTAACTGAGATGCTATTCTTACTTTTTCAGGTACCTTACAGAGAAAGTGGGCTTTTCTTTCCTAATGATTTCCCGGCTGAGCCAGGACTGCCTTGAGAGGTGCTTTGGGATTGTGAGACAGTCGTGCGGCGCAAATGGTCATCCAACACCTGCCCAATTCATTGTGGTCATGAGGTATAAAACCCATTTGGTTTTTTCAGCTCTCAACTTAATATATTTTGCCAGAAAAGATAAATGTTTAATGTTCCTGCTCAATGTTTATGTACATTGCAGGTGCTTGGCATTTTACGGCTTGGCCAGGAGTCCTAAAGGAGGAAATGTTGAACCCGACATGCTTGAGTCACTGCTTTCTGTGGAAGAGGTGATGCAGGACGACGGAGAGGATGACATCTGGAACTCAGGAGAACCATTGAGCTCGGCTGAAGTCGTGATAGACCATGCAGCATATGTCGCACAACACAGTGATTCGCGGCTTGTATACTACATTGCTGGTTATGTTGAAAAACAGCGCGTTGTCCCAAGCTCTTGCGGGCTCTGCAAGTCCCTGTGCCTACTTGACAAAAACAATGTGCCCGCCAACTTGCCATCAGAGGCATGTATGGAGTGGGACCTGGGTGGGCTCTTGTACCCTTCTGAAGCTTTCTACGCCCTCATCCAGACTCTGGAGGACAGACTGACACGCACATTCAGCCAACTGAACCTACACACAAAGGCAGTCAAGGAGACTGTTCATGGCCTCGGGCAGGTGCCAAGTGTAGGCTGCTCCGAGCATTCACATGTCCTGACAATGGTGGTTGTGAAGTTCTACTGCCTGACGAGAATTCATTTCTTTCTGAAGGGTCTAAATCAAACGGCCAATGGAAAAAAAGGCAAAGAGGACGAAGCCATGTGTAGTTTAGGAAGTTGCACCAGAGAACAAATCCTGTAAATATTGTAAATAAAAGTATTCCTCGATTAAATGTGATGTAGCTTTTCTGTATCACGAAGAATGACCCCACTATTGTGATTTTCACTGATAGTTCGTGCTTGTGCATATTACCTCCCCGAAGCAGAACCCGAGGTCTCCGAACTGGTGATTTAGCTACATGAGTACTATAGTCAGTGACAGCCCAAGAACGAAGTGGAAGTTCCTCCCACCTCTTTCCACTTCAGCAGAACGAACAGTGGAGAGGAGGTCGCCTCCTCTCCAGCATTCGCTCTGCTGAAGTGGAAAGAGGTGGGGGGAGCTTCCACTTCGTTCTTGACCTGTCACCTACTATGGTTCCGCTACCTGATGATGTGCAAAAGCTTATACAAAAATGTCAAGTGGGCATTAATTAAGCTGACGGGTGTGAGAGGCCAAACTCATAATCCCTTACATTGCTCAATTGAGGGTAAATATAGAGCTGTGGGAGCTAGCTAGGTCCAGACTTTTCACCTTCTCATCCCCTTCGGTAAAATAACAGATCTGTCCTTGTAGTCTTACATCTTGCTAGAAATAACATCGCATTAATACCTCATTAAAATAATAATAAAAAAGCATGCAAACTTTTTTTTTTATCACGTAGCCAAGATGACACATTTGAAAGCAAATTAAAGCTTTCAGATACATTCTAATGAAGGCTATCAAGACCATTCTCAACGCCGATCATAGCTATGCACTATTTCCAAGACAAATGCAAAAGTCACTCTCAATAGGCGGAGATAAACAAGCTCATTTACTCCGATTACTTTTCTCCACATCGAGTAGGCTCGCGCGAATGCGCTCGAAAGTGCTCCCAAGTGTCGCAAAAGAAACAAAACTACAGCGTTGACGCCGCATTGCTTTAAAGAATCTTTAGCACTAAATGTAGCAGTACACTCACCTTCTTAAGTTGGCGCGATCCTCTGCAGCAAACTGCGCGAGCAGCAGGTCGAGGCGGTCGCGCACCGCTCGCGCGCTAAAACTTTTGCCGGTGGCTGAAAGAAGGTTGTTTGCGATTTGGGCCCATCTCGATGGGTCCTCAAACGGGTTGAGGGCGTGAACTTCTTGTAACAGCGAAATGTCATATTGCGCAGTAAAGCGCAGTCGCGAGGAGGCTGCTGCCGCTGCTGCTGCCTTCTGAGCCGCCATTTGCCAATTCCCGCCAGATTAGAACACGGGTCGTCTTGGCTTTAGCCCTCTCGCAACTTATCGCGCATCACGAGAACGAAGCAAAGACCCTTTGCGTCGTCGGAAATAGCGTGCGCTATTTCCGAAAAATAGCGCACGCTAAAATTGCGCACGCAAAGCGCAAAACCTGGTTTGCGTTCGGAGCACGCGCAGTGGCGACGACGCTATTCTTTGCGCACGCAAAGCTTTAGCGTGCGCTATTCTAAAACTCCCTAATCACTGGATTGCTGCATAGGCATCGCGTTATTTTTCCACGTGCCACTTAGAATGGGGAACAACTACAAAAACTAATCTACAAATAATATTTTTATTACAGAAAAGGAATGGATAAGAATCGTGTGTAACATGCCCTATGATTGTCATACTGATCAACTTTTTGAACAACTAGAGGTATAAATATATACGAACATTATGGCTATAGACTTAGTATAATATGCAAACAGATGCAACACGAAACAAATAAATTTTTGCTATCATTACCATCAATAGACCAATCTCACCGAGCGTTCGGCGCATGCGTGACGCCACCATAACTTTAGTTCACAGGAGGCAAACGGCAGTGCACGAGAGGGCTCGTGCTGTCTCGTGCTCCACACGCGCAAAGCTCCAACAAGGTTGTCGCACGTGCAGAAAGACTAAAGTTCCCTTGATGCATTGCGGCAGCGGTGGCGTAGTCAAACTGGCCGGTGAGATCGGTCTATTGGAGTAAAAGTTACAACAGTATTCCACACGTCACCCAGTCTTCTGGGTAGTAGAAACCTCGCGTCCAGAGTACGCCCTTCAAATGATTAAACGGACCATGCCAACTTTATTAAACACACTTATGCGTTCTGATAAGATATAAGATCATGTAGCACTCGTGAACTTTGGAATTATTTTCTATGAAAATAAGCAGTCATAACATTGTTTTCTGTCTTGTACAGGTATCACTGTTATACCTGATTACTGTTATGTAACTTGTATTACCGCTCTTGACTTTTTGCATGTATATTGTGTTATTTTAAGTATTATATAATTTCTTGTATATGTAATCTTTGCAACTGCTGTGTGTTTGTAAGGGGACTGAGGACGCGTCATGCCCGTGTCCCACTACAGCGACAGACAGAAACAAAAGACAGCGACAAGCCTCAAACCCATGCAGCATGCTCGCGATGGTACCTTTGGCAGGCGTTTAGTCGTTCGGTGCTCGTGAAGTAAGCACGAGCGATTGCAAGTCTGCCAAAGATACCCTCGCGTGCATGATGCTCGTGTTTGAACATAGCCTCCTTTATTCTGCAAAGCCTCTCAAATCGCGAAAGACTCTGGTTTGAGGCTTGTCGCTGTCGTTTGTTTCTGTCTGTCGCTCTAGTGGGACACGGGCATCATGCTGCTTGAACAACTTTTCTCCTCAGCTCCCACCATAACTATAGGTAAATAAAGCGTATGATTATTATTATTAATTACAAAAACAATTGTGGAGCCCATATACTTCACGTGAAGATGGAGGACCTGCAAAGTTGTTATCTTTACGCCAACTTTACGACACATTTAAAACTTTACGACAACTATACGATATCTATGCGATTTACATGCGATTGCAATGAAGAAACGTACACGACTTTGTTCTTTAATTCTGTTTATTTAATTCTTAGTGACTAAAGTGATCATTGCCTTATGGTCACATATGGGCAAGCTCTAAACCCAATTTTTTCGAGACACACCTCGAGGACAGTTTTTTTTTTTTTTTTTCCGATTGAGCCCAAGTCGCTTTATTAGCATCGCTGAAGCGACAAAAAAGAAGGTTAGATCTGCACGTTCTGCCCTCAGCCTCGTCACAGCGCACTCTTAGCTCAGAGAAGTCGGTTACCATAGATGATAACAAGGTATCAGGACCTCACTATCTAATAATGTCAAGGAAGGCTGACTCACGCGGGTTGCCACCTCGTTTTATTTATACTTGCCACGACCAATCCGAAAGAAGGAGCGCCAGTATAAACGGGAATTTTCTTTTTTTTTTATATCCTTGGCCACATTTTTTTTTTAGGTCCTAGCACATGACAGCTTCGCTGTAAAGGCCTGCTCAATATGCGTGAACGTTTTGGCGCAAGCGTCCGTTTTCAGTTTGGACATTAAAGGGATTGTAGAACGAAATTTCGGCGCTTATTTCTTGGTCTACTCGTGTTGAATGAGCATTATCACATCCGACACACCAATCTCTCGTTGAAAAAGACACGAAAAGGAATTTTAAAACGAATTAAACGATTAGCAAAGAGCACCTGGTGGATGTCGCTAGCGTCTCTTTTGTAATGCCCGTCTAGGAACCTTGACAGGTAGTGACAGTAGCTGTCTCGCCTCCGGCCACCATGAGAAAAGAGCTCCCTTCTCCCCGAGACTCTCTTTTTTGTGTGTCCTAGAAGTCGCCATTGTCTATACAAGATTATAGAAGATTAACCCGTCACTCAAAATTCGTACAAAGGCAGCTTTGGGGTTACTTGCGGTGGACCGATCGCTGGTGCGCTTCGGCTGCTTTCAGCGGATGCTACGAGCCATCGGGGCCTATCCGAGGCCGTGTGAATGTCACGTGACCTTGGAGAGGGGGCACGGCGACGCGCGGAAAGCGTATCACGGGCTACGTCCACAGAGCGGGATTAGGCTGGGATAGCTCGCAGCGTCCGCTGCGTCCGCGGACGTAAGGTCCCGAGACAAACTACGTCACGATTGCGGCGGATGTGACGTGCTCTCCGAGCGTTTGCCAGAGTGGGCCGTTTATAACGAAAAACTCAGCCATCAGGCTCAAAATACAAACGTGCGATTGTCATTTCAGATCACATCAGATCAGATTTATTTTCCTCCAAGGTATCCCAATTGGGATACATTACATGAGGGGGGAATAAATACAACATTCAATGTACAATATTAAAAGGTAAACAACAAAACACACAAAAAAAAAATTCATTGATCACACTTTACAAATGAGAATTACAAATATCGCGAAATTTATTAGTTTCATGGACGATGTGAGCGGTTAAGGAATTTAAGTCGGCAGTAGCAAGTAAAAGGGGGGGGGGGGGGGGGGGGGGGCATTTTGAAATTTGTTAGTTCTGGAGAAGAGAGGCTGAATTTTTAGTGGATGATCGCAGCGCTTTGAAATGTAAGATGGATCTTGGAGATAGAGGCTACGAAATTCCGATGATGAGTAGTAGATGTCATGAAGGAAAGCAAGACGGGCTAGTTTCGTTCTAACGGTTAGAGGTTTCAACTCCAGGTTGGTTTTAATAATAGTGACACTCGAGGTTCGTGAATAGTCATGCATGACGTAGCCTGATGCCTTGTTTTGAACGGATTCGAGCTTGTTATGAAGGTATGCTTGATGAGGCCACCAGATGATGTTGGCGTATTCGAGTTTGGATCGCACAAATGCTTTGTAGGCGGTTAGTTTGACTGTCTGAGATGAGCGGAAAAGGTTGCGTTTGATGTATCCGAGTGATTTACATGCACTTGAAACGGTGTTATTGGTGTGATCGTTCCAGATGAGGTCCTCTGAAAAAATTACTCCTAAGTACTTGTATGTTCGAACTTTTTCTATGTCTTCGTGGTTAATGGACTAATTCCTTTGCGTGGAAGAAGGCTGACTGGCAAATCTTATAAATCTTGTTTTCTTCGTGTTCAATCTCAGTTGCCATATGCTGCACCAAAGTGAAATCATGTTGAGGTCTTGCTGTAGCAGTGCTTGATCATCTGGGTTGGTGATGCGGCGGTAGATAACACAGTCATCTGCAAAAAAGTCTTAGGGGGGATGTTAAGCTAAGAGGAAGGTCGTTCATGTAAATGAGAAATAAAAGCGGACCCAATACGCTGCCCTGAGGGACACCGGACTTTACTGATAATTATGAAGTCTTAATCTCTCCGACATATGTAGCCTGTTTACGATTTTCAAGAAAAGTGGCAATCCATTGTATGATAACAGGATTAATGTTAAGTTGAGACAGCTTGTACAACAAGCGTTGGTGAGGTACGGAGTCGAAGGCAAGGCTTTGGCAAAATCAATAAATATGGCATCAGTAGGTCTGGAAGAGTGAATTTTTTCGTGCAAATTAGTAACAAATTCAAAAAGTTGCGTTTCACACGAAAAACCTTTACTGAATCCATGTTGATTATTACAAATTAGGTCATGCTCAGATAAGTAGCTACTGACATGGGAATACATGACATGCTCCATAATTTTGCATGGTACACTTCTTATGAAATTGGTCTATAATTACAGACATGTTCTTTTATCACCAGATTTAAAAAATGGTAGCACTTTCCCAAATCTCCAATCCGCCGGAAGGTACATCAGTTCTACAGATTGCTTGAAAATGAGATATAGTAGATGACAAGATATAGCTCGTGTTACCTTCAAATGTTTGGAGCATATATCGTCTTCGCCAGGTGCAGAGCTTGGGGAGAGTCGATCAATAATTGCCAAAATGCCTTCTTGTGTAAAAGTGACAGGTTCACATGATATGATTAGGGGTACACAAATTGGAACACATGGCAAAGGAAACTGTTCCTCAGTGAAAACAGATACAAAATACTGATTAAATACGGTTGCTGAATCATGGTTGGAGAGCTCCTGTCCTTGCTCATCATAAATCTTAAGCAAAGTTCGCTCCTGTTTAGAACCGATGGTCTTCCAAAATTTTTTGGGGTTTGTTTTTAATAAATTTAGAAGGTCACTCATGTAATATTTATTTTTTGCCTTTCTAATTTAGATTTGTACTTTTTGTAGCACTCATTATATTTTGACCAATCTACACCTAGATTACTTAACTTTGCTTTAGAAAACAAACGGTTTTTTGTCTTATTAGATAGTTTTTTTTAACCGGTTAGTGAACCATTGTCGTTCAGCATTCGAGTTTAGCATGATTTTTGGAACGAAAGTCGACTTTAGCCTTTTAAACTCCATTTTCAACATATTCCAGTTTGCCTCAAGCGATCTCTTGTTAAACTTTTCTAAATACTTGGACGCAAAACTTTGAAAAGAGGCAACAAGAGCTTCCTTGTTGACTTTCAAATAATCATATATAATTTATGGTGCCGTAGCTCTAAACTCAATCGGGAGTGGCATTTCAACAAAAACAATGTTATGGTCACTAATTTTACCGAGAACATCAACTGACCTGATATTGTGAGGAGACGACGTAAACACAATGTCTAGTATAGCATTGTTCCTTGTAGGCCAAGTGACGATTTGATTAAGGTCAAAATGCTTGCTATATCCAAAAAAAAAATTAGAGGCTTCTACTGGGTTTCAACATGCATTTTCAATATGCCCTTCTTTCCAGTTAACACCAGGATAGTTGAAGTCGCCTCCTAACATAATACAACAATCCGGGTAGGAACATTTAATAGATTCGATGCATTCAAACAATTTCCATATACCTTGCAATTTCTCTGAAAAGCCACTATCTCTTCCCGGAGGGCGATAACAGGCACCAAGAATAAGACATGAGCAAGCGAATTCTAGTCGAACCCACAACACTTCTAGGCTACTATCAACGGGAATGAGAGATGCGTTAATAGATTTGCTAACTGCAATAAGGACCCCTCCCCCCCCCGCGACAGCGTACGATCTTTCCGAAACAGATTGAATGACTCACTCAGAAGAAGCTCCGCATTTTCAACTTCAGGTGTAAACCGCGTTTCAGTTCCTATTACTATCTTAGCAGTGGTATCGTCGATGACCGATGCAAGATAGTCTTGTTTAGAAAAAAGACTACGGAAGCTAGCGAGAATGAGTGAGACGTCAACTTTTTTTAGAGCGCAGCTCTTAGGCGCCCGTTTCCGGCTTGAGCGGCGTCGCCGTCGGCGTAACCGCGCGGTGCATTATGGGAAATGTCCCATAATGCACCGCGCGAGCCCCCCCTGGGGTCACGTGACCTCGGGGGGGGGGGGGGGTCACGTGACCTCTCAGGTCACGTGACTCCCCCCCCCCCCCCGAGATCACGTGACCCCCCTCCCCCCGAGGTGCATTATGGGAAATGTCCCATAATGCACCGCGCGAGCCCCCCTGGGGTCACGTGACCTCGGGGGGGGGGGGGGGGTCACGTGACCCCTCATGTCACGTGACCCCCCCCCCTAGGTCACGTGACCCCCCCCGGAGGAGATTGAAGAATGAGGGGAGGAGGAGGAGGAGGGCAATACCCTCCCCTGAGTTCCCTTCCCTCCTCCTCCTCCTCAAGAGCTGCGCTCCAATTCGGCGTTACAGGGAGTTGTAAACGACTTTCATTTTTTGACTACGTATTACCTCATGCTATTGCACAGTCATATTGTTGTTCTGAAGTTGCCTTAGCAAAATCACCTCGTCCCTCTGGGGACAATAGCAGAACTGTTTACCATCTGACGTATAGCTTATCGCAGACAAGTTTGACTTTAATGTTTCTTTCTCTGAATTGTTCAATAAATTGCCATAGTTTGCTACGATGTAGACGAGTCCGCGGTGTGAAATCTTCTGAAATATAAACGCGTAGAGAGGGAACGTTTTTTTTTAGTTTGTGAGCGTTATGAAGAACATCCTGTCTACTTTGATAGTCAAGGAAGCGCACAACGACGGGGCGTTTTGCGCCGTCACGTTTGCCACCCACGCGGTGCGCACGCTCAATCACACCGGCTTCGGAGCCCTGGTGTGTTTTCACAAACTCTTTTATAATGACAGATGACTGTTCTCATGTTTCATTGGTTGTAGCACGAACCTCCCGATTTCATTTCCCCCGTCCCAAATTCCCCGTGCCATTTCTCCCGAGTGTCAAAATCCCCGTTTTCAAAATCCCCGTCTCGTTTGCCCCGAGTGTCAATATCCCCGTGTCCAATTTCCCCGCTATGCACCTGCGGACAATTCGGATACGTCTCTTGTTGTGCATAGATTGGTATGCTTTTTCAGTGTCGGCTCACAGCCTATTCGGCGCACGGAATATTCGATGCGTGGCCATTTAAGCTTGCAATATTTCATCAGTTATTATTACAACTAGGTGTGTTATTTTATAACCTTTATTTTCATCTTCTGTGCATTACTTTTTGGCATTTATTAGCGCACTCGTGAGTAATGTCAATGCACTCATACACCTCTGCTCTTATTTTTAAAATCAACGCACACTGTGTTCTTTGTGATTCTGTGCCAGTAATTCATCGCTCTACAATATTGCAAATTACAGGAGATTTGTTTACACTTTTTTTTATACACTTTCATGGGAGCAACGTTCACTACTTATATACCGCAATATCGCTGCACTAGCTTCGGGAACTCTTGAATGCTCAGCTCTCCATTGGAAAAAAAAAAGGCTCCTCAAGCTTCTTTGATGGCCTCTTCTTCATCTCCCACTTCTTTTGACGCTTTCGGGCTTGGCTACCATCGAACACCTGGGGGAGGGTGACTCTGCCAATGGCCTCGTCTTGCTTGATATGCTCCACGAACGTGTAGACATTGGGGTGCACTTTTCCGATGGCATTGTTAATTTTCCTGCGAATAATAATAATTATGATGATGATTGGGGTTTTTTGGCGCAAGAGCAACTTAGGCCATATTGCGCCAAACAAAGGTTTTTCCAAGGGGCTTAAGGGTATAATCTATAAGAACTGCAAGCTACAGCTGGTGTAAAAGACCAGTTTTATGAAGTAAATTTAAAACTCGATTGAATGGTACCAATGGTTGATCGCCAAGCAGAAAATATGAATGAAAGGGAAGGTGATCTCGAAAAAGTTCTGGAAAACATGATCGCCGCTCTTGGTTTAAAGATTTGCATTGCCACAGGATGTGCAAAACGGTCATAGCTTTCCCACAGTTATCCCAAAGTTTAACATCCTCACCACAAGAGCAGGTGCAAATTCGTCAAACGGGTATGACCGATTCTTAAACGGCAGAGGAGAACTTCAGCCTGACGGTCTTTATGGAAGGAACTCTCCCAGACCCCCAGTTGGGGCTTAATAACATGAAGCTTGTTTCTCTTTTTCCATATCGCAATCCAACTGCCATGACTTCATAATTGATTTCTGGTTGATTGATTTCAGGTCTTGGTGTGGCAAGCCAAGAGGCAGTTTTGGGCACTCTTTTGCAGAGCCAGCAAGTCTGCTTTCTCATTGCCAAAAATACTCACGTGGCTCGGAACCCAGCAGAATTTGATCAGGTGTCCTTGCTGAAGTGCTCGGTTTAACCGTACCCGAAGATATTGCACGAGAAGATTCTTGCTGTCTGCTAAGGACGAAATGGCTAGAAGAACACTGTGGGAGTCGACAAACAGAATTGCTTTCATGATATTGTTCTCATAAGTACTCAACAGCGATTAAAATGCCGTACAGTTCAGCAGTAAACATATTTGCAAAAGTGTGGAGTTGTTGTACTTTCCTGAAGGCAGTGGAATAAACCGCACATCCCACAAAAGTTGAGGTTTTCGATCCATCAGTGTAAAAATGCGAGTAGTCCTTGTATTTCTGTTCCAAATCGGCAGACTCTAGCTGAAGAACGAGTGGAGAAATGGCTGTTTTTCTGTACTTGAATAGTGCCCAGTCACAAGGAATTGGCAGAATGTTCCAAGGCGCAACTCTCTCATGGCTCCTCAGCAAAGCAGCCTCACTAAAGGGAAGGTGAAGAGATGTTGCCATACTTTGAACTCTGAAACTCAGGGGCCGAACAATACTCGGCTTGTTTTCAAAGAGTCGGAAGGATGTAGAGGGTTGGAGGGCATCAAAAGAGGGATGCTGAGGATAGCTGTATATCTTGTAAGCATAACAAAGACTCAAATATTGCCTTCGTCTCTCAAGGGACATTTGATGTGTATCAGCATACAGGCTAAGCACAGGTGATGTTCGAAACGCCCCCGTGGCGAGTCGGAGCCCGAGATGATGGACAGGCTGGACAGGGTCCAACATCTTTAGGGCAGACGGACGCGCCGACCCATAAACAATCGCGTCATAGTCCAAGCGGGACCGCACCAAGGAGTTATAGAGTCGCAGGAGGCACCGTCTGTCAGACCCCAAAGGTTGTATGCGACAACACTTTGAGAATGTTTGATGAACGTAGGCATTTGTGTTTCAACCCTTTCAAGTGGGGTAAAAAGGTGAGCTATTTATCAAATATTATTCCTATAAACTTGTGGGCCTCCTTTACAGATATAGCAACGTCATTCAAGCGCAACACTGGATCTGGAGACAGGCCACGACGGAGTGAAAAGGGAACACAGATTGTCTTTTCGGGGGAGAATTTAAAGCCATTTTGATCAGCCCACTTGCTCAACTTATTGAGTGTGAGCTGCAGTTGCCGTTCACAGCTGGACAAGTTACAAGAGGAAAACAATATCTGCACATCGTCCACATACATCGAATAGGATACAGATGGTGGTATAACCTTAGCCAGACAATTAATCTTTACAGCAAAGAGGGTAACACTCAATACTCCACCCTG
This sequence comes from Ixodes persulcatus, assembly GCA_013358835.2. NCBI lineage: Eukaryota > Metazoa > Arthropoda > Arachnida > Ixodida > Ixodidae > Ixodes > Ixodes persulcatus. The sequence continues at coordinate 385,751 of JABSTQ010011508.1, forward strand.
AGGGACGCCATTCTCCTGGAGAAAAACATCCGACAGGATGGAGCCCAAACGAACTTGGAAGGTCCAACTCGTCAAGAAACTTTGAATGCAGCGAAGCATACGACCTCGGACACCATATGAGTACAAGTCTCGAAGGTTTCCATATCTCCAAGTCGTGTCGTAAGCCTTTTGTAGGTCAAAGAAGACAGAAACATAGTGCTGGCGATGGACAAATGCTTCCCGAATCGAAGTTTCCAGGCGGACAAGGTGGTCTATCGTGGAACGGCCCGCTCGAAAGCCCAGTCAGCTTGTCAATGCAATTGGGCGATAGCTCGTAGGTAAAGAGGGGTCTTTGCTGGGTTTCAGAAGAGGAATTATGTGTGCCATTTTCCAACAGTCAGGAAAACAGGCAGCATCCCACAATAGATTAAAAAAGGTGAGCACACTGTTTAGAGATTCAGACGACAGTCTCCTTAGCATCTCGTATTGAATTCTATCCGGCCCAGCCGCAGAGTCTTTTTTGACGCCGAGAGCCAGTTCAAGCTCACACCGTGAGAATAGCTTGTTATATGGAACACCCTGAGCACCAGACAAAGAAATGGCTTGTTTTTCTGCTGCTGATCGAAACCTCTTAACAGATTCACTATAATTGGCAGAGTTAGACACTTCCTGGAAGTGTTTACCAAGAACATTTGCTTGTTCCTTAAGCGATGTTGCTGATGGGAAAAGGGATATCCTGAAAGACCGATAGTCTCCCTGATCTTCCTAAGACGATCCCACACTTCCTTTGAAGAAAAGAAACTACTCAAAGAGGTCACATAATTTCTCCAAGAACTGCATTTAGCTCGCCTTCGCGTCCAGCGAGCTTTGGCTCTTCTTTTTTTTAATTCAAGTAAATTCCTAGGAGTAGGATAACGTCTGAAGATGCACCATGCCTTGTTTTGCGCCTTGCGTGTTTTGGAGCAGTCCTTGTTCCACCATGGCTTGCATTTTTTGGGGAGTCGTCCAGAGGTCTGGGGGATACTGTGTGATGCGGCATTTATAATCGCTTCTGTAACATACAGCGTGGCATCTTCAGGGCTCATGTTTACAAGAATAGGACGAATCTATAAAAGCCTCCAAACCAAAAATAGACCAGTCAGCCTTTTCCAATTTCCACCTTGGGAGTCGTGTCGGAATGGAAGGAATTGGCATTGTACTTTCTAAAACAATAGAAAAATGATCACTTCCAAAAGGATTATTTAAAACCTTCCATGAAAAGCAGGGAAGTAAAATTGGTGATGCAATGGAAAGGTCAATAGATCTAAATGATTGATGTGCTGCACTAAAAAAAGTGGGATCCCTCCCATTAAAGACACAACCCGGATGATAATAAAAAAACTCTCTATGACGCCTCCACGTGAATCTTGGCGAGCACTACCCCACAAAGGGTGGTGGGCATTAAAATCGCCTAAAATTAAAAAAGGTTGAGGTAATTGTTTTACAAGTGGCTCAAGTTCACTCATATGCAGTGGAGAGTTAAGTGGAAGATAAAGAGAAACTACCGTGATCAAACGGTCAACAAGAAGGCGCACCGCCACAGCCTCTAGGGGCGTAGAAAGGGGGACCTCAGAGCAAGCAACACCACTCTGTACCACTAGTGCCACTCTTCCAGACGTGTTAGGGGAGAGTCTATCTTTTCTGAAAACCTGGTACCGACGCAAAATCTGCGTATGAGTGTTATTTAAATGTGTTTCTTGCAGGCTGAGTGCAATGGGTCTCAGCTCGTCCATAAAATAATGTACATCATCAATATTTCTCATTAGGCCACGGCAGTTCCACTGCATAAAATGAAAATTGGCCATTGCTTTAAAAATGAGTTAAAATGTGAGTAAATAAGAAGCACTGGGAGAATAAATAAAAGTTCTAAGGCTGCCGTATGTGGCAAAAATTAATTCGCAATGTCACGTTGGTGGGATCACCGGTTATTTGCCTTTGTGCTTATTCTTAATAGTCTGCCACTCCATGTCGTCTTGGTCAGACGCATGAGTGGAGACTTCTCCAAGCTCATCCATGGCCTCAGTTTCCTGAGGTGAGGCTTTTCCTGCAGGTTTCTTCAGGTTCGGGGAACGGGGCGCCATGCCCCACCCGCGACCAGACCCAGCCAAAGGGGCAGAGGAGGTACTGGGCGAAGCGTCGCCCAAGTCAACCCGTTCCTGTCCCTTAGGCGCTGCAGGTGCGGCACGAGAGCCATGCCGCTCCTTCGATGATGCTCTCTCCAGGGAGTGTGGGCGAGAATGCCTACCCTTCTCCCTGGAAGGAGACTGCGGAGGAGGGACGGTGGCGGTAGCCACCGGCCCATCCTGGGTCTGGGAAACAGCCTGAGAGGACAAAGGCTGTTGTCCCGTTGGAGTGCGAGGGTTCGCACTCTGGCTGGGAGGATCGGTAGACCGCCCAGCCGAGATTGCACGCCCCGGAAGCTGAATCTTCAGCTGGGGCGTGGGGGACTGCAGTGGCCTCCTATAGTCCAGAAAGGACGTCTGGGTGGCCACTGCTACCATCGGTGGTGCAGGTCCCCGCTGCACCACTTGGGCATAGCCGCCTTTCTGCACGAACGCAAAGCGATGGCGTGCTTCAGGGAAAGAAAGGTTTTCCTTAACTTTCAAGGTGAGGATCTCTTTCTCGTCTTTCCATGTCTTGCATAATCTGGAATATGCTGGGTGAGGTTCTGAGCAGTTTACACAGCGTGGGTTGTTGGTACATGCATCAGCTTCGTGGTCGGTCTTGCTGCACTTTGCACAGGTGGCCTTTCCACGGCAGCTTTGAGAGCCATGGCCAAATCTCTGGCACTTGAAACATCTACGGGGGTTTGGCACATAAGGCCTGCAGCGCAGGCCTTATGTGCCAACCCCTGCAGCGCAGGTACCGAGCCCTCACAGCTTCAGGAAGGACGGTTGATTGGAAGGTGAGTGCAACATGTTTTGTTTTCAGCTCGTTCCCGTCACGACGCATGGTGATACGCCTTGCAGCTGTGACACCTTGGTCAGAGAGGCCTTCAACAATTTCACTCTCAGAGCTGTCTAGAAGGTCATCCTCGGAGGTAACTCCTTGAATGCTGTTTAACGTTCGGTGGGGACAGACAGAGACGTCATAACCAGAAATAGACGTTAAGCCTAGTAGTGCAGCAATCCGCTGATTCGTTTCCACCTCAACAAGTAAATCGCCAGAGCTCATTTTCTTTGCCTTGTAGTTTTTCCCTATTCCACCTTCAAGTACCTTTGCTACTAAGAATGGGGGCATTTGTGAGAGCTGTTTATCGCCTTCAGAATGAATGACTAAAAACTTGGAGAATCTTGGAGGAAGGTCAGGTGTCTTTGTAGGGATGGCTTCGGTGTGGACCCATTTCAGGGCCTGATCAGTGGTTTTTTGTCTAGAACCCATAAAGATGGGAGAAACGTTCAGTGCCCGGGTGCACCGCCCACCACGGAGCCCAACAAGGGGGTAGGTAATGTGCCATAGCAAAAAAGGCTTGGCTGACACAATTACTCTACCAGTGCTGCCCGGGCACTATACCCTAGTGTGGTTGCAGGGACAGGACCTGTTTCCACTCAAGGTTGGCCCTTGCCGTCTAAGAAGGTGAAAAAGGAAGGAAGAGAGTGTAGAAGAAAAGAGAAAGAGGTGAGAGGGAAAGTGAAAGGAGGAAGAAGAGTGTAGAAGAGGCGACTGACTGAATCATCCTGGTCGGGCCAAGCCAGGACACCCGTCTACGAGAAGCAGGGGCCGAAGCGGTGTATTGCCTCGAACGGGGGGCCCCGAAGGGTCCAAACAAACCCCGGGTTCAGCTCAACCACCAGGGTTCCCTTTTCCCCGGACACGGGTTAAGCCACGCACAGCCAGACGTGGGTGGGCGAACCCACATGGATCGGGGTTCGTAGTGGCGCCACTCACCAAGCACCTACTAAAGTAGGTGCCCCCTGCGTGCGGGTATGGTGGCCCACGTGGCTGGGGTCCGTGGTGACGCCACTCACCAAGCACCTAGCACCTGAGGTGCAGGCGCCCCCTGCGGGGCTCGGGGTCCATGGAGACGCCACTCTCCAAACACCTGCTTTCACAGATGCCCCCTGCGGGGCGAATAATAATAATAATAAGAATAAGAATAATAATAATAATAATAATAATAATAATAATAATAATAATTTTATTGCTAATGAGCAAAACGTATGTTAAGTCAGACCTGCCTAAGCCTCATTGGGCTTGACTGGCAACGTCTTACAATCAGTGAAACCAGCCGTTTGCAAAAGGAAACATGTAAAATAAAATCCACACAAAGAAATTAGAATAACACAAGCAAACTAGTGAGTACTTTACGAACTAAAATTTCTCAGGGCTTTCTTGAGCTTGTATTTTGTTCTTAAATTTAAAATACTAGAAGGTAGTTTGTTCATTAATGCTGGTACGTAGTAACTCCGAGCTCTTTTTCCAAATCTTGTCGAACATCGAGGTACCCGGTAACGCTCTTTGGGTCTAAGAATACGAGAAGGTAGATATAGAACTTCAAATTGACTGTCCCAAAAATGCCTATGAACAACAGTTTCCATCAGCAGCGAGTTAAAATCAGGCAAATTCAGTGCTTTAAACACGTCAATGTCCTATGCCACGAAACAGTCGGCCTGTGTGACCAGTGCGCATTTGAAGAATCGCCTTTGTCTTTCCTGAACCCTAACCAAAACACCCTCATAACATATTTTCACTGTTCGGCTACGTTGGCATAGCCTGTAATCGACTTAATTTTTGCGAAAGTCTACTTTTATTTTATAATTATCTGTAACCAATTCTAATTGAAGAAGTGACAGGTATAGTAATTATATTATGATTTCATATCAAAATTCGACGAATCGGGACTGTGAAATTCGGTGAAACAGCGTTTCAATAAAATATCTGGTGCCCGAAACTTATTTATATGAAAATGTCTAACATGTGTATGTGTTCTAACACAGAAGATGAGTGCAATGGGGCAACTGAATGGCCTCACAGACAGTTGTCAACGAGTTTAACTTTTTGATGAATTACCCTTCGACGAGTCATCCTACTACTGATTGGCCTATTCAATCAAATACCCGTCGACAAATATTGTTCTTGGATTTATTTGCCATCTGCCACAAAGGGGAGTGTAGGGCTCGTCAAGCCGACATCTGCCAGCATTTTCCTCACGCCTCCAGCGCCTGTATACCTACTGACGCCGACAAGTTGGCCTAGAAATAAATACCCACGGACAATTCTATAAATATCTCTACGCGAGCATGATTTGTTTTCAAAGGGGCGCCCGCCTGTCGGTGCTTCTTTGAATTATACATACGTAACGGTCAAAACCTTTCGCAGCTAATGAGTGAAGGCCGACCAACCTATTGTGTCCAATTGTCCGTGTATGGGAGAGGAGAATGCCATAGCGTCAAAGACAAGCACATCGTTTACGTGTGCGAGCGTTGCTAAAAAAGAGAGAACCCTAACGATGTTTTAGTATACTTGGTTTCACTCTTAGTCAGAGCGCAAACAAAGCCTAGATGTCACGGAAACACATTCACAAAGACAAAAAGCGCTTTATCACGGCGCATTGGGTACGTTGTTATATTAGTGGGCGGAAACACCCAAACAAGATAGTGAACGCCGTGGCGTTTAGGTCTTGAGCTGTAGGTGATGTTTGATCGGCGCAATGTGGCGGCCGAGCTCCAACTGAGGGTGAAATGAGGCAGGGCAGTTCTGTGGTTTTACTTGTTGTTTAATCTGTTTTCTTTCTTTTCTAGAGCGCAGCTCTTAGGCGCCCGTTTCCGGCTTGAGCGGCGTCGCCGTCGGCGTCGCCGTCGCCGTCGGCGTAACCGCGCGGTGCATGATGGGTAAATTTCCCCGCTAAATTTAGCGGAAAATTTTCCCCGCTAAATCTAGCGGAAAAATTTCCCCGCTAAACAGCGGAAAAAATTCTCCGCTAAATCTAGCGGAAAATTTTCCCCGCTAAATCTAGCGGAAAATTTTCCCCGCTAAATCTAGCGGAAAATTTTCCCCGCTAAATCTAGCGGAAAATTTTCCCCGCTAAATCTAGTGGAAAATTTTCCCCGCTAAATCTAGCGGAAAATGTTCTCCGCTAAATTTAGCGGAAAATTTTCCCCGCTAAATCTAGCGGAAAATTTCCCCCCTAAATCTAGCGGAAAATTTTCCCCGCTAAATCTAGTGGAAAATTTTCCCCGCTAAATCTAGCGGAAAATGTTCTCCGCTAAATTTAGCGTAAAATTTTCCCCGCTAAATCTAGCGTAAAATTTTCCCCGCTAGATTTAGCGGCAAATTTTCTCCGCCCCCACCCCAGGTCACGTGACCCCCAGGCCACGTGACCCCCCCCCCCGTGCCTTCCCCTCCTCCTCAAGAGCTGCGCTCTAATTCGGCGTTACAGGGAGTTGTAAACGGCTTTCATTTTTTTTTCACGAAATATCATGGCTTGACATCGTCGTTCGATGAAACTCTGTTTTATTGATTGGCGTTTCATCGAATAGTGGACATTTCATCGAACGCCGTTTCAGTGAACGCCAATTCATCAAGTAGCTTGACAATGCTTGATCGAATTACGTTTCTGCTATCAAATTATTGCCAATATAATAACTAAGCTCGTCATATTTCGTAAATAACAGTAGCCTTTAGCGAAAATTATGTTGCTTAGTTTCGGCCATCACCAAATAGTGGGAAAAAAATCTATATACTTTATATATATAAATGTTACTAATACAAAGTCTGGACATTTACACTCACCAAGTAAACATTTTCAGCTGTGATTTGAGAGTATGTTGTGTTTATTCCGCTCTTATTTATTTGTTTTTTGTTTCTCCCGTTTCTGGCCTTTTTAGTATAAGTTCCACCAGCTCGCTTGCGCGTCAACTCTAATTTCAAGTGAAACAAGTTTGTAAATTAGGGTGACACTATAGTTTTGAAATCCTATATGCCACTTTTTATTGCCATTTGGTGGGCCACGTACGAATTTTAAAATATATCCTTTCATACAAATAATCGATTAGTAAATCAAATGGCGATTGGGGCGAATTTACTACGATTGGAAGAACGAATTGGCAAATCACAATCACAATTAGGGAATTTCAGCCATTCTTGGTTTCCGGTTGGTCACGTTCAGTAGCGGCTCCCTCAGCTCCGCACGAAGTAACTCGAGTCAGAATGGACTACTTCCATAAACCCCTGCATGCAACACGGCGCGCGTTGCACTCTGGGAACTAGTTGGCCAGGGAGGAGAGTGGCATGGTTTCGGTTTCGATCGACACGTCGACAAGAGATTATACAGAGAGCGTGGACTATTAACGGCCGTTATCTCACGTTTTCTGGTCCCGAGAGCATCAGTTTTTGTCTCTAAACTAACCTAAATGGCCAGACCTCGAAGCTATAGCACAAGCCCGAGACGTATAGCTTGTTTTAACACATGCTTGTTGTATTTTTGTACACGATCGAGCCTTTCTGTTAGCGTTTCGAGATATATGTGAACAAGCGAGTGCTGCGAATCTCGACGCTGCGCAGCTCGGGTATCTTGCTTGTGTACGAGTAAACAAGCTGTAACGACCAATACGTTTGTATACATTGAGCTCGCACCTTTACAGCTGGTCAGGAAGTTTGTTTGTTTTGACTCCGGCAGTGACGGACACCTCCTTTTCGGACTGACTTATACCATTCCATATGACCTTTGCGTTAAATCTTCATTACTGTTAATGTTCTTGTTACTGTTGTGTTAAGTTTCTGTAATGCTGCGGCACCACAGGCCTCAGGTACGGACCAATGGCCTTTCTGTGATGCTGCGACCCTCCAGGGTCGAATAAAGACTATCTATCTATCTATCTATCTATCATAGACGAAATATAATTTTTTGCAATTACTGTTTTCAGGTGAAACTCGGAGGCGCCATTGAAAAGCTCAATTGGAACACACTTCTTATCTCTTATCTGTACTGACCCGCAGCACTGCACGAAGCTAACTCCCCACCCGCTTGCATTCCACTAATATTCAACATCGCGTATGCACATAAAGTTATCCTGCAATCATATAGGCGCATTCGCACGTACAACACGTTTTAAGAAAGCGAAAGTTGAGCACTTCTGTAAAGAATGTCGCACCGTTCGCCGCAAGTGCGCCGGACGTTCGTGAACCCCTAGGTGGTGTGCCAAACGAACGAAATTGTTCAAAGCGCATTTGACGGTTGCTAATGGCCGTAATATTTGCTATGTGTTTGCTTTCTTCCTGACTGAGTAGGCTGAGATAATTTCAGACACACCGTTCAGACACCGATCTTGGGCGTCAGTAAAAACTCGTTCAAAAAGGCTTAGCGAGGAGTAGGGGACGCTTGTTAGAGCCTCCGTCGTAGCTAGCCGATCTCAGCGTTTGCGAAAATCTAATCTCCGATCATCATAAAATTTGAGTGGGCGATATATGATGACACGAGGAAGACATCATAGTTACTTTTGTGCAGTAGTGAGGTCATGCGTCAACGCTGGGCTCAACTTTGATACTCCTGTGAGGATGCGGCCTGCTTTTCGCCCAATGAAGTAACAAGAAGCGGACGTTTGGAAACAAAATACGTGTAAGGCTCAAGGTGACCAAATTTCAGTTGTAGTTCTCTGGTACTAGACGGAATTATTGAAAGTGAGCTCAAAGATGCACTCGTGGGTGAGGTGACTAAGCCACGTCTTACTACGTTTGCATACGCACGCACAATATCCGGTGTTTCAGGAACCAAGGAAAGTGCCCCAGTCTTCGTTTTGTATCGCTCGAGAATGTGTGTATTGTAAAATCGTGAAAAGTCAGATAATCGAAAACGCAAGCGGCGCATTCGGTCACGGCGTGATAGCGGGAAATGAAGCTGCTCAATCGAAACCGAAACTGAGTGGCCAACTAGTTCTCAGAGTGCATTGGGTAGTATTTCGCTGCGATGGGGCGCGTCGGTTCTGGAAGAAGTCAATTCGGGGAGTCTCTACTGACCGGCAAAAAAAGTGCGGCGCCCAGACGACTTGATGTATTTGTATACACCCTTGACATCGGCCGCGATCGGCGATTTAGGTTTTGTTAGCCGACGCAAGCGTCAGCGGACGTCTCATATTTCGATACTCTGATTTTTTGTCAGATACTCTGACAAAAAATCATCCAGATAATGTTCACTGTGTTCACCACTGACAAGATAGTCGGTAATCGACGAGTTTTCGTGCAACGCCGATCAAAACAAGGCACCAAATCAACGTTTAGCTCGCTTCCTTTGACGACTGCCATCAGGAAAGATCTGGCTTGTCGCGTTCCGTCTACATCACTCCGAATATTGTTTGTGCCCCGCGTGCCATCCTGCTGTAGCAATCTTTTTATTGTGCCCATGTGATTTCGTTTTTATGTTCTTACTGGTGTTTGATCATAATTCAGGCATCAAAACAGTTTTTGCTGCCGACCCAACCATTCTTTTGACCCTCTCGCAGCAAAGGAATATTATGCCGGAATTACACACAAAATAAGAATGTAGACACTCCGTCCTATATCTCAAATTACATCACAATCTGTTTACACAACTGTAGTGCAGAGGTACGATGAGCAGGGTCTGAGAAAATATTAATTTCAGTATTTTCAAAAGACTGACGAAACAAAATAAAAAAAGAAAGAACCGCCAATTGGCAGCGCGTGCAAGCAGATGCAGTGGTGACATGAAGCGCCAGGTGTGTCTTTCGTACGGCCGGCATCCAGGGCGCGCTCAGATGTATACTGTTGCGCTCACGAACTCATGAGACGTTGACGCAGTGTCAAAGGTGTACTCTTTTTTACTCGTACGATTGCAACGCTGGGGAATGCAGGCGTGTTATTTCAGAAAGCGCTTCCTACCATTTCTACGCGCGAGTGCTCCTGCAACCCAAGCATTGTATACAGTTACGTCCTCGCGCCCGTGCCTTTGCCAGCCCTGTACACAATTTATGCAACATCGAAAAAGCATAGTTCAACATTGGCGGTCCCACTTTTCCATACCGCTTCAAAGCCTCATCTCGCTCAGATCACTTGGCAGCCGGACAAGTTGGGGCAGGGGGCCTTCAGCTGGGGATTATCCGGTATACATTGTCCTCTGAACAATGAACGTACGCGCGACGCGCCAGAGGTTGAACACGTGAAAGGAGAGACGTAAGAGCGGCGAAGGAAACTCAACGTCGCACGCGACGGGAAAGGGGTTTCGAAATTGGCGCGCCGGTTCCACAGCATCAGCTCACACCAACGAGGTAGAGGGGCTTAGAGTGATAAACCGGAAGTTCGGAAGTGGCACCCCCCCGGTTGCCGCCATGTTGTACGCAAATGTGACCACTCGTCACGTGACCCAACAAGAGCCATGACGTCACCGGTAAGATGGCAGCGCCTAGAGCTGGCGGATGCGAGTTGGTTCGGAGCGCGGTAGCCGTGATGTGCCGCTGCTTTTCGACGATTTCGGGCTTCTTCGTGCTCGCTGACGCAGGTATAATGTGAAAATGTGAAGGAATGAGACTTTATACCCTTTCTGCGCAAGATCGCTCTGGATCATCTGGATATTAACGCCTGTGAGACAGCATCAACCGTATCGCCGTGCTGGGGCTCGGATTCCCGGATGTGTTCGAGGATCGATAGAACTTCGAGTGCTTTTAGCGTGGAATTTTCGCAAGCTATTAGCTTTGTTTGAACGTTGGAATGTCTGGGGATCGACGCGAAATGTATGCGTCAGACGTAGGGCCTAGGGGAATTTGTTTCAGCCCGAGGAAACTGCATAATCACACCAACTTTTACCGCTCATTCACACTGGAAGCGGATCCGCGTTCGCAAAGCGGTTGCGAACGCGGTTGTATAAAGACCCAGTACAATTGCACGCGCACTTGATGCCATCGAGTGCGCGTGCAATTGTACTGGATCTTTATACAACCGCGTTCGCAACCGCTTTGCGAACGCGGATCCGCTTCCAGTGTCAATGAGCGATTAGCGAGGAAGCTCCTGCGATCTTTAACCTTTTGTGCTAATCGATGATTCTGCATTCGATCGCAATACTTTCTCGAAGTGAAAAGCTGGCGTTCGCTTAATTTATGTGCATGCGAACTCTTAAAAAGCATTCGAACGAATCATTCGGAAAAAAAAAAAGGTCATTACTTATGTTCATAAAACAGTTTATTTGTCCCCTTGGAACTCGGAACACAGCAAGACTTTGATTGATCAGTGCACAAAATGCTGCATCCGATGTCACTTAGAAATTAGTATTAGTAGGCTCTTTACCTTGCCGATCGGTATCAATAGTCCACAGTAACCTCTATGTGTATGATCATATGCCTGTTAGATAGTTGTCTAATCCATCATTCTAACATCTAGAATCCTAAAAAAAACATGCAGCCCCACTTTTTAGAGGTTCAGAGATAGAATTTCACATATCAATTCGTTAAATGTAATGCAACTCGGAAATAGAAGATTAACTGGATATTTTTCTTGTTCATAGGATTTATTGCAGCAATACAATTTTTCATCAAGAGTGCATTGTATTTGTCGGTCAATTATTTACTTGTTCTAATTACCTGGACAAGACAACTCATATTTGTGTTAATTCCTTGCTCGAAGAAGCAGTCTTGTCGAAAAATGTTGACTACCATTCCTTTCAGTCTCTGCCAATAGACTTTTTTTCAAAAGTGTAGGCTTCCTATACTTCGTTTCGTTGTAACTTGGAAGAGGGCAACCACCACAGTCCCTTCGGGCCAATCAGAGAGACGGAGTGAAGGTGTGCGACAAATCTGTGCAGAAAGAGAGCACTCTGATGATATATGTTGTCACTGTGCCTCTCTCCAACGTGCATATTGACTCACCGAGACTGTAGCATTCGCTGTTTGCCAAATTGTGATGAAACGAATTACAGTAGTTGTAGCTAGTACTCTAATTACCCAAGGCCTTCGTCCTTTGGGTATTTGTTCGACAAGAATGTTATGTCAGCCATCACTGTGAACTCGGCTCAGCGCCTATTGGACTCAAATGCTGCATTAACGTTCGACGCGAGCTGGGACCCATTCGTGTGCTTTACGTCGAAAAAAAAATGGTGACAGTTGTGTTGGTTGATGGGGTTTTGCAAAGGGTCTATTGTGTCATATGTACAGGAAGTGTCCTGCTATATATCAATGCATCAACACATACTATTAGACTAGATGCTCAGAGGTGTGTTATCTTTGTAATTATCAAGTTACAGCAATAATTATTTCTTACGAGTGTAATATTTATTTTCAGCAGCTGGGCCCGTTTTGTGCTCGTCTGTGTGCTATGGTGGTATTATAATGTGTGTATAGTTTTATATATCCTCTCTGCAATGCTTCCAGGGGTCTTTGGAGGGAATAAATTAATAAATAACATTTTCACATCACTGGAGTTTGCTTTCGGTGCACCACATGTTCAGGACAGGTGGAAGGAGTGCAGTCCCATGCAACAAGTCTGCCAGTCTGGTTTGTCCCATTTATTAATATTCGGGGGTCAGAGATGCAACTGTCCTCAAAAACTGCACCGCATGCAGTGAACACAATTCTCGGTTTGTAGACTCTGAAGGCGTAAAGGCAAGCGGAAATATGTTGATTTGGTTAGTGTACTAAATGTTTATTTCCACTCGATTACATAATTATTTATTCTTAGCAAATGGTTCCATAACGAGTTCTTTCTGCGACAGTCTCGTGTCAGGCGTTCAGTCGTAGTACCTGTGCTCCTTGTTGTCGGATGACGCTCCTGGCACGTCGGTGTTCAGTTTGGTCGGGTGGCAATTTTGACTGACTGATGCCGTCTTGTAATCATACGTCATGTGCGGCCATTGACATTTGATGCACTGAAGCTGCAGGGCTGGCTTTTAGTCCGCAAATTTTTCTGGTAGTTTTCTGCGTCAGTGCAGCAAGCTCGGGCATGTATTGCTTACATGGCTGTGCCTTTTGCTGTACCGTTGACTTGATGGCTGGCAACATTGTTTGTTTGCTATCCAAGCCATTTCCCTTCCATTTCGTAATGGCGATTTCTTCCGGCATCCCGCGACCACTGCAACTTGTGTAAGTCTCGTGTGGCAAAGTGAAGTCGGGTGATGCTTGGTGTCCACTTTTGAGAACAACCAACCATTCTATCTCTTCAAGTCACTCAGCGGCATTCTTCCTCAAAGTTGGAAATTGTGTGCTTCATTAAGTGGACACAGATAATTGGTTTCAGCAAATTATTACGTATATTGTCCGTGGACGACAACCGACACCAAATCAACTGTCATTTCATTGCCGCTCACCTGCTTTGTCGTGCTTATCTCTCGTCGAGGTGATGGGGATCAGGAGCTTCGGGGTTGTGTCGGCAGCAAGGACAAAGGCCGCCGAAGATAATCCTCAGTGTCCCGCGGTCGCTCCTCGAGACGTGGTCGAGGGTTGTTCGGCACGAACCTTCGCAGGCTAATTCATTGGTACGGGTAGCTCCGGTAGACATGGTCGGCCTCATGCAGTGGTAGCAGAGTAGTTTTCGGTCGGCCATTCGCAACACCTCCGTTTTCCTCGGTGTACTTTGTTCAGCGCAGACCTACACCCGATGTCGAGAATGCTTCGGCGTTTGGGTGTCTCGTTGAATTGGCATTGAATACTGACGGGTAGCCAGTGTCGTCTCCAGTTGAAATGCCTGTCGAACTTGTTCCGAAACAATCTCGGCATTCAAAATAAAAGCTGGGCAACTGATGGCAGGAAGTAGCTTCCTGATCTCCTCCCAGACAACGTCGTGGATGATGTTGCGGATGCCTGGGAGGCTGGTGTCGAAACAAACACCCAAGAATAAGTCTTCCAAAGTCGTTCTGAGCTATCTTGAGTGCTCCTCGTGTAAGCGAGCGCCATATACTGTTTTGACCCTTTTATATTATTTTATTTTATTTCGCCGAGCGCATTCGAAGCGAGCCCCATTGTGTTTTGCCCTTTTCTTTTATTTCGTTGGGCGCAAGGTTGTGTTCTCGGGAGGTTGTGTTTATCCTAACTCCTCGGCATCACCCGTGCCTCACACGTGGATGCCCGCGCCATGAAGGCCCGACTGGCTGGCGTCGGGCAGGACACGGATCGGGTTACAGCCTTGGGCGAGACAAAGCTGCGCAAGAAAACTATGCGCGAGTCTAAGAACGGGACTCAAAGCGAGAGTGTGTGTGCGACGGTGGTACGCGACCACCAATAGTGTCTGTCTTGTAAACTAAAATTGTATCAAGAATATTAAATCCCGTGTTTCTTTAATTCCAAAAACCCATTTGTCAAGACCCCGTTTATTTCGAAGAAGTTATTTTATTCGAAGCAATCATCGATTACACGCGGAACATCTGCATGGTAACGTTGTACGAGTGCATCAAGTTGCAGTGGGAGAGAAGCCAATGGTACAAAGCACCACGCACATTTCGAGTGTGTCCGAAAGCTGTGAGCGCCCGCGGATGAGAGAATGCTACATAGAGGGCACATTTCAGTTGCAGCTGGACGACTCGAGTGTCGAGACGCTGGGGAGTTGTTGATAGTGACTGGCTCGGGCCTGCAGTGTACATTCGATGTTGGAAGCCTCGGTAATATGAACCCTTCGACTGTTGTCGTGGGGTTGCGGGCAAGGCTGCCTAAGGTGTTGTCCCTCACATGGACATGGGATTCTTAGCATCTTGTCTTCTCTAGCATCAGGGTTGGCGTGGGTTCTCGATCAGGCACAAAACATCCTCCACGAAGGCGGTGACGCTCTCGTTGGTGCCGTGTCCTAGACAGAATCAGGAATTCGACTCTCTCTCGACAATGGTGGCTGATGATTGTGCGGTTCAGCTCGATCTTTCAAACTTCCCACGCCGTTAAGGAGGATTCGTGGTTCTCAAACCAGAGCCTGGCAGTTTCTTCCAGGAGGAATATAGGTTCTGCAGAAGCTGGTTGTCTGTCCACCCACTGTGGCGGGCAACACGGTCATATTGTTCAATCCAGCCCTCAACGTCTTCATACACCTTGCGCGAAAGGGCGTCGGAGTGTGAGGTGCGACGGAATTGCATGCAAACAATAGTGGGAGCGGACACGGTTTGCTGCTACAGGTTTGTCATTGTGGGTTTTGTCAGCTTCGGTTTTTCTGGCAAAAGACCGAATTCCGGTGGTTCTTGCTGGTAGCAGCGACTGGCTCGGATTTCAGGTTCTACGTGGTGTATATCCGGGGTTCGTTCTTGTGGTACTCGCCTGTCTTGCGGTTTTTCCGCCGGGCTCGGGTTAGGACTTGGTTCACGGCTCGCCGGGGGTTTAGGACGCGGGGTAGTCCGCCACCCGTGTCCTGTTATCGGGAAACTCGGCTGAGGAGCCGCCAGAGTGCACAAAGAGTGAAGGGCAATGGCTAAACTACCCTGCACCTCCACCAGAACATACGATGACAGCTGAGCATGGCCTGGAACTTTCCAGAATAGTAAATATTGATAGAAGATAGGACTGGAGCAAACATCCGTTACAATATAACAAAACTGACAGAAGAGAGTCTATCCTGACCACTAAAGAAGCTGCATTGCTTTAGTGGCATTCTGCCCGAATAAATCCTCTCCTTCGGGGTTTGGCGACTGCCGTGGACGGACTGAACTGAAATGAATGTGGGACCACTTTTCTGGTAATGAGCCGCTGCGGACTGTCGTCGCAAAACGGCGTGAATGAGTGGACTGGGTAGTTAACACGCGCGATGAAATGTCCACACAGCTTGCAATTCGCGTAACGAGTGTTGATGAAATTTGTGTCGACGAAACGTGCGACAGACAAGCGGAATCAATACCAACTTCAACACCTGTGCTCCGTGAAAGTGCGCGTCTACGCCAGAACAAGTTAGGAAGCAGCACAACATCACCTAAAGCACGGCACAGGAACTACCAGCTTAAAGGCAGCTCTCCGGGGCGCCGCAAAACCAAAGTGATCCTTCGGTGATTCGAACGAAGCGGCACCACGATTGGACACTGCCAACCACGACTCACGCAATTTCCGTCGCTAAACTGTGTATCCAAGTGTATTGCACACGCTTCACTGCAGACCTCGAAGATTCTGATTGTCAACGAGAGTACAGAAACGTCGCCTTAAAATTTATCCTAGCGGTATCCGAATCAATCCGAGGTCCGAGCAACGTAGGGCCGATTACCTCTTTCGTTGCAACATCCCCGTCGGTCACCAGCGAAATGCACACCGTTCCTTCTTATTTTCACCGTATACCTACGTCAGACGCCACGCTGAACTCTGAAGTCGTTTTCGACCGGCCTCATATGACGGCTTCAGCGTCTGAAATCAACTCGCCGAGACGAACGACAACGAACAAAGCATCCGACATGCTCCGGCTCAGCTGGGGCCAGCCGCTGCCTGGGCGCTGCCATCTTTCCTGTGACGTCACGTATTTGGTTTGGTCACGTGACGAGTGGTCAAATTTGCGTGCAATGGCAGCCGCCTTATGGGGGTCACTTTCGAGTGCAGACCGGAACCCCGGTTTATCGCTCTAAGCCCCTCTACCTCGTTGGCTCACACGGACAGCCAACGCCGCCCTGGTGGTTCAACTAATGTCTTGTTCAAGATGGCCGCCGTGGTACTGCAGAATGCAGAATCGAATTAATTCTAATTTGCCAACGCAGAGCACAATGACCATACACGGTAATACCGTAACGGAGCACACTGTAGACAAGAGCATGTGCAACAATTTTTCGAACGGATAGTGGCATAAAATATCTCGTGTTGTATAGCAAACAGGACACTGCACGAATTTTCTTACACACATGAGCAAGATGAGTGTTCCAGGTTAGGTCACTGTCAAAGAATAGGCCAAGATATTTTATAGAAGATGTATGCTATATAGGCTCACATGCACATGATAAACATATAGACGTATGTAATCGTAAAGTGGAGGTCATAACGTTTTTCAAAGGGTTGTGGAAACATATTAGCTGCGTTTTGGATGCATTAACTTTAATTAAATTAGCTTCAAACCCGTCCATAAATTTAATTGCCGCAGTTTGTAAAGACGAAAAGGCATCTGAATAATTGGACGCTCTAGATAAAATAACGGTGTCGTCAGCATATTGAAATAGTGAAATTGGTACCACCATGGAGAGGTCAATAACATAAAGATTATATAACAATGGACTTAAGACCGAGCCCTGGGGGACACCCGCTTTGATTGAAAAGAATCCGCTTTGATACCTTCCAAATGAAACACACCCAGACAACGCAAGGACATCCTGAGGACATACTAAGGTTGTCGACATGTGGACGTAAAGACCTCCTCAGGACGTTTTTACGGGGTCCTCAAATGATCCCCGGCAGGTCCATTTGTCCGGCCCCACCACGTGGTGAGGATGTCCTGGAAACGTCCACACAGATGATATAAGCACGCCCTGAGGACATCCTAAGGACGTCCCTATGTGGGTGTAGAGACCTTCCCGGGACGTCTTTACGGGTCCTCGAGTGATCCTCAGAAGGTCCATTTGTCCGGCCCCACCACGTCCTGAGGGTGTCCTGGAAACCTCCACACAGACGACCGTCTTAAAGGGCACCCCAGAGAGATGGCCTACTTACGGCCGTAACTCGATCTACGTGCTCTAAGTGCCCCAAAAATCCAACACTTACAGTCATCTGCGGTCTATTTCTTTATTAAAAGTCTGATCAAGGATCGCAAATATGACCTACAGATGGTGCCACCGAAGCCAGCCGAATCTGGTCTGATGACGTACGGCGCTCATGATTGGCTCACGAGCGCCGTTCGTCGTTCGAGCAGATTCCGACGGGTTCGCTGGTGCCATCTGTAGGTCTGAGGTTCGCGATCTTTGATCACATTTTTAATAGGGAAATAGGCCGCACATGACTGTAACTGTTGGATTTCTGGGGTGCTTAGAGCACGTAGGTCGAGTTACAGCCATAAGTAGGCCATCTCAGAAATCTCTGGAGTGCCTCATTAAGAGCGTCTCGTAGAAACGTCCGGAACGCTTTTTTGTAGTCCTCAAAAGAGCAATTTGTCCGGCCCCAGCGTGTTTCCAGGACGTACATCCCAAGCGTGCCCACCATACCTAGTGTTGCCTTCTGATGTACTGCAGCCAATGCTACAAGCCTATCCAGCACGCAAAGCATGTCACATGACTGGTTGGGGCAGCGGCATGTCAAGTCACGACACACTCGTGGCTGGTACAGTGCTAATGGGGAATTGCACACAATACACACAAGTTCGTGATGTCATATCTAATAAATGGATTTGAGGAACTTTGTAGTGCGTCCACATTGTCAACTTCAACTATGGTTAATATGGAAGGCAGATTTCAGACATATCTTGCAAATGAATTGGAAGAAAGCCAAGTCGTCCCTTCCCCCACTTAAGATTTCCGACACCAATGCTCCCTCCTATGAATTTCCAACAAAAGGAGCTCAATGCTTTCGATGAAACCATGGTAGCTTCCATGGCAAGGAGCCTGAAAAAGTGTACCTATTTAGGTGGGGTCTCGCAGTGGGACCCCACCAGAATCCCCTTTTCTTCCTCTACCCTTGTTCTTCACTTCTTGCATTTCACTATCAAGCTAAAGTCTTGGTGAAATAGTGTAGGCCACCTGCCCATAATGTCTAAAAAAAGCCAACGGAGAAGGAGTCTACTCAATAATAATAATGAACTCAGTGTTGTTCATAGATATAGTTTATTAATTGCCCAATGTATAACATCTGATACAGCCAGTATCTTTTGTAGTTGAAGAAGAAATTGAGATATGTCTACTTTCCACAGCGTAAGAGCTACTAACCAACGACGTTCAGTATCACTCTGGGCATAAGTTTGACTAGAAGTGTTCCACTGTATGCAACAAATCTTATTATTCATCAGGTTACAGCTTCCGCTGCTCCTTCAGTTTTTCTGCGGCATGCTTCAGCCATGTTTTTACAACCTCCCAAACTCCTGCCTTGTCCGTTTCCAACCGCTTGTTTTTCTTTACGGCTCCTGAAATAAATTTGGGGATTTATTTTAATTGATTATATTGATATGTATAACCATATTGGAAACTCAAATATGTGTAATGCCTGAACCTGTTTTAATTACAGGGTGTCTATACAACCTACAGACAGCACTATAAACACCGGGATGAGGTTGCCATATATCTTGTGAGGGCCGAAAAGGCTCAATAGAAAAAGATAATATGCTAGTACTGCGAGTGACATCAAAGTGACATCAAACATCACTTCTATAGTCGGTTACAAGTCAAGAAGGTAGCGGCAAATGCCCCTCAAAGGGAATCTTGTATTCCTCCGCCACCAATCGCGTCCCGTCGTTTCCGTGACGTCCCGACCTGCCCGAACCAATCTTGTTTTGGAAAATGAATATTTTCAACATGGCTGCCGGGCAGATTTTGTACGACTCCAGTATCTTGCAGCAATTATTCTGTTTTTTAATGCGGTTTTTCACTTACCCGAGCATACGTCGCTAAGTCGTAACCGCGTCCACTTTTATTCGCAATAGGTTCTGCACGACAGCGTGAAAATCCAGCGATAGCATTGCCATCGAAAAGTTCGATGCGGGAGTAAGGCCTAGCATCGTAAATACGTCGAGCGCCGTCTGCTTCTCTGCCTCAGGTTGCGCCTCAACATCGTGACGGCATCGGCGTTTCTTCGCAGTGGTTTCAGTGGAGCAACGTTAAAATGCAGCGGTCACCAAATGCTTCTTTATAAGTGTAGTGGGCTGTGCGGGAGGGGCGGAGCATAAGTGAACCGCGAACACAGTAAGTGTCTTCCCCCGATTTCGACCGTATCTTTGCCGGCGTTAATAAATAGTCTGTCTACTGAAATGACGCCTTCGAAACAATATGTATTCATCTGTGAAACGTGGCGTCCTTGTCAAGTTTCCGCGTCGCAATCAGCTGCACGGTAATCTATGACTGCGATAGTACCCGCGGGTGCACCCTCGTTCGCAATAATGAGCTGTTACATACATGTGGCATACAAATGATAAAGCCAGTGATGCGTATGTTACAAATATTTAATTGATATTGTTTTGGACGTTAAGAAGCTGATGTCTTCTTTTGGAAAAAATATCAGAATTTGAGGAAAGCAGATTTGGTTCTCTCAAATGCTCCCGAACATTCTGCTTGCTCTCAGAGGCCCTGTCAGTCGTACGTTTATGCTTCGAAACCCGGGTACGTGACGCGTGTACCCCCACTCGCGTCGCGTTGCGGCCTAGGGTATTACCGGTAAACACGCACCAACTTTTCCAATTTACTTTAGAAGGAAAATGTGTCCACAATATTGGATTGCAGCATTGGTTTAATAATTTGTAAAAGATGAAAAGTATGTCAATAAAAATTGATTGCAAGGGCAGCTTCCCGCTTCATGAATTGTGGCTTTCTTATATGCGAAATATTTGTCTAAATCAAAAATTGAAAGCACACCGAATACTCAGATGTCCTGATCTTGGTCCGAATGCAAGTGGCAGAATGATTTGTCTTTATAACAATAAAATTAACAATGTTTGAATCAAGCAACAGCTCAAACCGCCTAATTACATTTCTGATGTATGTTTATCTCTGCATTATACCAGGCCGTAGCCGCGAACGAGCTCTTCAGAGTCTGCCATCATCTTTCTGGTCTACCTTGGCAAAAACAGACTCGTGTAAAAAACATATTGAGCTTCTTGGAGGCAACTTCGCAGTCCTCATTGTCAGAGCTTTCATGAAACCATCGGAAAGAAGGGTCCCTGTCGTTTCATCGACCCATGTTTCATCAACGTTTTACGACTCTCGTTTCATCGACACTACCACACCGTGCTGTGAAGTTTCATCGACACACAAATCGCACGCTGCAGGAACATTTTGTTGGGCGTTTATCACTGGGGCACATGTTATACTATCCGACCCACCCAGTTCACAACGCTTTGCGGCGACAGTCTCCAGCAGTTCATTACAAAAATCTAAACTCACCCAGCCCACCTGTACATGCCGCTTCGCAGCAGCGTGTAAGGGTGGTCCTGCCCCCGTGCATGTACCTGTACCCTTGCTCACCAACAAACCAGCGCACCCCTAACCAAACAAAATGTTGTCGACGAAACATAGCAAGATAATTCGATAAGCGAGTGTCGATGAAACAATCTGTTGATAAAACGTCGAAGCGTTAATGGGACGAACTGTCGGGGAAAGGTCATTTGATGAAATGAGTGGCACCGCACAAAACGCCTGTTTCCGAGCCGCGTTACTTACTCTATTGCAGGCATCATTTTTAGATACCCATTGCCAGACAAAATGCACTCTGAACAAAAAAAAAAAGAAAATGAATTTCACGTCCCTCTGCTGTTAAAGTTCACGACCTGGAATTGGATAAGGAGCCATCAGGCAAATTTGAAATGGTTCTGGACTGGACAACATGGACTCGTCATCGGCGTTATTGGTTCGAAATTATGACGAGTACAGCGGGCTCGGGCCTGAGAGCTAAGGGTTAGCGTGGGGCTCCCAAGCCGAGGGGTATGGCAAGTGCACACCGACAGTGGAAAGCAACCACCTACCTATCTGATCTCGTTGCAAGCCTTAGACCTCAGCCTTCAAAGGGCTCTGCATGATTCGTCGTATGTGATAACTCAGCCTATTAGACTGATCCTACAATTCCGCTCCAACAGTACATCCCCAGGCCTTCCAGGAGGCGATCCACTTGATCCGGGTGCGAGAAGGGACCCCAAATCGTGACCTGCACTATATATTTGACCTCTGGGCCAGCTGATGGGGGCACTACAGCAGCACGAACGGAAAAGGGGATTACGCCTGTTACAGACTATAGCATCACAAAACCCAGAAATACCTTCATTCATTCTAAACCAGTTTTAGAAGCCACCTAAGCACTCAAAAACGACCCTTCAGTACTTCACAACTCTGTCCTCGGCAACAAGTCAGGCTGCAATCTGTGCATCTTGGTTCTTATCGGCTTTAAAAAGGTTTGATTAAATCCTCTACATTGCACTAGTCCGGGAAGCTCAAAACTGAGGTCTCTATGGAAGACCGCTTCACTTCATCACTGCGTTTCTGCAAGATGGACGATATCAAGCTTGAGTCGAACTGAACTAGGCCAAGTTAATGGCATTGGCATTCCCCAGATCTCCGTCCTCTCACCAATTCTTCATCAATGATGTAGCCGACTTTTCCTCACGTCAAGCAATCGGTGCTGTTTTTACGATATATTTCAAGCCAGTACAATGGCGCCTCTGAAATTCAGGAAATCTGCGCCACATCCCTTCAGACCGCACTTCGGCGCACAGGGCAGCCTGCTCCTCATCCACCACGAGGTGTTAGCCAACTCGCCGAAGTGCGACCCAAGAGTCATAATGGCCGTCGACTTCAAGGGAACTTTCGACGTCTCTATTATGCTTCGAAACGGAGCACTAGCACTGGGATTTTGCTCTCCCCTGTGCTAACACAAGGTATTGTTATCCCCAGGGTGGCCTCAGTCGTGTGAATGGCCACAGACGTCCCGTTTATGTTTCGAAACAGATCATTAGCAGTTAGAGTTAGCTGCCCACAGTGCTGACGCACGTTATTGTTATTCTCAGAGTGGCCTCGGTCGTGTGAATGGCGACCGACGTCCAGTTTATGCTTCGAAACAGATCATTGGCAGTAAGAGTTAGCTGCCCACAGTACTGACGCACGTTATTGTTATTCTCAGAGTGGCCTCGGTCGTGTGAATGCCGTCCGACGTTCAGTTTATGCTTCGAAAAAGATCATTGGCAGTAAGAGTTAGCTGCCCACAGTGCGGACGCACATTACTGTTACTCTCAGAGTGGCCTCGGTCGTGTGAATGGCCACCGACGTCCAGTTTATGCTTCGAAACAGATCACTGGCAGTAAGAGTTAGCTGCCCGCAGTGCTGACACACGTTATTGTTGTTTTCAGAGGGGCCTCGGTCATGTGAATGGCCACCGACGTCCAGTTTATGCTTCGAAACAGATCACTGGCAGTAAGAGTTAGCTGTCCACAGTGCTGACACACGTTATTGTTGTTTTCAGAGGGGCCTCGGTCATGTGAATGACCACAGGCGTTCCCTTTAGACTTCCAAAAAGAGCACCGGTACTGCGATTTCGCTCTCCGCTGTGCTAACACACGGTTTTGTTATTCCCAGAGGCCTCAGTCGTGTGAATGGCCACAGATGTCCCATTTATGCTTTAAAGCAGAGCACTGGCAGTGATCTGTTGTGTCGTTTTGGTTAGACAAAAAAGAGCTTATTTGCAATCAAAATTCTATTTGTTGCGTAGCCAAGATGTTTGGACACCGGGAAGGGCCAATATGGCATCTGATATCTTTGCCGTAGGTGGGCTGCAAACTTTTGTTTTCGCGAAGTTGAAATCTATACTTGTGATTCATGGCACAGTGCAATGTATAGACCAGCTTAGACATTATCGCAACAAAAATAAAAAGTTTGTCTGGTGGCTGCATATCGAAACGCTATACGGCAACGAGCAGAGAAGCATGACAGCATGAGACACGCGAGGTCAGTGGTGGACGAGAACAACAATCCGATTTTAAAGCATATGAGTGGCCCTTAAAAGGACAGTTTTGTGTTCCGAGATGTTCCACGCTTTCTCCATAATGGTGGCGTTAAGCTTCGTCAAAAGGCTCGACAACAGACAGGTCACTCTCGGATGGGGTGTCCTCACCATCCAGCTGGGTGACGATGGGCTGGATGTGGGCACTTGTGGCACCGCCTCGTCGGAACGTTGCTTCGATGTCAATAACGTGCCTGACAGCATTAACCCAGTTGTCAGTGGTGACCTTGTCAACTTCTTCGTTGAGGAGTGTCCCCACGTCGACAATCTTGAATGTCGTGTTTCGGGCAGCAACGCCGTTCTTGATCTGCGCCCATATCAGTTCAATGGGGTTGAACTCGCAGTGATACGGTGGGAGCCTGACCGCAGTGCAGCCAGCCGTCTCGGCAGCAGTGCCCACACGATACTTTGGGTGCTGTGGCTTCACCAAGGCCACAATGTCGAGCAGCTGCTTCTTCAGCATCTTGGAGTCCCATGAAACTTTTTTAGACGTCAGCCACTGTCGGATGTCGTCCTTGTGGGAACTCGTCGTCGGCACTGCTTCCAACCACCGTGAATGGTAAGAAGCGTTGTAGATGACGATAACGCTTCCTGTCGGCAGTTTGTCGAGGACACCGTCGAACCACTTCTCGAAGCGGGCGCCATCCATCTCCTCGTGGTAATCGCCGGTCTTTTGTCCACGGAACACGTCCAGGCAGAAGTCGACGAAGCCTTCATCGCTGCCGATGTGGGTGACAATAAGACGCTGGCCCTTCCCCGATGGCTGCTAGAGGCCAGTCGAGAGACCACGCATGAAGGCGTCGTGAAACGAGGCCACGGTCGTGGCTACCCACACCCTTGAGACAGTGTGAACTGCCGTCACCCACGTCTCGTCCAAGTAGAAGATCTTTCGACCATCTTGTCGGTGACGTGCAATCTCATGCAGGTACTTCTGCTGCCAGGCGACGATGTCCTCTCGTTCAATCAGCCGCGAGTTTCGTTCCCTCTTGTCATGCTCGATTCCGATGTCGTGGAGAAGGCGACGCACAGTCCAAGCCTTCAACGAGAGAAGTTCAGTGCTCGTGCAGAATTCGGCCGTTATCTTCTTGACCGTGGAGATCTCGTTCCGTCGAAAGAAACGGTGGACGCACGATCTCAGCGCGCACAACGTGAAGTCGCCGTACCTGACTTTGCGCCGCCTCTTTCCTTCACTTGCTGGGCGCTTCCGAGAAGGTGTCACAACTTGTCCCTCGGTTTCTTTCGCCTGCTTCCTAATCTCGAGGACGGTGCGTACACCAACGCCAAGCAGTTTGCTGACTTTGATGCAGGACTCCTCCACAGTGAGGCCGGGCTGGCCAGGCTTAGCGGGCGGTTCGTGTCGCACCTGAACGTACGCGTTTATTATCAGCTGCCGTGCAACTCGGTTGAGGACATCGCCGCTCTTATGCTTCTTGCAGAGGCGCCTTTGCGTAGACGGCGAGGCTGCACCAGACTCTCTTGACGGAGCAGAATCGGAGGAATTGCATTCCGCTGTCTCCACGTTGGAATTCATAACGGAAAAGTAAAGACGACTTCGGATATTTCAAAACGCGAATCGCAGGGGGTTTCAAAACCCGAAACGCACGGTTTTTTTTAACAAACGCAGCAAATGCACGGAATGTACCTAATTCGTGCAGGAAGTTTATCAAACTAAAACCAACAACCATATATGCATTACTTATAAAAGTTACAATTTTCGTAGCACTGAAGCCTTCTTTTTACTTCAACCTTCCGGAGCGAGTAATCTTCTTCGGCTAGGTGGCGCAAGCTGCCACCCGCTACAAGGTCTGTCTGTAGTCAATATCTATCCATTGAAGCAGAAGGTGCGTTTTCAGCGAACTATTTTTTCGACTGCGGAGGCGTCTGAAGCGGGCGCATCATGCTTATGGAGAGGAGCTTCTACTACCTTCTTAACTTGTAACCGACTATAGTAATAGTCGCTACCGTGTATCACCGAAGTAAGATTTGAGTTTACCTGCCACATGATCCCGTGCTCGCTTTCGTATTGCTCACAGTAGTACGTTACACGGCAAAGCTTTTGTAGCACTACAGCGTCGAAATGTATTTTGGCAATGTGAGAGCTTGCATTTTAAGTACACTTAAATTAGCACTGAAGAAATTTCCGAGGTTGTCTGTTCTTGGTCATAACTCATTCCTGGAGCTCAAAGCATCCTAAAGATCCACAAATCACAATCCTGTGCCGCCTATTTACATATTAAAAATGTTATTGAAGTTCATTTTTCTGCGCAGACGCTGAACGCTGAAGTATTGCCAAACGACGAACGGCGCTTGTCAGCCAATCGGGAGCGGTAGTTTCCCGCAAGAAGTGATTTGTATGCGCGCTACTTTTCAGTGTTGGTTCCGTCCACAGTGGCTATATCAGTTGTGGCCTCTTAGCCGCCTAATCTCTCATAGTCCGTTAGAAACCGCATTCCCCACATGATAAGAATTATGGACGGGATCCTTGGGGGCGAAGGAAAACGTCTTCCGCAGCATCGCAAGCGAACGCCCCGGGAAGCAGACGAGCTGGCACATCGCTCCAAACCGAAGGCGGCGAGGGGAAACCTCATGTATTTCTATCGTCACGGGCCTGATAATCTGTTTTGTCACATGAAACTTCGAATACATATTAACTGGCACTTACTATGTTATATGAAAACAAAAACAAGCATCTTCAAAAACCTCTTTAGTGCCCTTATAGGTTTGAATGGAGTCTGTCATCAAAACTATTAGTGGAATGTCATAACCTTGATTGCTACATGAAATGCAGAAATGCCAATCTAGGGCCTGTGGCTTTGTCAAGCTGTCCTTGCGACAGCTTTTTACACAAGCCTCCTGTATCCTGTACATTGTACTTGATGCAAATAAATAAACGTGCTACTGGTGACTTCTGCAAAACTGACAGGACTTCCCAGTTAGGGCACAAAGCTGTCAGGTCTGGTTGCTTGACAGCTAGCTTGCACGAGTGAAGCAAATATGACAGCACTTGGCAGCCTAAACGTGAATCCGTGAAAGGTGGTTAGAAAATGCAGCATGAAAATCGCCAATTTTGCATTCACCTTTTATGATGGCAGAGCAGCAAAAGCTAAAAGCATGAACTAGCATGTGCACCTTCCATTGAGACCCCATGTTCCTAGATCGATTTATGAAACTCGATTTACGAAAAAACAGCCGAACACTGCGGTTTCTTATTTATTTATACATTATATGCCCAGAGCAACTTCTTGTAGTCTCCACTAAACAACAGCTTAGGAGTGAACGGAGTATATTCTGTGAACAGCTGTTAGAACAATACACCATGCCGGTTCTATCTCCATGTTTGGTTAAACGAGCGAATCCCATTTTGTGTAGCATGGCATCTCATCCTGTGGCATGCAAGTTAGCATCATATATTTGAGTGGCATTTTTAAAGGGTCCTAATATCCTAAAAGCAGCTTTCCTCTTGGATTATGGAGCTTGGCAACACAAGAAGCCACTAAAAATGCACCTTCCTGCCCCAAACATACATTAAGACTTATTCATACTTACTGTAGATGACATCCGGGTACTCGTGGTCCTTAAACTTCCTCTTCTCCCTTTGGCCCAGCCAGCTGAGTTCCACCGCCACCTTCTGGGTCATCAACTGTTCTAACACGCCACGTGTGTTGTTGCCCACCGACGAACCTCCAACTGCTGCCAGCTGATTGACCTGCATTGCAGTCAGTGAGGTCAATTAACGCCTGCGATTTGAACAAAAACAAACAATAATGCCATAACACTCAAAAGGCTTTCCTTTGTAGCTTTGCATGTCTTCAATTTTTTGTCAAACGCCAGAAAGTCATCCACGTTGTCAAAAGGTTCTTCAAGTATTTCGTCGTTTGGTACGTTCATTGTTCCACTGCTGTTTAGAATTCCCAGAATGGTATCCAGCTGCATAGAATGCTGTTCCACCCCGAGCCGGATTGTGTGCAAAATACGAATTACTTGCTTGTCAAGAACTAGAAAGGGAGCAGATTAAATTTCCTGTAGCTACACCAAAACATCTTGACTGCAAATTTAGTACGTAAACATATCCTCACCACTAAAAGCTTCTTCATTCCTCTTGTGCCCCATTGCCCGATGCATCATGGTGCTTCCTTGCCTTTCTGGATGTGAGAAAAGGGACAAATGTGGGACAAAATCACCATATCTAGGGTTCAGCATTTTTGGCTCACAACAATAAAAGTATGCCTGCCAAGAAAGAAGTGGATTAAATATTCTGTACCTACACCAAAACTGGTCTCCAGATTTACTACATAGATGTATACTCACCACTAGAAGCTTCTTCATTCCTCTTGTGCCCCATCGGTCCATGCATCATAGTGCTTCCTTGACTTTCTGAATGTGAGAAAAAGGATAAGTGTGTGACAATTTCGTCATATCTAGGGTTCAGCATTTTCGGCTCACACCAATACAAGTATGCCGATTCCATTTTCAAAAATGTGGTTTCAAAACGTTGGCATTTTAGACCAGAACTGTGCACCAAAGTAGGGGATGGATTTGTCATTGAGCGCAACCCTGTACTCAGCTTATCTACGTGACCGCTAAGTGTCCTGTTGGCTGAGCGTTCACGGGTCAATACAGCCATTAGGGATCGGGTCTGGACAGTTTTCATTAGGTCAAGCCGTTTGCTTTTATTTTATTTTATTTCTGGTCAAAGCAATACAATTTATTTTTTGCCATTTCTATTGCTTGTGCTACTAACCCAATTTGACAGTTATATGGGAAGCAAGAAAAAGCGGTCCAAGAATTATGATTCAGAATTTCGCGATTCAAAGTGTGTCCTCCAAACGGAAGTGGTAGTCAAGGTTATGCAAGTCTTGTTTGCACGTAACGCCGCATGGCGATTAATTCAAATAACGGTAGAGCCTTAAAGTGCCTAAAAGAGAACGCTATATGAAAGTGGAAGCGTTACACACTAAATCTTTTAAGTGAAACTGAAAAGACAGCAAAAGCTCAAAAATATCAACCTAACCATATTTTGGTCAAATATGAATGAAAAGAGCATGTTTTGTCAATACATATTAACCAAAAAATATGAGTAAACTTTCATCTGCATATTCACCAATAAAAACCAACTTTCATTAAAAAAAAAACAATCAGCAAAATTTAAAAAAATACACAGAAGTTCAAGCATAACCATGAAGACCAATGTAAGAACTAAAGGAATTGCAGTCTGTGACAAATGTTCAACAAGTGCCATGATACCAATTTGTTGCTTACCATATGTATCGCAAAAAGTATGATGGCATAACATAAGACTATTCCCAAACTGCAGGCTGCTCGAATTAAAATTCATGTATTTTACCAGGCAACTCAAAGACGAAAGTTAGCAGGAAACTCGCGAGGCTGTCCGGTGGGCTGCTTTGCTAGCCGGATGGCAAAGTGCACTGTTGCGTTTCCGCTTTTCCGTATGTTTCCCCGTATTTTCAGCACCTAACAATTCACAAGCAGTTGTGTAATTAGGTAATGCGAAAGCACTTGAAAAACAAAGCTCAAAATAATTACAATCCAGGAATTATTTTTATGCTAACCAGGGAAAGAGTGATACATAAGAAATGCTAAAATGTTTTTTGGAAACCCTACAAATCTTAAAAATTACACAAGTAGCAATCTGGCACATGGTATTATTCTAACATATTCAGAAAAAGAAATAAGCCTATGATTCCATATACATCTTTTATCCCTTCCACGTGGTGGTGTAGGAGGTTCTGAAGAGTCTGGATCTTGTTTCTGTGTTTCAGGCTCATCAGAGTCAGACGAATTCAGTTGTCGAGTTATTTTCTTTCGCTTTCCCCTGCCAAGGTCATTCTCGCTCTGGAGATCTGATGTGCACTCAGCTATCCGCAGTTTCCGTTGAGCTTTCTCATAAGTGGCTGAAAAAGTGAACAGGAACTCAGAGGGGGAGCAGATGTTACGGTAAGGTTGTTTCCCCCGACCTCGATGGACCGCCTTGAAGTTGCCGTCGAGGACCGGGGGATCATGGATGAGGCTAGTTGCTGGAGGGCAGGATGCGTCGGTGGTGATGCAGAGGTGACCGACAACTCGGAGGGTTAACGAGATCAACAAAACTTTACTTAAAAAATAATCACACAATTAGTTACATAAACGACAAGTGCAAAATGATACCGCGCTGTAATAAACGGCCGCGCACGGCTTACAGACTGCAGGGGACGCCTCGGCGTCAGATGGTCCTATACCGCGTACGGTAAGGACGGCGACCACCTTGTAGCCGCGAAGATAAGGACGCTGTCGCGCATGACAGGTAAAGGGGTGTCCAAACAGGACACTACAAAACGCACGACTCCGACAAATCGTGAAAATTGAAGCGGACGCCTCACGCTTCAATTTTCACGATTTGTCGGAGTCGTGCGTTTTGTAGTGTCCTGTTTGGACACCCCTTAACGCGGCGCACCGCGGGAGCTGAACGTAAGAGGGGTCGCTCACGAGCCCGTTCCAAAACTCAAAGATTTCCCTGTCCGGCCAGGGTCTAAAACATCGTGCTCGAACCCGTCCAGGCCAATCAGGGTTCAACCCTGGTCCCATTGGCTAGAGGGATCAAACTACAACGCCCACACACAACGCACTTTCGACCAATCGGGTGAGAGGTCATTGCTCCGAGAGTGAACCAAAAACCAAGCCTTGGTTCTCAGAAGCCGAGGATAAAATACGACTTATGGCTTTCCTATCTGCCACAGAAGATACACATTCGCGAACCGCGGCGAGAGCCACCGAGACATGTCGGTTGGGGAACTTCTATGCCACCACGAGAGGCTGTTGGCAACAAAGTAAAAAGAAAGGCACGCCAGGCGTATGCAGAATATATGGGGAGCGCCTGGTACCCGGGCGTCACGGAAGAGTTCCGAAACACGACTCCGAGAGCTCTGAAGCGTTTTGTCTCCCAGCAAACGACCTGGCGACCGGTGACGTGTTAATGTCTCGGCCGTGGGTTCCCCGGCAAACCTTTACGTCTGGCCCCGCGTCTTAGGGTCAAGGGGTAGACGCACGCGGCGCTGGGACAGCAGCCTCTTGTCGGCAAGTTAAGTGTCTTCTTCACGTGGGTTCGAAAACCGGGGTTCCGCATGAAATGCAACGAAGAGGGCGACATGCCCGCGGCCATTTCCCCGATACCGGGGAAAGCTCATAAACAAGGAGAATTCCAACTGGTAACGGCACGGGACCCCTTGAAACGCGACACTCGACTCCCAAAGCGCCTCCCCATTCCCGACCGAAGCGCCGTCGGGCGGCTAAACAAAACAGAGCGGGGCATGGCGTCCTGTCGGTCGAAAAAAACAAATTAATAAATAAAAGCGACCACCTCTACAGGGGGCAAAAAAAACTATCAAAGTTTTCCCTTGGAGCATACTCTTTAACAAACATAATGCTCATAAAATTTTCTCCATGGCATGCCATAGTAGCTCAAGTCAGATATAAGTGTAATGTAGAACCATGGTAATCCTTACGGTAGGCATCCATCTCGACACACTTGAATTTCTTCCATGACGACATCGGAGTTGCTCCCTTTTTTATCAGTTCTCGCAGCCTCCTACTCTTTTTCTCTGGGGGCCACAAGCAGCTGTTGCTGTGCACCCACTTGGTATGAACCACTGCCACTTCGTCGTCTTGTTCAGGGGACTTCACAACTAGGAAATCACCTCGTTCTACACGAATGAAAGACGCACCCAAGAAAAATTGTACTTAAAACCCCTTGTAACTTGAAGGAAAAAAATAACACTTGTCTACACTGGACTGCTCTAAAGTCAACGACTGGAAATTTACATCATGGTGTGCACAAGTGTAAAAACAACATGGTGCCCCTTGAATGGAAGCTTGACACACTTGTGTTGCACAGTGGCCACCGGCCAGCAATTCAACTTGGAAGCCTGGTCCATCAAACAGATACCAAGTCCAGAGGAGCTCAATGGTGATGTGTAGAAGTCCCTGCACCTCAGAAACTTGCGGCCAATGATACATGGCTCTCCTGATAGTGAGAAGTGAGCGATATTCTCAATAGTTACGATACTACCGTCACTAAGAACACAGCAGCTGTCCCTCTTGAGCATGAACTTCGGAGTTGTGACTTTGCAAAACTGGGGCTCACGACACTGGGACAACAGTGGGTACTTTTTGTGGTTCATATCGAGCAAAACCTCGTCACTGACAGCAGCTTGGCTGGAAGGCACTTTCTTCTTTTCACAAATGCGGTTGTGCACCTGCTCAAGAGGGAGGTCAGGTTTTCGGAGCAGTTTCTTCAGCGAGGACATATGGTTCTCGAAAGGAAAAGCGCTCCATGCATCCAGGGGCCCAAGTGAGCGAACATCGTCAGCCAAATGTACCAACCCATGTACATTATGTGAGACATTTTCAGCTCCATAGAGCTTTACGAAGGTCTTGACAAAATAACGCAAGAGCTTCTCGGCATAATCAATGTCGCTTGAGTCGCTAGCGGGGCTTGCCAAAATAGTTATGGCAATGTGGAGGGAGGGCAAGAAAGTTCTCATATATCTTGTCTGTTAGACTTGAGGAGAGGACGACTGGCCCGCCATACAACAAAAAGAACCTGAACTCTGTAGCCTTCCAGCGATCAAGATCTGACAGGCTTCGTGGTTTTCGATTGAAATCGGATCGAACATAGCATGCCAGTGCAATATTCATTGCCGACACTGAATCTCGCACATGGCTTCCCAGTCTGGTCGGTCGAGGCCCTCGAAACCACATCACAAGGAGCTTGTGCACGACCCCAAGACAGACTAGGTGCATATATTCGAGTGGTACCTGTTTGACAATGTCAACCGGTAGCTCGAGCAAAATACTCGGCCCAGTGTCAAGATGGTGCTCTTTTTGAGACACGCTTCGGAAATCGGCATCTGTTCTCAGGCTCGCGATCAGGTCCGGAAAGCACACCCTGCCATTGATGTAGGTGCCCCGAACAGTGCACTTTGTGCAGCTTGTGGGTCGCTACCTGATCCAATCGGGACGTGCCTCACTCGCTCCCCAAGAAGTCACTCACACAACATGCGCTTCCATAACAATTTACTTAACTAAACTCACGCGTCGATGGTCAGCGTCCCCCGTCCTCGTCGTCGTCCTGGTCGTCGTCGGCACACACCCTCACAGTCCAGTCCGCAGGTTCAGAAGGGAGCCCCCCTTGTCCCGCTTCCCTTTTTGTATCCTCGCCCCCACCAATCACGTGCCCACCACGACCCGTTCACGTGAGCACCCACGCCCCTGCCACGGTCCCCGCACGATCCCCGAGGGGCGCTCCCCCGTCCAGGGATCCGGGTGAGCAGGAGACGGGCCGCTCGGCCTTGGCAGGGCGCGGGAAGAACGGGCGAAGGGGGCGAGGACATGCGGGAAAAACGGGACTCCAGGGGGACGCGGCCGGACGGATCCCCACACCTCCCCTCCCTCAAGGCTCGGACCCCGGGGGGACCGAGTCGGCGGAGGGCGGACGGTCCCCGGCCAGGAACTCCTCCAACTCCGCCATAACGGTGTCCTCGGCGGGCGGAGGTGGCAACGGGGAGGCGAGGGGCTCGGCCGAGCAGGGGAGGGGCACCAGCGGGGGCGGCAGCGGGTCCGAGCCCGCGGTGGCGGCGGACGCGGCGGTGGAGGCCGCGGCAGCGGCGGTAGAGGCAGCGGCAGTGGCTGCAGGGGTGGCGGCAGCGGCTGCAGGAGTGGCCCCCTCCTCAGGGAGCTCCCGGCCGCCGGGGCCAGGAGGTCGGGCCGGTCCCTCTGGAGGAGCCACAGCGCCGCCTCGACGCACGTAGGGGGGCCCACCCCCCTCAGCAGCTCCTGGTGGCGCGGGCTGGCCTGGTGTGTCTCGAGGTGGACCACCGGCACCCGGCAGAGCCAGCAGGGGTCCTGCAGGTCCGGGGCCAGCTCGAACGGGGGCAGCGTGTGCCCCAGGAAGGGCGGCGGGACCTCGACACCGGGCGTGTCGTGGACCGGTCTCGGCTGGTCCCGCCAACGCCGGCGGGACACGAAATGGAGGTCCCGCTGCCCGTCCCACGTCGTCCAGGTTGCCACGGTGTGGCATGGCCGCCGGCTCCAGGCTCGTCCCCCCTGCGGTGGCGGCCCCTCTCTGCTCCTGCAAGGAAGTCGTGCAGGAGGCCGGCTCGTGCCTGGTCCTCCCCGCGCAGGCGGGCCCGAACCACTCTGCGGTGTGGCCGCGCGGTGGCTCGCGGAATCCGCGGAGCCCGCCTGGCGCTGTCTGGACCCAGCGTCCGACGCCCGATCGTGGGGCCACCTCCACTGGTCGCCGACCTCGGGAGTCGGGCCGCCTCGACCCGGGGCGCCCACCCCGGGTACTTGGGGGAGCGTTAGCGCCCCCATTCTGGCGTGGCGGGCCTCCTGGGAGGGGTCGTCCCCGTCCAGCGCCGGCACGTGCTCGGCGTCGGGCGTCGTTCCTGAAAGGCATTCTGTGGGAAAGAAATACAGTTAAAAACACAGAAATGAACTACACCCTGCGCCGCAGATTGTAGTGACGGCAAAAACTCCTGTTAGGAGTGAGCTCGCCGACAGTGTCATGCACCGTCCGGCCACCGCGCTTCATCCGCGCTCCGGATTGCGCCTGCCGTCCGGCCGAGACAGGGCTTTCCCCGTCCTCATCAGCCGCTTCTCGTCCATCGCCGTCCTGATCGCGAAGGTAGTACACCTTTAAATCGGTCACGTGAACAGGGCCAGACTCCTCGGTTGCGTTCGGCCGAGTGAGTCTGTACGTAAGCCGCGACACTCGCGTACTTACCTCGTAGGGCCCATCCCACTTCGGAGCCAGCGATGCTGCGAAACCGCAAGCTGCATTACTCAGTGGGTGCATTCTCCTCAGGACCAGGTCACCGACGTTGTACTCCAGGTGGCGATGGCTCTTGTCGTACTGCGCCGCCTGCTCGATCCTTGCGGCATCAAGGTTCTCTCTAGCGTCGTGCAACGCGCCCGTCAAACGGCTTTTGAGCCCGGCCGCGTACGTAGAGAGGGAGCGACCCGATACCCCGTCGCTGTTTCTTAACCCGTTTTCCAGTGGAGACGGCAGCTCCTTACCCAGGTTAAGGAACGCCGGTGTAAACCCGGTTGATCGGTTCACTGTCGTCCGAGTGGCGAAACCCATCTCGACGACGTGTTCGTCCCAGTCCCGGTGTCTCTCCGTCAGCGCGATCAGCATGCTCTTCAGGTTGCGATTCACTCTCTCAGTGATATTGGCCTGAGGATGGTACGGTGTCGTCCTCTTGTGCTTAATATTGAGGGCCAAGCAGGAGTCCGTGAAGACTTTACTAGTGAAATAACTAGCATTATCGCTGACGAGACACTTGGGCGTTCCGAAACGCAGGAAAGTGTCTAACAACTTTTCCCAGATTCGCTCCGAGACCAGTTTTCTCAAGGGGTACAGCTCCACCCACTTCGAGAAATGGTCAGT
Source organism: Ixodes persulcatus (assembly GCA_013358835.2). Taxonomy (NCBI): domain Eukaryota; kingdom Metazoa; phylum Arthropoda; class Arachnida; order Ixodida; family Ixodidae; genus Ixodes; species Ixodes persulcatus. Next base: position 420,707 of record JABSTQ010011508.1, read on the forward strand.
GATCACCAAAAGGTACTGATTTCCCCGAGGACTCCTCGGCAGTGGGCCGACGATGTCGCACGCGACTATCTCCCACGGGTAGTGACTCATCACCGGCTGCATCAACCCCGGAGGTTTCCCGCCTCTCGGTTTCGCCTTCTGGCAAGCTGGACAGCTACGACAGTACCGAAATACGTCCTGCCTCACTCCTGGCCAGGTCGCGACGCGACATAACTTTTGAAAAGTCTTGCTGCCGCTGCCATGACCGGCCAGAGCCGAGTCGTGGAAGTATCTGATAAACTTCCTGCGTAGCTTCCTAGGAATCACCACCCTGAAGGGAGGGTCATTCCCCTCCTCTTCGTCGATCGCGGGGATATAGCGGAGCAATAGCCCATCTTCGCCCAGCAGATATGAATCGAACGGCGCGCCGATTCGCCCGTCAGCGTTCCCGGTGTCAACCGCAATTTCCGCAAGTTTTCCCAACACCCGCTGACAAAATCCATCTGCTCCCTGGGCCTCGACAAGCTCTTCCTTGCTTACCACTTCCCCCCAAGCCACGATCCTTTGCTCCCTCGTAGAGCGACCCACCGCTGCTACGAACTCCGGCTGCTTCCCCTCCTCCCAGCCGTTCTCTCGCTTTCCCGCGATCGCGGGGGGCTTCTCCCCCGCGCACGGAGGTATTCTTCCTCCTCTCCCGCGCTCCTCGCCCCCCACCGGTCGCGTCTCCTCCTCCCGACCACCATCCTGGGGCGCCCGCGAGAGCGCGTCCGCAACTTTGTTGCTCGAGCCCTTTCGGTACTCGACAGTGTAGGAGTAGCGCTGCAGGGTCAGAGCCCAGCGAGCCAGCCTTCCCGCTGGCTCCTTCAACCTCTGAATCCACGTTAGCGCGGCGTGATCCGTCTGTATGACAAAAGTCGTACCGTCTAGATAGAGATCGAACTTTTTCAAAGCGAACATGACGGCCAGCCCCTCCTTCTCCGTTACACTGTAGTTACGCTCGGGCGGTGTAAGCGTTCGGCTCGCGAACGCCACAGGGCGCAACTGCCCATCGTGCTCCTGTAACAACACCGCTCCGACACCAGTAGTCACTCGCGTCCGTCTGTACGACGAAATGCCGGTTTAGATCTGGTAAATGCAAGCTCGCTGTATCAGCTATTGCCTTCGCGAGAGACGCGAAAGCCGCGTCGTGCTCCCGCCCCCAGATCCACCTTGAGTTTTTCCGCAGCAATTGGTTCAATGGCTGTGCTAGCTCCGCGCATCCCGGAATGAACTGCCGATAAAAACCGACCATCCCTAGAAACCTCTGAAGGCTCTTTACGTCACGCGGCGCTGGATAATTGAGGATGGCCCCCAACGTATCGTCGTTCGGCTTCAGCGTACCGTTGTCAACGATAAAGCCTAAGAGATTAACCCTCGAGGCTGCGAGCTGTACCTTATCTGGGTTGATCGTCAACCCAGCCTCCCACATTCTACTCAGAACGATCTCGAGATGAGTTAGGTGCTCTTCGAACGAGTTCGAGAATACTACGACATCGTCCATGTACGCCATGGCAAAGTTAAACTTCGCGTCCCCCAGCACGATGTCCATCAGCCGCTGAAAACTAGACGGCGAATTCGATAATCCGAACGGCAGGCGGGTAAACTCAAACAACCCCCTGTGACAAGTGAACGCTGTCTTTTGGACGTCGTCTGGTGCTACCTGGATCTGCAGGAAGCCTCTGCTGCAGTCCAGCGTGGTAAAGACTTTCGCGGTACCCAGCGAATACATGATGGACTCAATAGATGGAAAAGGATACGCGTCCCTTTTGGTCATCTCATTGAGTCGGCGGTAGTCTACGCAAAGACGGGCTGTCCCGTCCTTCTTCGGCGCTAACACTACCGGAAATGCCCACGGGCTTTGCGACGGCCGTACGGCCCCCGTGTCCAACATTTCATCGAGAGCCTTATCTAGGAGAGCTCGCTTGTGCACACTCAGCGGTCTGGGATTACAACCCCACGGCCTAGCGTCTCCCGTGTCTATCTCATGTTGTAAAACATGCGTGACTCCCGGCCTCTCAGTAAACATAGCTGCGTGTCTAGACAAAGCATCCGCTAACGATCGCCTTTGTTCGGCCGGCCCGTCGAAAGAAGCCACAATCTGTTCGACGTTATGTGGCACGGCCCGCGCAGCTAACACCTGCTCCTGCTGGCGCAGTCCAGCGAGCGGACATTCCGATCCCTTCCCCAAAGAAAGTGGGGCTACGAAGGGAATGAGAGGGGTCAACGGGCTGTAGTGGTATCCGTTATTCTTTAGGTCTAGAATGATCCCCTCTCGGCAAACGAAGTCCTGTCCCAAAATAACAGGGATTGACATGCCCGGCAGGTAAACAAAGCGCTGCCTCCTTCGTTTGCCGTCGAGGCCGAGGTGAAGGCGAACTGCGCATTGCGCCTCGGCCGATCCCGCCGCTAAACGCAACGGAGTTGCAACTTCTCGCATGCAAAGGTTTCTCTTGCGACAATCCGTGTACACAGAATCTCCGATGAGAGAGAGGGTTGAGCCGGTGTCGACTAATGCTAGATAATCTTTACCACCGATCTCTACCCGCACGTACGGACCCCTTTCCGGTGTCGAGTCCTGAGCCCGACATGCCGACGGCGCGAACGCTACCCGATCGCTGCCCGCGACTTCCGCCCCGTCGGCGAACTGACCCGGGGCCTCGGCAGCGGCCGGCAACCTTGATTCGGGCAACCCGATTACTGGCGCCGGCCCCGCGCGTTTTCCGAGAATCCGGATTCGGCCGCTGCCCACGTGCATTGCCGCCTGAAGTGCCCGGGCTGGTGGCACCTGAAGCACCTGACTTGGCCGCGGTCGTTGCGTGCTACCGTTGATCGGTCGTTAACGGCACGCGGCGCGCCGCCTCGCCGTGCGCTGTTGTCGCTGCCGCGAGCGTCGTAACGCGTCGCGTCTCCGCGGTAGTCGACCGCGCCGCCCCCCCTACGGGGTTGCGCCCCGGCTGAGTTTGCGCTGGCTACCCTGCGCCTTTGCTCGAAGCCGAAGGGGTCTAGGGCCCGAGGTGGAATGGCTCCGCCATTCCCGCGATCCGCGACGGCCACGTACGCCGTATGCGACTCGGCGTAATCGTCCGCGGCGCGTCCCGTCCACGCGCAACCCGGCTCCAAGGACTCCTCGGCCCTTGGAGGGGGCCGGTACTGCATCTCAGCGAGCAAGCCCGCTTGAACCGTGCGCGCCTCTCTCGCCAGTGCTTCGAGGTCTGCGAAATCGCGTCCTCGAAGATACGCCTTGAATCTGGGGTGGCACTGGCGGATCGCCCTCGCTACCTTCTCCGCGTTAGGCGCGGAGGGTTCGGCCCGCGAGTAGAGCTCCTGGAGTGCACGGACGTACTCCACGAGGCTCTCATCCGGGTGCTGAGTGCGGGTTGCCAGCTCGTCCCGAATCCGCATCTCGTAGTCGGGAGGAAGGAATTCCTCCCGAAACCGCGCCCGGAAGTCCGCCATTGATTGGAACGGCGTTTGCAGCCGTCTCCAACGCGCGGCGTCGCCCGTCAGTGCAATCGGCACGATCTGCAGCAGGGCTGTTACGTCCGATGCCCCCAAAGCGGTTACGTACGCGTCTAAATCCTGCAGGAAATCGTGCACCGATTTCCCGTCGGAGTACCCCGAGTACGTCGGCGTGGGCACGTTCAACCGCGGGCGGGGTATCGGCAAAGGCGCGGCACTCGCGACGCTTGGGGCTGTCCCCATCTGCCGCGACATCGCGTCCATCATCCGCGTCATCGCGCGCATCAGTTCACCGGCGTCTAGCACGCCTTCCGTCGCCGGTAAAGCTGGGGGCGAAGTCCCAGTCTCCGGGGGCGCGCGTGAGCCCGAGTCTCCGCTAATTGGAGCAGTCTCCGCGCTATCCCGCCCAGGCTCGTCCTCCGACGAACCGTCCTTATTCGCGCCGGTGGTCGACCTGGTGTCGACCATTGTCGCTTTCTGCCAACTCTAACACAATTCGCTAAATTAGAGCAGGCTACCCTCCAAAATCCGCGAAACGCAAAGTGCGCGACCTCTCAGGGAGGAGCGAAAGCAACGGCCAACCGATCGGGCTCCCACGTGGGCGCCAGATTATGTGGGTCGCTACCTAATCGACGCCCGATCGGGACGTGCCTCGCTCGCTCCCCAAGAAGTCACCCACACATTGTGCGTCTTTAGAACAGTTTACTGAAACTCACGCCTCGGTGGTCAGCCTCGGTGGTCCTCGTCGTCCTCGTCGTCGTCCCTGTCGTCGCCGCCACACGCACTGTCCAGTCCGCCGTTTCCGAAGAGAGCCCCCCTTGTCCCGCTTCCCTTTTTGTATCCTCGCCCCCACCAAGCACGTGCCCACCACGACCCGTTCACGTGAGCACCCACGCCCTTGCCACGGTCCCCGCACGATCCCCGAGGGGCGCACCCCCGTCCAGGGATCCGGGTGAGCAGGTGACGGGCCGCTCGGCCTTGGCAGGGCGCGGGAAGAACGGGCGAAGGGGGCGAGGAAATGCGGGAAAGACGGGACTCCAGGGGGACGCGGCCGGACGGATCCCCACAACCTACACGCGTATACATCGCATGTCAATGGGGACCCACTCGCCGGGAGGCACATCATGGCGGAAGCGGCGCCCGCTGAGTCCGCTAGACCTAGCGGGCCGTAAGCCACTCCCACCCGCCGAACTCTCCCAGTATAAAAGGCTCTGCTTTCCCTTCGCCTTCCAAAAGGCGCCTTTTGTTTTCTAGAGTTTTCCCCAAAACATCCTCAAACAAAAGGGGTAATTTTACGGAAGTAAAGATTGCCACGCTGAGAAGCAACGCAAAACGATCCGCGGCAACAATGCAGATTCCAGTGTCAAGGAAATAACACATTGAAGAAAATGAGAAATAGACACAAAACGAATACACTTTTTTTTTGTTTGCTGTATAAGTGTTTTACTCCACTACAACAATACGAGGAGTTTTTTTTTTCTTTTTGTTGTTAGTCCGGCACTTTTTGCTGTCGCGAACACTGTTCGTACACGAACATTGATATGCAGAGAACAGGACAGGAAACGAATTATCAGCAGGATCACTTCTCAAAATGCCAACAAAGCGTCCTTCGACGTTGAGTGCCTTTCTGAACGCAACCTACTTGAAGAAGGTGCAACCAGTGCCGTGGCTATTATGTGGGCTCCTCTTTGTTATCCCTTCACTCGCTTTCGTATCCCAAGGTCGTTTATAGTGAACTCCCCATATAGGGAATATGGACTGTAGTTAAACGATGCGTCTAAGGTGCGCCACAGGACATGATATTCAGCGATGCCACTATAACTGAAGCGATTTTTTTCTTTTTTTTTTTGTCCCAGAAACGTTTTGTAACTTGTATCAGTGATATCCTGCTCCTATAATTTGACTGCATAGGATAACCATACGGCGTTTTTCTTTTGCCATTTTGTGCTGTTGCTTGCTAATAAGCCACTCTGGTAAACCAGATTTGCGCAACTGTATAATTATGTTTGTCACTGACGTCGATACAAATTACGCAATGCGGAAGTATCTTCAAAAGTAATTGAATTATATTTTTATGTAATTGTACTCTGCTCAAGACACTTTACAGTGAAAGTAAATTGAGTGGTATATTAAGCAGTTTATGAAGCAGGGTATTCAGTAACTTAACTGAAATACTTTTATCGAGTAGTTTGTCCAACACTGATTCAGGTACGACCGGAAGAACACCAACCTGCACTTTTCTGCACCGGCGCACGGGGTACAGGGAAGTGGAACGCAGCAACGACATTTCAATCCGGTGCAATATCATTGAAAGAAGCTGGTGTTCTGTTGCGATGGCTATGCTTTGTTATTCTTGGTTCGGAAATACGCGATGGCTTTCGAATGACAGAGGTGCCTACAGACGTAAATGAACACAAGCTCGGCAAACTTAATCAAATTAAAGTAAAGACGCAGGCGAGATGGTGACGAATCATAGTTGAAAACCCCAGAGTCAAAGAGCTAGAAGGACAAGAACAACACCATTTCAGAACCAGCACAACAATGATTTAAAGGGGCCATGAAACGAATTTTGGGCCGGGATAAATGATTTTAAATTGGGACTTTACTAATCGCATATCGTTTAGCTGGCCAAAAGAAAGAGGGTAGAAAGTCAACAACCAGCTTTTCGGTGCGAACATTTGAAAATATAGCGGACTATTTTGTACCTTCTTTCTTTCGAAAGCTCTCCGCCTTTTCACTATGATACATCCGCGGTTCCCGCAGCGCGTCAGCGGTGCCAACCTGACGTCAGCCGAGCCCAGCTCACGCATGGGACACGAGAACTGCGTCACTCGGACGCATGCGCTCGTCAACAATAAATCCGTCGACGAATATTCGGATTCGCGTTCGTGGCCAATGAGTGCCCTGACGGAAGTTATCGTCACTGGGGAATGACAAGTTCTATGGTGTGCATAAAAAGCACGGTGGAAGCTAGGAGTCATCGCACCGGTGCCGAGGAATGTCACGGCGACATGATTTCACAATTCGCATTTGATTTGAGGATTAAAGCTAAGGTGGAAAAAGTAGGAAACTCGTTTCATGACCACTTTAAATTGACACAGTCTTTCTTCTTCTCTTCACATATCACGAGCACAACCCCTGGTCTTCGGCAGGCACCACATTTGAAGGTCTCAAACAAAAAAGACACGTGCACGACTGCAGTCTTAAGCGTCCGGTGAGTACATCAACTCTAGACCCGCAAAAACGGCCTTGTCTCATCGTCCAAAACAAACCTTAGCTCCCAAACAACGGTTTGGTACGACTTCGTGATAAACAAAAAGAAGAAAGAAAAGTAGAAGAAATCATCCCGCTGGACAAAGAAAATAAACTAGAGAGACAAGAACCTCCGTGTCTCCTCATCCAAGGTCAAAGAGGGCCTACAAATACAATTTCCGGCGCTAGTAATCCTAATTGTTTCCTTAATAACCCTCTTAAATGAATCTTTTTCTTTGCTAACAACAGTCCTCTCAGCCCAGTCTTGGTAACAATTCTTGCGGTCACTGGTAAACCATCTCAGTGAGTGCAATAATTGTTACCCAGACTGGGCTAAGACGACTGTTGTTAGCAAAAAAAAAATAAAATAAAAAAAAAGATCAATATAAGAGGGTTATTAAGGAGACAGTTAGGATTATGAGCGCCGGAAATTGTATTAGAAAGACCTCTTTGACTTTGGATGAGGATCGAGACACGGAAGTTCTTGTCTATCTAGTCTATTTTCTTTGTCCAGCGGGATGATTTCTTCCAATTTTCTTTTTGTTTGTGACGAAATGGTACCAAACCGTTGTATGGGACCTAAAGTTTGTTTTGAACGATGAGACACCTGTAGTATTTCTGATCGAGCGGCGGCCAGTGGCCCGCCGTTGAAGCTCAAAGAAGGAATGACAACCGCCGGCTGCTGGTTATGGTATCTGAGTCTCGAGCACCCCGAGCGCGGATGCCCGGCCCTGTTTATTCCACGCGCGGCATCGGCTTCCTTTTCAGTGACGGCATTATGGACAATATACAAATACTACAACACCGTCGTTTTTGCAGGTCTAGTGATGATGTATTCACGACCTGTTATGATGATGTATTGAAGGCTCATTGGTATTCCTTCCTTGAATGTAATGCACCAAAGTGCGCGGTGGTTTCATTAATTGAATTCGACAATTCTTGGTAATTCTTTGGAAGGTGGGTTCAGAGATGATAGAAACTTCCGATCCAGTGTCAATTAACGAAGAAATCGGGATGCCGTTTACCTGTACATCGGCAATGAAGTTTTGTCGTCGTCGGCTGGCTGGCTGCGGAGACTCATCGTAAGACC